>JAVJIF010003651.1:120000-234632 GCA_038442645.1 Agave tequilana
CTCCCCCTCTTTTCTCGCCCTCTCGATCTCGCTATCGACCAACCGCACATCTCCCTTTCTCTTCTCTCAATCTTAATCTCGCAACCTACTGAACGAGCTCTTGGGGACGGATTTGAAGTGCTGGGACCAGAAGAAGCGCTTCACTCCATTCGCGAAGCTCTAGTTCAAGGCGGATTCAAAGAGCTTTGGGGACAAAGTTGATACCCCTTCTTGCTTCCGGCGATCAGCTATAAGTAGCAGTGGGCGGTGAAAATAAGTTCTTTCATGTATTAGCCTAATACATATAGTTCTTAGTTAAATATGCAAATGTTTACAAGAAATTTGCATATTTAACCATGTCCTAGTGTTTGGATTTTGGAAAATTACCGTATCCGACACCTCGTGTGTGTGTGTGTTGGAGTAAAACTCTCATGTCCATGCCTTCAAATCATAGCATAAAATGTTGTCAGGTTTATGTGCATCAACTCATAAGAGTACATATTCATGGTCTTCATATTTTTGCATATAAATCTCAATGTCCAGTAATTTAGTTGTGTGTGTGTGTGTGTGTTTGTCAATATATATGTGTGCATGTATGTGTATTTATGTATGAATGTATGTATATATATGTATGTGTAACCCCTGATCCCTGATGTACGTTCGCAGTATCAGTACTAGATGCGGCGTACAAAGTTGATTTGACCTTCCTGCTAGTCAGATTGAGCCGATTTCAATTTCAGATATGATTTTTCAATATTTTAAATTTTTCAAAATTTTCTGAAATTTTCTGGATTATTTTGGAAAATCTCTGAAATCGGCGTCGACCGATATCGGTAATCGGCGCTATGATTTTTAATTCAAAAATGGAGTTGCATTGAGAATCTGCTTTCACTTTGTGTCCTAAAATCATATTTTCTACATTAGGAAATTTTTGGAGATTTTTCTGAAATTATCAAAAATTTGGTCAAACCGGTGTCGTCCAGTATCGACGATACACTCCAGGATTTTTAACTTACAAATTGAATAATATTTCTGTAATCCGATTTCACATTCCTTCTCTGATTAACATTCTTTATTTTACCGAATTTTTTGGGATGATTCGGAACTAGTCAAATTTCGCTCCAAATTAAATAATTTTATAAAATGTTCTTTTTAAATTTCTTTTTTTTCTTCCCCAATCTTCTTCAGATTTCCAAATGCCCCACTCCACCGCCTCTTAACCCAACCGCCATACTCCACCGCCATCTCTCTCTCTCCTCCTTTTTTTTAAAAATATCTCTCTCCCTCTCTCTTTCTAATTTCAAAATCTCTCCTACTCTCTTTCTCTCTCCTCTCTCTTTCTTTCTCTCTCTCTTTCTCAGTAGAGCTCTCCCTTACTCTCTCTCTCTCTCTTCTAAGCCAAGGAGGCCAGGCCGCCGCCGGCAGGCCAGCGCGCTCCGGTGGCCAGCGCGCCACCGGATGCCACCCTTTCCCCTCTCCTTCTTCTTCTTCTTCTTCTTCTTCTTTTCCTGTTCTTCTTCTTCTTTTCTTTTTCTTTTTTTTCAGTTCTTCTCCTTCTCCATCTCTTTATTCCTCTCTCTCTCCCCTTGGTGGTTATGGCCGACGGGCAGACCCGCCGCCGGAGAGCCGCCCCTGACCGGCCGGCTAGGCCACTCCAGCGGCCAGCGCCGCTGGCCTTTCCCCCTCTCTCGTTCTCTCTCCCCTCCTAATTGGATACCCATTAACCCTATACCTGTACCCATTAACCCACTAACCCTCTAAATCCATTAATCCATATTTATTTTATTTTAATCAAATGGGTATGAGTTGCGGAACCAAACCCGACCCGTTAGATACCCAGACCCGATTCATTATAAAGGAAAAATTTCATATAAACCCCTGAATATTTATTACATTTACGAATTAGTCTTTTTTATTACATATTTAACCCGTTTATATGGTTTCTAGCTTTCAGGCGATATCTGGAGCATCCGGACTCCGAATTGGACGATTCTGGAACCGTTGTGATCGTGGGAAAGAGAGCTACCTTACCGTGGCCAATTTGTGAGTGTTTTTCTTTTATAAACTATAGTTATCATGTTTAATTAAATTGATCATAATTATCAGAAATCATTGCAAAGAGAATTAAATAGAATTCTTGCTTTATTATAAAATATAGATGACTTGTCGGTAATAATTTTACTAAGTAAATTAACTAATAAATTGATAATTAAAATAAATTTATGTAATAATTTTATGATCTTGATCATATTAATAATACTGTAATAATTATTACAATATGGAGATCTAATACTCAATTATATGGTATGATCATTGTTACCTGACTCAAACTAGACACAGTTACTACATGTACCACACTCGAACAATCTAGTATATTGGATATTGTATTTTCTATATACCCATTACTAGATATTGTTATTCACAGATACTGATACACTGACACGATTATTGCATGTTATTGAATTACTGCTACACGGATACGTTACTACACTGGATACTGTTACACGGATACTCTGTACACTATTATTTCTTATTAATGACCCGCTGGTACACGGATACACCAATTCACAGAATACCGTCATTTCATATATTGTTATCACCGTTACATGGATGTTCCGTCACAGTTATATCAGTTCACATATCACTGTTACATATATTCATCGGTATACATGCATTGCTTGTTTCTATATTCTTGTATGGATCACCGTTCATACTACATGTATTATTGGTGCATGTATATTCCTGCATTCCCATTACATGATTATTTCCCGTTATTGATATTGATATTGATATTTCCGTTACTGGACATGTGAGTTGTTGATATGCGATGTGTGGAATCCCACATCTATTGTTTCCCGTTTCTCGTTATCTTATTTTATGCTATCAACAGAGCTCATCTCCTATTACCATGTTACATGTACCATGTATTGTTCTTGTTCCTGATACTCTGTGTACATTAAATATGTTACATATATCATGGGGTTGGGGGAAACTTGACGGTTCACCAAATCTTGTCGGGTGGATGTCTGGATCCATTGTTTGTCTCACTGCAGGGGACATGGTAGTGCTGGCTACCTTCCGTTTCCTGTTACTTGCTTCATCCTAGCGGGTTCACCCTGGTCTCAATAGCCAGGGAGTCTTGGTAAGGCCGTGATCCCGGGTATGCACGGGATACACCCACTCGATTAGAGCTCCTGGACCATTGGATTTTCAATTAACATAATAAAATGGTATAAACAATAGTGACGATAGGAACACTTGTTATTTGGTCACTCTCTCATTTGGATAATGGTACCCGTATGCCATATCCGGATGGGTTCGACTGGAGTACGAGCTCCAGTATGAACTGCCAGTGGTATGGGACAATGGAAGAGATTGATTAAAATACTAGATGATACTGATTGTTATTATTGTATAAATAACATGACTTGCCTAATACATATTTCATATTGTTTAGTTGTACTTGTTACTATTCCTGATCATTTATCCACTATCATGTTTCCGGCATGCCTTGTTACACTTCCTGATACATGTTACACTTTCTGTGGTGGTATACTACTCATGTACATGTATATTCTGCATAGCATATATTCTGCTTTCTGTATATTTTGCAGACATTATTACTGTATATGCACAACACGGTATTATGGTTATATTGCATATGCACATCTGCATGTTCATTTCTATCACGTCACCACTATACACCATTATTTATTTTATAAAATGGGAGGCCACTGTAGACATGACCCGATGATAACATGCTAGGTGGTGATAGTATTAAAATGTGACAGTTTATGTTTCTACTGATTCTTAAATTCCTATTATGGTATCACTGATACATAAACATATATTATATATTATTATCGTGCCTGTATTACTATAGTACATATTACTGTTTCCTTCATTTTACCACTCACTAGGTCGCTTTCGATGACCCTGGGCTTGCGTGCCCAGGTTGGAGATTCGAGTTATCGTATTGTCAGATTTTTCATTGGATTCACATAGGAGACTCATCATCAAGACCATTCATAGGTATCTTTGTGATTTATTTTCATTATGTTATTTATCCCTGTTTTCATATCTGTTATGATCACTAACCTCTTTCTGCAGGTATCTTGTACTTATTAATGCTGGAACTCTTGTATATATGGAGGCTATTTCCTATACTGAGGCTTAGCGTACGTACGTGAGGGTATCTCCGCACTGCATATGTACGTCGCCATAACGTCCCCGTACCTGCGAGATCGGGGCGTTACAGAGTGGTATCAGAGCATAGATTCACATCTGGTGTGGGTAACCACCTGGATCAATGTCGGGCTCTTACCATCAGTATAATCAGATTCAGATTACAACTCATCTATATCTGAATTTGGGGATTCCAGCGAAGAGTACAAGACTACCATGTCATTGATAATTCATTCCTTGACTCTTTTCTATTCCTTAATTATAGGTGTCACCCAGACTATCTGATTTTCTTCTTGCTTTCTCTTCATCCTATTGCTTCCAATCTGTTAGCTTTAGTTCACTACACCAATTCTCCACCCCGAGTTCATTATAGGTAACAAAGTGCGCAGCAGAAGCGTGGGCCCATAGCATTCAGGCTCCATGATTGTAACTACCTGAATTGAAATTTCGAGAACGAAATTTTTTGTTAGATGGAGAGAAATGTAACCCCCTGATCCCTGATGTACGTATCGTAAAATCAGTACTTGATGCGGCGTACAATATTGATTTGACCTTCTTGGTAGTTAGATTAAGCCGATTTCAATTTTAGATATGATTTTTCAATATTTTAGATTTTCATAATTTTCTGAAATTTTCTGAATTATTTTGAAAAATCTCCAAAATCGGTGTCAACAGATATCGATAATTGGCCTTACAATTTTTAATTCACAAATAGAGTTACATTTTGAGAATCTGCTTTCACCTTATACTTTAGAATCATATTTTCTACGTTAGGGTAGTTTTGGGGATTTTTCTGAAATTATTAAAAATTTGGCCAAACCGGTGTCGCCTGGTATCGGCGATACACTCTAAGATTTTTAACCTGCAAACTGGATAATATTTCTAGAATATGATTTCACATTGCTTCTCTGCTTAATATTCTCTATTTTATAGAATTTTTTTGGGGATGATTCGGAACTAGTCAAATTTCGCTCCAAATTAAATAATATTATAAAATGTTCTTTTTAAATTTCTTTTTCTTTTTCTTCCCCAATCTTCTTCAGCTTTCCAAATGCCCCACTCCACCACCTCTTAACCCAACTGCCATACTCCACCGCCATCTTTCTCTCCTCCATTTTTTTAAAATATCTCTCTCTCTCATTCTAATTTCAAAACCTCTCCCACTTTCTCTCTCCTCTCTCTCTCTTTCTCTCTCTCTTTCTCACTAGAGCTCTCCCTTACTCTCTCTTCTCAGCCAAGGAGGCCAGGCCGCCGACGACCTCACCGCCGGTAGGCCAGCGCGTCACCGGATGCCACCCTTTCCCCTCTCCTTCTACTTCTTCTTCTTTTCTTTTTCTTTGGTGGTTGTGGCCGACGGAGCAGACCCGCCGCCGGCGAGCCGCCCCTGACTGGCCAGCCAGGCCACACTAGCGGCTAGCGCCGCTGGCCTTTCCCCTCTCTCGTTCTCTCTCCCCCCTCCAATTGGATACCCATTAACCCAATACACTACTCATTAACCCACTAACCCTCTAAACCGTTAACCCATATTTATTTTATTTTAGTCAAATGGGTATGAGTTGCGGATCCAAACCCGACCCATTAGATACCCAGACCCGATTCATTATAACGGTAAACGTTCATATAAACCCCTAACAATTTATTACATTTACGAATTAATCCTTTTTATTACATATTTAACCCGTTTATACGGTTTCTAGCGTTCGGGAGATATCTGGAGCATCCGGACTCTGAATTGGACGATTCTTGAACCGTTGCGATCGTGGGAACGATAGCTACCTTTCCGTAGTCAATTTGTAAGTGTTTTTCTTTTATAAACTATAGTTATCATGTTTAATTAAATTGATCGTAATTATCAGAATATCATTGTAAAGAGAATTAAATAGAATTCTTGCTTTATTATAAAATATAGATGACTTGTCGTTAATAATTTTACTAAGTAAATTAACTAATAAATTAATAATTAAAATAGATTTATGTAATAATTTTATGATCTTGATCATATTAATAATACTGTAATATTTATTACAAATATGGAGATCTAATACTCGATTATATGGTATGATCACTGTTACCTGACTCACATTCCAGTACATTGGATATTGTATTTTCTATATACCCATTTCAAAATATTGTTATTCACAGATACTGATACACCGACACGATTATTGCATGTTATTGAATTACTGCTACACGGATATGTTACTACACTGGATACTGTTACACGGATACTCTGTACACTATTATTTCTTATTAATGTCCCACTGGTACACGGATACACCAATTCACAGAATACCGTCATTTCATATATTGTTATCACTGTTACATGGATGTTCGATACGCAGTTATATCATGTTCACACATCACTGTTACATATATTCACCGGTATACATGCATTTCTTATTTCTATATTCTTGTATGGATCACCATTCATACTACATGTATTATTGTTGCATGTATATTCCTGCATTCCCATTACATGATTATTTCCTGTTACTGATACTGATATTTCCGTTACTGGACATGTGAGTTGTTGATATGCGATGTGTGGAATCCCACATCTATTGTTTCCCGTTTCTCGTTATCTTATTTTATGCTATCAATAGAGCTCATGTCCTGTTACCATGTTACATGTACCATGTACTGTTCTTGTTCCTGATACTCTGTGTACATTAAATGTGTTACATATATCATGGGGTTGGGGAGACTTGACGGTTGACCAGATCTTGTCAGGTGGATGTCTGGATCCATTGTTTATCCCACTGCAGGGGACATGGTAGTGCTGGCTACCTTCCCGGTTTCCTGTTTCCTGTTACTTGTTTCACCCTAGTGGGTTGGCCTTGGTCTCAGTAGCCAGGGAGTCTTGGTAAGGCCGTATCCCAGGTATGTACGGGATACACCCACCCGATTAGAGCTTCTTGACTATTGGATTTAATTAACCTAATAAAATGATATAGACAATAGTGACGACAGGAACAGTTATTATTTAGTCACTCTCTCGTTTAGATAATGGTACCCGTATGCCATGTCCAGATGTGTTCGCTGAAGTGTGGGCTCCAGTATGAACTGCTAGTGGTATGGGACACTGAAAGAGATTGATTAAAATACCAGGTGGTATTGATTGTTATTATTGTATAAATACCATGACTTGCCGATACATGTTTCATATTATTTAGTTGTACTTGTTACGATTCCTGATCATTTATCCACTATCATGTTACTGACATGCCTTGTTACACTTCATGATATATGTTACACTTTCTGTGGTGGCATACTACTCATATACATGTATACCCTGCATTGCATATATTCTGCTTTCTGTATATCTTGCAGACATTATTACTGTATATACACAACACAGTGTTATGGTTATGTTGCATATGCACATCTGCATGTTCATTTCTATCACGTCACCACTACACAATATTATTTATTTTATACAATGGGAGACCATTGTAGACATGACCCAATGATAACATGCTAGGTGGTGATAGTATTAAAATGTGATAGTTTATATTTCTACTGATTATTAAATTCCTATTATGGTATCACTGATACATAAACATATATTATATATTATTATTATCGTGCCTGTATTACTATATATAGTACATATTTTTGCTTCCTTCATTTTATCACTCACTAAGTCGCTTTCTGATGACTCTAAGTTTGCGTGCCCAGGTTGGAGATTCGAGTTATCGTATTGTCAGATATTTCATTAGATTCACATAGGAGACTCATCATCGAGACCATTCATAGGTATCTTTGTGATTTGTTTTCATTATCTTATTTATCCCTATTGTCATATCTGTTATGATCACTAACCTCTTTCTGCAGGTATTCTTGTACTTGTTTAATGCTGGAACTCTTGTATATATGGAGGCTATTTCCTATACTGAGGCTTAGCGTACGTACGTGAGGGTATCTCCGCACTGCGTATGTACGTCGCCATAACGTCCCCGTACCTGCGGGATCGGGGCGTTACAATATGTATGTATGTATATATATGTATGTGTATATTTATGTATACACATGTATGTCTGCGGGGGATGGTCTAGTGGCGTGATCACTGGGTTTGCTCCTAAGTGGTTACGGATTCGAAGCCTCTCTTAGGCGGATTGGGCGGTAAGGAACTGGGTTTGCTCTCCAGTAACCGCTGGCTCAATTTGCCTCGTGAACATCCAAGTGATTAGTCTAGAACTGGATAGCCATAACACAGATTTATCTATAATAGAAGTGGGAGCTCTGAGATGCCTTGAAATTTACCTTCCAAAAATAATGTGTGTGTATATATATATATATGTATATATATATATATATATGTATATATATATATATATATATATGTATATATATATATATATATGTATATATATACATTATATATATATATATGTATGTGTGTGTGTAGAAAATATTCTAGAGAGAACCGGGCTAGTAATAAACTTCGTGTGAACTCCACGGTGAGCTATCCCACAGATGATCCGAACCGTTAATTTTGATCTACATACTCTAATTAGGCTAATAATGAAAATTCACGCTAATCCATGCCTTTATCCTTGTATTAAGTGGTTAAACAAGATATGTTATGTTAACCATAGAAAAAAGATGTCATTTGATGCATAGGTAAAAAGGTCCAAAATTGTCTGATTTTTCGTTAGTCTAATTTGAGTATGTTGATTAGGATGAACGGTTCGGATAATCTATGGGGTGGCTCACCGTGGAGTTCGCACGAAGCTTATTATGAGCCCAGTTTTTATATATATTATATATATATATATATATATATATATATATATATATATATATATATGTATGTATGTATGTATGTATGTATGTATATGTATATAGTGGCGATCTGGTAAGAAAAATGGCTTAGGTAAGAAGATGAGAAGGGATCACATGAGCCGTAGGATTATCTTTTGGATGGTTAAGATTATTTTTTGAGTTGGTTAAATTAGTTTTGGGTTAATAAATTTAGTTTTTAGGTTTTAGTTTTATTTCCTCCAAGAGAGAGAGAGAGAGAGAGAGAGAGAGAGAGAGAGACTAGAGTCCTCTGGAAAGGATATGAGAGAAATCCTTCTCATTGAAATTCAACGTCAGGTCATTCAAATTGAAAATTCACTTCGTTGAAGTTAATCTCCATTATTAAGAGTGCTTAATAACAAAACTTGAAATGTTTTGAATATTTTTTGCTTATTTATCAAGTAGGCGCAAAATGAACGACCAAAATAGTGAGTTGATTAGTTTGATGGTGTAGAATATTTGAAACCTAACAAAAATTGGTGTACGAGGACTTTTAAATATTTAGATTATAATTAAATGGTCAGATCAAGTATATCTAAAGTCATAGATCTAAGGAATATGCTACTTTCGTTTCTCCATTTTGTGCCTATTTGATGCATGGATAAAAAAAATATAAAACACTTGTTTTTAGATTTTAATTACTTTAAATAATGTATATCAATTTCAATAGAGTGGATCTTATAATTGAATGTTATAATATTAAATTTTAGTGAGAAAAATTCGTGCACCAATTCTTTCGAAAATAGTCAAGTCTCTCTCTCTTTGTGTCTATATATATATATATATATATATATATATATATATATATATATATATATATATATATATATATATATATATATATATATATATATATATTAAAGTACAAAATAAACATTTAATTTTAATAGAAAACATAACAATTTTTTTTACAGTTGAATGTCTTTTGAAATGTATCTCGGCGCGCCCCCCGCCACCCAACCCATGACTTTCTCCCCATTTTCGCCCCTTCTCTATGTCTATTTCTTTCTTGCTTTCTCCCGATCTCATCTCATCTCCCTCTTGTTCCCGTCCCCCAAACAAAAACCATCTGCCCACCTCCCTCTCTGATCTCACCCTCTCGATATCGCCACCAACCAACCGCCCATCTCCCTTATCTCAATCTCGCAACCAACTGAACGAGCTCTGGGGAACGGATTCGAAGTGCTGGGACCCGAAGAGGCGCTTCACTCCATTCGCGAAGCTCTCGGTTCAAGGCGGATTAGAATAGTTCTTTGGGGGTAAACTTAACACCCTCTTGCTTCCGGCGATCAGCTATAAGCAGCAGTGGGCGGTGAAAACAGCTTGCAGGCATAACAACACATTAGTAAGATCGCCTCTCTTGAATCCCAACCTGATCCGATTTTTATCTCGGCGGCGGCAATGGGTAATCCCTCCCATGACAATACCAGATTCTAGTTTGCAGAAGATTTTAGAAATTTTACATTTGTTCGGTTTGTTAGACTTATTTTTTGTTTTAAAGTCTAATTTATTTTGGGCCTAATCAAGTCAATTGGATATTTGCACCTGCCCACTTAACCTATGTTGTTTGACCCAATAAAGAATTGACTAAACCTAAATGGTTTAGGTCTAGACACGTTTTCAATTACACTTAGCCATGAGTGTATTTAAATTAGAATGTGGGACTCATCTACACGTGTGGAACTCGTGTTATAAATCAAGGGCCTAGATCTATGATGAGTTGAACTAGGATTTCTTGATGCTATATATATTATGAGTAGGGTTCCCTCTCCACCAACAATAATAACCATCTTCTTGGAGGCCTCTCATCTCCTCTAAGGATAAAGAAGAGAACTTGGTGGCTGGAGAGAAGAATCCTCTCCCTCAACTTCGGCGTCCTCGAGATCATGCAACTTTCGACATCCTTTTCATGCGTCCTCGAGATCATGCAACCTTCGGCATCCTTTTCGTGATGGAATCAGGTATGCTTAAAACCCTCCTTCCCTTTGATCATGATAAAGAGGCTTACAGTATATGTGTAGATCTTGTATGGAATAAATTAAGATCTAACAATTGGTATCAGAGCCTCCACTTTATCAGATCATCGGGATCTATAGAAATTTTTTGATCTCGATATATAAATACCATGAATAATTCATCCCTTTATTTAATAAACATTTGTGTCTCTTATATTGAATTAAAAGTTTAAGGGATGATATTATTGATTTTTACATGTATATAGATTTTTCTAATTTTTTGTGTGTTATTTAATTAATTAAAAAAAAAGGGGATTTTAGATGCATGCGCTGGAAGCACCAGCGCATGCATCTGTGTGGACGCATGCATGCAAGGCTTGCATTCATGCGGCCAGATTTAAAAAAAAAAAGGAGGAATACAGAGCAGACACCTCTGCAAGCAGTGGGTGCCTCATTCATGGCGCCGCCGCCGGCGGCCATAGTGGCAACATGAATTTTTTTTCTTCTTGGGGGTTAGGGTTTCCTTAATTTGAGATTGTAAGATTAATTAGGATTGAATTTTTTGATATAAATACAAAATTTAAATCTAATAAGGAAACTCATTTAATCTATTTTTAGTTGGTCTCACGTTAAAGCTAATTGGGTTTTATCCAGTTTATTTAAACCGGCCCAATAAGAAAGGAAACCAATAACTTAACCATTGCGGGTCGGGTCTGATTCAGACCCAATAAGCACTGCAGACCCGTTTTGCCAATAGAAACTTTAATTAGCTGTTATGGGCTCATACGACCTCTGTTTTGGGCATGTAAATAGCCGTTTCGAAGCTCTTAACAAGCACTACAGTATTAAAGGAACTATATATGACAAAATAGTAGTTAGTTGACATAAAGAATGTAAAACACCTAGAGGGGGGGTGAATAGGTGTAAGTGCTAATCTAATAAACTAAATGCAAACTAAGTGCGCTAAATGCGGAAGCTAATGCAAATCTTGCAACACACTTAATACAATCCAACAAGTGTAGCCGAATTCCCTTGCGAGGCTCTGGACTAACTCCTCTTGATTCCCCTAGATATGGGTTGAGGCGCTATGTGAAGCTCTTGTTGGATGAGTATAGGTGATGCACAAACACACAAGCAATTCAAGCAATGTGCACACACAATCAAGCCAAGCAATCAAGGATATAGCAATATGAACTAATGCAAGGTAATAAGAAATATGCTCAACACAAGCAAGTATGATATGAGATGAAGTATGATGCTTTGCACAAAGTAAATGAGAGAGAGTTAGAGAGACAATGGGAGCAATCGCAAACAACGAGATTTGTTTCGAGGTTCGAGCACCTTGCTCTACATCCCCGCCTACACCACCGTGTAGGATTTCCACTATCTCAACTCCCACCGAGGGAACCTCTACCGAAGAGGATTTCTTACAACTCTAGGAGTACCAAACTCCTCTCTCAAACAACAACCTCCTCACAACCGAGGGGTTAGGCCCGTAGCCAAATACAACAACCAACACCTCTACCGAAGAGGTCTACAACCAAACTCAATCACCTCTACCTAAGAGGGATCCAAACCAACAACCCAATACAACACTCTCCACCTCTACCCAAGAGGGAGCAACTCAAGAAATCAAGGGTTTACAACAAGTGGTATATCTCAACCACAAACCTCTTTCCTTTTTCTTTTTCCACAAAAACAAGATCCTAATAGTTTAGGATAGAAGATAGCTCAAGTGTGGAAAACAAGTGTTTTTGGAAACAAGCAACAAAGAAAAATCTTTGGGAAAATACTTGCAATATGATAGAATTGAAGATCTAAGCAAAAATCCCAAAAACCTATTTTTCTTTGATTTTCCAAAAACCCTAAAACAATAAAGATGAGAAGTTTTTGCACTTAAAACTCTTTTGAAAACTCTTTTAAACACTTCAGAAAACTGAAAATTTTTCTCTTAAAAAACTTGGCCAAAAACCCAAAGAGATGGGGTTTATATAGCCCCTATACAAAACTAGCCGTTAGGCTGAGTTGGCAGTCTGACAGACTGTCGGTCGACCGGTCCGGTCGACCGCCAACGGTCAAAAATGTGACCGTTGGGCAATAGCGGTCGACCGGCCCGGTCGACCGAAACATCCTGAGAGCAGAACTCTCATCTCGGTCGACCGGCCCGGTCGACCGTCCCAGAGACTCCAAAACGTGCACAGACTTGTGCACGTCGGTCGACCGTCCCGGTCGACCGGCCTATGGTACGGTCGACCGGTCCGGTCGACCGACTTGGCCTGTCAGCCAGTCCTCAGTTCTGCACAGATACGGGATTTGAAAATAGGTCTTTTCACTCAATAAAAATCCCATAAATTCACAGTAAATCAAAAAAATAGTTTTAATCACAATAAAATTGTTTTTCTAAAAATATGTTTTTCTAAAACTTGTTTTATCATTTTACTTTGATAACCAAACTTGTGATAAAAATTTCAAGACATATATCAATCATATCAATTCATTTTTGTGTCTTGCCAATTTTATCAAAAACAAAACTTGTATTTTATCAAACTAGAATTTTCCAAAACATGAATAGGATAGTCAAAATAAGTTTGTTTAAAAAATTAAGCATGCATGTATAGAATGAAGCAACTATACATATATCAATTTAAACTTGTTTTGATAAACTATTCATGAAAACCAAAACTCAATCATAAAACGTGTGTGATTTGTGCACTTGAGCATATCAACTAAACTAAGCTTTACAAATATGGATCTAAAACACAAACTCTAAACTAGATACCTAAGTCTTCTTGACGATCTTCATCTTCAAGTAGACTTGCTCCAAAACTCCGTGATTCTCCAAGTGCAAAGGTATGATCTTTAAGCTTTGGCACCGGAATCATCATGAATAGCTTCTAATCATCTTGTTGAAGCTAATCACCAACCTAATATCCTGTTAATGATCTGAAACTTAGAAACACAAGAATATTAGTAAACATAACTACATGAGTGTTGATCATCATCAAAACTAGAGTGGAAGGCCATTGGGCCAACAAAGAAGGCATTGAAGTGTTTGTTTATCATGATTATGTGTACCCTTACATGCTTCCGCTTCATTAATATTTATATTATTGCTTATATTGTCTAGCATGATGAATATTGATGTGTACTATAGTTAATAACACACAGAGAAAGATATATACATGTTCAAAATAAAGAATTTATAAAAGAGCTTATTTAATTGCGTATGTAGTTCTTGCGGACAGTAGCCGGCCCAAAGGAAGACTATTGTTTGGCCGAATTACGTACGGCGTCGGATACTTGATGTGGGTAATGCAAGTGGGAGAACCTTAATGTGTGGTAATCGGCCCAAAGGAAGGTTGTCACACTATTGGCCCATATTGCATTACCCTCATCAATTAGTCCGATGGCGGAATAAGAATCCAGATGCATAAATTTGTGTGGCCCATGTGTGTGGCAATCGGCCCAAAGGAAGGTTGTCATTATGGCCGGGTCATTACATATATTTTATGGCCAATATAGATTACTTAACTTGTAAGTACACCTAGAGGGAGGGTGAATAGGTGTACGGCTAATCTAATGAACAAAATGTGAAAATTAAAACTTAAATTGCAACACACTTAGTGTAACCAACGAGTGTAGCCGAATTCTCGGTGAAGGGCTCTGGACTAACTCCACTTGATTCCTCTGAATAAGAGTTGAGGTGTTATATGAAGCTCTCGTGGTTAAACACAAGTGAGGCACACACAAATATGCCAAGCATATAATATATAAATGAGCAATATGAAATGATGCAAGACACAAAGTAAAAGAGAGAGAGTTAGAGAAAGTGATCAATTGCAAACACACGGATATGTTTCGATGTTCGAGCACACAGCTCTACGTCCCCGCCTTCACACAGAAGGATTTCCACTAACTTGTTCACACAGGACTCCCACACAGGGAACCTCCACTGAGGATTTGGGGCAATACAATAACCGGGAGTACACAACTCCTCTCTCAATTACAACACAACCTCTACACTTAGAGGCTAGGCACAAAGCCACCAATATCAACCTCACAAATGAGGGATAGGCACAAAGCCAAACAACCAATCAACCTCTCACTAGAGGGATAGGGCACAAAGCCTCCACTCCAAAAATCAACCTCTACACAAGAGGGATAACACAAATTAGGAGGGTTTACAACTTAGTGATCAAAAGACCACAAACCAATTTCTTTTCCCACAAAACAAAAGATCCTAATAGATAGGATAGAATGATATGTCAAGTGTGAAAAACAAAGAGTTTGAAAATCAAAAACTCAAAGAAAAAACTCTAGGGAAAAACTCTAGATAGAAATGCAAATGAAGATCAAATCAATTCCCAAAGAATTTTCTTTTCAATGATTTTCCAACCCTTTAAAAATAAAGATGAAATCTTTAAAGCTAAAAACTTTTTTGAAAACTTGCTTTAAAATACTTGAGAATGGGAGAATTTAGCTCTTGAAAAACTTAGTCAAAACTGGCCAAAGATTGGGGTATAAATAGGCCCAATCTAAATCTGCCCGTTGGCTGGCAGAAAGGTTAGTTTTGACCTTCCGGTCGACCGGCCGGTCGGCCGGCCAACGGTCAAAAATATGACCGTTGAGCCTGCCGGTCAACCGCGCGGTCAACCGTGCCAAATCCAGAGAGCAGTTGCTCTCTGGCCGGTCGACCGCTCGGTCGACCGTGCCAAGCCTCATGGTCGACTGTCCGGTCGACCGCCTCCACCCGAGAGTGGGGCACTTTCAGTCGGTCGACCGCTCGGTCGACCGGCCTAAGTGGCTGGTCTACATGCACGTCCTTGTGCCCGTCGGTCGACCGGTCCGGTCGACCAACTCTGGGCCCGGTCGACCGGCCCGGTCGACCGCCAAAGCCTGCAGGGCTGATTATAGGATTTAAAACTTGGATTTTTTAATATCAAATAAATCCCATAAAATCTCTAAAAATCCACAAAAATAGTTTCAGTATAATACTTTGATATACAAACATGTTTGAGTAAAATCAAACAATGTTACAAATATTTTGAACTATTTTTGTAACTTAGAAATTTTACCGAAAACCAAAATCCGTATTTTCCAAAACTAGATTTTCAAATGGAAATCCGATTTTTCCAAAACACATCCAAATACAAAAACATGATATTCAAACAATTTTTAAGCATGTTGTATATGGGTATAATCCAATATACATGAAAGATATATATGTAAATCACCTAGAAGGGGGGGTGAATAGGTGATGAGCTAATCTAAAGGTCAATAATGCGGAATTAAAACTTATTAAACTAAACACCACGTATAACACAAGAGTGTAGCCGGATTCCCCGTGAAGGGCTCTGAACTAACTCCTCAAGATTCCTCTAAATAAGAGTTGAGGTGCCACGTTGACTCTCTTGGTTGAATACAAGTGTTAGCAAACAATCCCCAAGCATATAACAAAATGAGCACAACTATATATCAAGCATATAAAGATAAAGACAATATTAGCATGCAAGATATAAAGGCAAGTAAGAGATAGAGAGAGAGCAATCGCAAACACGGGAGATTTGTTTCGAGGTTCGAGCACACTTGCTCTACGTCCCCGCCTTCAACACTATGAAGGATTTCCACTAAAAATGATCCCACCGGATCACTCGGTGCCGCAACACCTACAAGGCGAGTTCACACGTGAAATCCTTGGACTCTCTAGTCCCATACACACCGCAAGCCCACAAGCTCGCCGAGGTCGCACCTCAAACAAGGAGTTCACACACGAACTCGAAACACCGCGAACCCGCAAGTCCGCCTCCTCAAATAACAAGGTAGAACTTTGGTGATCACAACACTTTGATAACCTAAAATCCTCTCACAACAAAGATCCCTATAGGTAGATATAGCAATGGATAGCTCAAGTGTTGTGTGAGATAACTAGGATTGAAATGGTGGAGGAAAACACAAGAAAATCTCTTTTCAAAACACTCTTGAAAATCTCTCCTTTTGATATGGCAATTTTGGCTCTTAAACAAGTGGAGATAAACACCTAATAGAGTTGGAAAAACTGCCTCAAAATCCACTAAAAAATCTTATTGAAAACAGCCCCCAAAAACCCCAATTTATAGGGCTAGAAAAAACTAGCGGTTGCAGCCAGCATGGCCTGTCGGTCGACCGCCAGGTTGACCGGCCAACGGTTAGATTTCTGACCGTTGTGCCAGCGGTCGACCGTGGCCTGGATACAGAGAGCAGACTCTCTGTCCGGTCGACCGCCCGGTCGACCGGGGCCTTTCCAGAGAGCAGAACCTCTCTACGGTCGACCGGGTCAGTCGACCGGCCCTCCAGCCAAACTGGCGTGCACGTTCTGTGAACGTTGGTTGACCGACTCGGTCGACCGAATCCTAGCTCGGTCGACCGGTCCGGTTGACCGGCAGAAGCCAGGTCAGGGATTTTTGGGAAAAAAACTTGGCATTTTGGCTTTGATAAAATCTCATAAAATCATGAAAAATCTACAAAAATAGGTTCAATATTATACTTTGATAAACAAACATGTTTGAGTAAAATCAAGACATGTTACAAACAATTTGAACTATTTTTGTAACTTACAAATTTTGACTAAAAACAAAAACTATATTTTTCCAAAATTGGTTTTTTTCAAAACTTCTCCAAATACAAAAATAAGATATTTTAAACACTTTGAAAGCATAGGGTGTATGGATATGATCCACTACACATACATGATGAAATATCTATGTTTTTGACAATAAGCACTAAACATGGTTTTGGTTTAAACATATATACTTTGAATTCCAAAAATCAAACCGGTATTTTTCAAAATGAAAACTCTTTTGTATTTTTCAAAATAAAAATTCTTTTATGAAAACTTATCTAAATCAAGAGTGTGTGTGTATATGGTAACTTGAGCAATCCACCAACTATTCTATCCTTTACATTTTAACTAAAACGAAATCTTATAAAAACAAACTTAGACTCAAGTCTTGATCTTGAAGGTTTTCACTTGAAGTCTTCTCATCTTCTTGACTTGGTCCAAACTTGATCCAAAGAGCTAGACTCCTCTTGAGTACTTGATGTGGTCTTGATGCACAAGCTCTTGAATCAAACGTGCTAGCTTCAAGCTTGACTTTAAATCCTTTGTTGAAGCTACACACCTACTAAGATCTTGATCACAAATCTGAAATTAATTAAACACAAGATCATTAGTACCATAACTACATGAGTTGATCAACATCAAAACTAGAGTGATAGGCCTTTGGGCCAACAATCTCCCCCTTTTTGATGATGACAAAACTCATGGAGTTATATATGTATGGATTAAAGTAAAGCTTCAAAGAAGCTCCCCCTTAACTCATGCATAACAATAAATAAATAAATATGCAATGAAAGCTCATAAACATGTTTGCAAATACAAGGAGATAAACATGCATAAGCAAGCATGAAACACATCAAATTCTTTTTCTCCTATTTGCGAAACAAAACATATATGCATAAACATAAATCCTTCTCCCCCTTTATGTATAAAGTAAGGAAAACATGTATATATACTAAAATACTTCTCCCCCTTTTTGTCAATCATCAACAAAGGGGTTAAAGTAAACATAAAACAATGTTCTCCCCCACAAGGAGGTGAACTCAAATCAATCAATAAAGAGTTATATGCGATATACATTCATGAAGAGGAAGACGCTAAGTTAGCTTCCCTACATACATGCATTACATGAAGAAGGGATGACAAGCCCTAATTCACATAATACATAATATGCAATGCATAAGAGGAGATGTGAAGCTCCGCCTACACACGTGTACCGCATAAAGAAGAGTTGTCAAGCTCCTCAATATAAGATACACTCAATATGAATCTATATGTAGAAGAGATATTAAGCTCCCCTTGCATATAGGAAATACACATCAAAACAATTTTAATTTTCTCAATAAAACAAATTTTGAGATATCTTAGTAAATCAATTTTTAAGATATCAAATGTAAATAAACATTACAAATTTTGAATTTTTAATTGTAATTGAAACATTTTATCAATTGAAATAACAATGAAATTTTGATACAAATTGTAATCTTGATACCAATGAAAGAAAGAATTTATATCTTGATACCAATATAAATTTTCAAGGATACCAATTGAAATAAATAGATTAATAGATACCAATTGAAACATATTGTACATTTTGATATCAATAAAAAAATACCAATTGAAGATAATGCATAAGCTTATATAAAAATATCAATTGAGAAATCAATTGAAAATTAAGATTTGAATTAAGCTTAGCATAAACAAACTTTGTGCTTTAAACATGTTAATATCTTGAGAATCAAGTATAAATATATATGATTTGTTGGTGCTTGATTTTCAAAACATATATATGTATGGAAAAAACAATATCAATAGGAATTGATATTATGGAAATTATGAAGCATGCATATATAGAAAACAACATATGAGTATATACAAAAAAAATATATCAATTGAGATACCATTGAAAATAACAATGTAAATCAAGTATATAACTCATAACTACCACCCTTTATATGCTCAAGATAAAAGATTTTTCAATAAAGCTTACAAGGCATACTCGCCCATCCATCCACCCATAACGGTGTTGGTAGGGGTTTTCGAAAATAGGTTTGAAAATATTGTTATAGTGAAAATGACTACCAAATGAAGAATAATAACTAGTTAAAATAATTTTTGAAAAACTAGTTAAAGATCCTTTAAAACATGAAACCAAATCTTATGTCTATCATGAAACATACTAAATACATAAAGTTTGACACTCCAAATCTATAAAACTCAAAAATAATCTGAAACAAAGTCATGAATAAACAAATAAAGTGTGAGTGTACAAAAATCATGTAATTAGCATTTTCCATGAAGGTAATCAATAAAGCTCAAAACAAACATGAATATCATTTTATCAAAACAAAAATCATGAAAATTCATTTTTTCAATTAAAGATGAAAATCATAAAAATTCATTTTTCATCTTAAAAATAAACTTCTAGGTATATGTATGTTTTTATTCAAAACTAACAATATGCATACATATTCCAAACATAAAAAGAGTTCATAATATAAATTGCATGAAGGCAAATGACTCAAGGGGCATATATGTATATTTATTAGTTTTGACTAAAAATATCATATACATGAAGTAAAACATGAAAATAGGCAAAACAAATGTAAATGAGAGAATCATCAAAACTAGGCTATACATGTGCATATAGTGAGTACAAATGAACAATGAAATGCAAACGTATATGAATCAATTTGTTGCTCACTACTTGTACATGTATATACACAAGTTTTAATAAAAACTACATTTAAACTAGTATTTACCACATAAAACACAAAAACATGAACATGCTAAAAATGTGATACAAGTAAAAAACATGTAAACTAAATTAGGAGTTTAGAGATAGTTACCACCACATGAACTATACTCTAACTCTCTAAAACATGGTGGTTGTCCCGCCAAACTTCCTTGATAGCGGTGCATCAAATATGTGTCCATCAAGTCCATGCATCCACCACCAAGGCACCATCCCTCTCACGTTTTGTGAGAGCCCACACCTACATCAAATACACAAGGTGGGGATTTTGGTACCCATTTTCTTTTGGGTCCTTGAGGGTTAACATTGTAAGGAACCCAAACATTTTTCTTATTAGCAAAATTTAAAGAATTAATTCTATCATAACAGAATCTTGTTAAATGGCCTTTGCGACCACAATGTGTACATTTGTACACTTTAGGATGCATATGAGTGTGGTGTGGTCATGGCGTGCAAAATGTGCATATGCATGATGTGGGTGTTGTGCATGAACATGGGGAACTTGATTCTTTTGAAACAAGAATTCCAACTTCTTATGATTAAATGCACATGTGCTCAAGGTTGAGCTCAAACAATTTATTTTATTTTTCAAAAATTTAATCTCATTTTGATTTATAGTGGTATGTAAAGCATGGTGAGATTGAGAATCACTATTCTTATTCTTTTTAGAAACATTTTCATTTTCTTTTTCTACAATTTTTCTTTTCAAAGAAGTGTTTTCATTTAAAGCAACTTCTTTTTGTTTTTCTACCAAAACAATTTTATTTTTCAAAGAAGTATTCCTTCACAAAGATCATTTAATTTAGAAATCAAGGAAATATTCTCATTTTTCAAAGTTTCATTTTCTTTTTCAATGCATGCAACTTTATTTTTAAAAGAATCATTTTCTTTTAACATGCAATCAAAATTCTTTTTCATTTTCTTATTATCTTTCTTAAGCAATTTATATTTTTCAAGAAGTTGTTGACAAAAAGATGTAAGCTCATCATAGGACATATTAACATCTTCATCTAGCTCGGATTCGGTGTTTACCTCAAGGGGGTTATCCCCTTGGACCATGTAGCACACGTTGGAGGTGTCACTTCCAACATCCAAATCGCTCCCCGCATAATATTGTTCTTTTTCGTCAAGGGAGAGAATTGTGTTCCAAACTATAAAAGCCGAATCAAGATAAGCAACCCTAGATAAATAAACATCATTTAGGGTACACTTCAAAGCATGTAGGACTTTTGAGCTAGCCTCAATATACTTGCTATTGTTAACATATGAATCTTTAATAGTAGCAAGATAAACATGAATGCCTAGGCCTTTGAGGCATAAGGACATCTTAATCTTCCAAGTTTGGATGTTAAGAATGTCAAAGGTGGGAGGTGACATGAAATCCATGGTGTATGTACAAATATTGTGATTAGCTATAAATGAGGATCTTTAACTCTAAATTGTAAGACCCAAATCAAGAGCACTTGGCTCTGATACCATTTGTAAATCACCTAGAGGGGGGTGAATAGGTGATGAGCTAATCTAAAGGTCAATAATGCGGAGTTAAAACTTATTAAACTAAACACCACGCATAACACAAGAGTGTAGCCGGATTCCCCGTGAAGGGCTCTGAACTAACTCCTCAAGATTCCTCTAAATAAGAGTTGAGGTGCCGCGTTGGCTCTCTTGGTTGAATACAAGTGTTAGCAAATAATCCCTAAGCATATAACAAAATAAGCACAAATATATATCATGCATATAAAGATAAAGACAATATTAGCATGCAAGATATAAAAGCAAGTAAGAGATAGAGAGAGCAATCGCAAACACGGGAGATTTATTTCGAGGTTCGAGCACACTTGCTCTACGTCCCCGCCTTCAACACTATGAAGGATTTCCACTAAAAACAATCCCACCGGATCACTCGGTGCCGCAACACCTACAAGGCGAGTTCACACTTGAACTCCTTGGACACTTTAGTCCCGTACACACCGCAAGCCCACAAACTCGCCGAGGCCGCACCTCAAACAAGGAGTTCACACACGAACTCGAAACACCGCGAACCCGCAAGTCTGCCTCCTTAAATAACAAGGTAGAACTTTGGTGATCACAACACTTTGATCACCTAAAATCCTCTCACAACAAAGATCCCTATAGGTAGATATAGCAATGGATAGCTCAAGTGTTATGTGAGAAAACTAGGATTGAAATGGTGGAGGAAAACACAAGAAAATCTCTTTTCAAAACACTCTTGAAAATCTCTCCTTTTGATATGGCAATTTTGGCTCTTAAACAAGTGGAGATAAACACCTAATAGAGTTGGAAAAACTGGCTCAAAATCTACTAAAAAAATCTTATTGAAAACAGCCCCCAAAAATCCCAATTTATAGGGCTAGAAAAACTAGCCGTTGCAGCCAGGATGGCCTGTCGGTCGACCGCCGGGTCGACCGGCCAACGGTCAGATTTCTGACCGTTGTGCCAGTGGTCGACCGGCCGGTCGACCGTGGCCTGGATACAGAGAGCAGACTCTCTGTCCAATCGACCGCCCGGTCGACCGGGGCCTTTCCAGAGAGCAGAACCTCTCTGCGGTCGACCGGCCCTCCAGCCAAACTGGCTTGCACGTTCTGTCCACGTCGGTCGACCAACTCGGTCGACCGACTCCTAGCTCGGTCGACCGGTCCAGTTGACCGGCAGAAGCCAGGTCAGGGATTTTTGGGAAAAGAAAACTTGGCATTTTGGCTTTGATAAAATCCCATAAAATCATGAAAAATCTACAAAAATAGGTTCAATATTCTACTTTGATAAACAAACATGTTTGAGTAAAATCAAGACATGTTACAAATAATTTGAACTATTTTTGTAACTTAGAAATTTTGGCTAAAAACAAAAACTGTATTTTTCCAAAAGGTTTTTCCAAAACTTCTCCAAATACAAAAACAAGATATTTTAAACACCTTGAAAGCATAGGGTGTATCGATATGATCCACTACACATACATGATGAAATATCTATGTTTTTGACAATAAGCACTAAACATGATTTTGGTTAAAACATATATACTTTGAATTCCAAAAATCAAACCGGTGTTTTTCAAAATGAAAACTCTTTTGTATTTTTCAAAATAAAAATTCTTTTATGAAGACTCATCTAAATCAAGAGTGTGTGTGTATATGGTAACTTGAGCAATCCACCAACTATTCTATCCTTTACATTTTAACTAAAACAAAATCTTATAAAAACAACCTAGACTCAAGTCTTGATCTTGAAGGTCTTCACTTGAAGTCTTCTCATCTTCTTGACTTGGTTCAAACTTAATCCAAGAGCTAGACTCCTCTTGAGTACTTGATGTGGTCTTGATGCACAAGCTCTAGAATCAAACCGTGCTAGCTCCAAGCTTGACTTTAAATCTTTTGTTGAAGCTACACACCTACTAAGATCTTGATCACAAATCTGAAACTAATTAAACACAAGATCATTAGTACCATAACTACATGAGTTGATCATCATCAAAACTAGAGCGATAGGCCTTTGGGCCAACAATATATATATCGCTGTTTTTGACATTTAAATCCGAAAATAAGTTTTGTTAAAATACCAAAACTCCAAACTCATGAAATAGACTATCAAACTAAATTTGTTTAAATAGTTGAAGCATAGATGTATATAGAACAAATCTAATATACATTAAACCATGTAAACTTGTTTTGATTCTATCTATTCATGAAAACCAAGATCGGTTAAACTGAAAACCGAAAATCAATAAACATGAAATGTGTGTGTTGTGAACTTGAGCATACCACACTATCTAATCTTTAACAATGGATCTAAACTATAAACTAAACAATGTACCGAAGTCTTCTTATAGAGCACCATCTCCAAGTCGGCTCGATCCAAACGTGATTCACCGAGCTTGACTCCAACCGAGTGCTAGATATGAACTTTGACGCTCGGGCTCTTGAATCACCATGTGAAAGCTCCAAAACACCTTTGTTGAAGCTAATCACCTACTAATATCTTGGTTAAGTATCTGAAACTAAACATCACAAGATTATTAGTAAACTATAACTACATGAGTTAATCATCATCAAAACTAGAGTGGAAGGCCTCTGGGCCAACAATCCCCCCCTTTTGATGATGACAAAACTCATGGAGTTATATATGCATGGATTAAAGTTAAGCTTCAAAGAAGACCCCCCTTAACTCATGCATAACAATAAACAATAAGATATGCAGTGAATATTAAACATGAATATGCATCAACATGCATAAAATAATGAAATGAACATGCTCTTGATACCAAACTTTTAAAATAAATTCCTTTTCCTTTTTAAAATAAACATGTTCTTTAAATGATTGCTCTTGATACCAATAAAAATTTCAATGTGAAAACTTTATCAATAAAAGCAGCATAAAAGCTCTTGATACCAATCAATAAAAAAAATCTTGATATCAATTGGAAGATAATCAATAAAAGCTTTTGATACCAACAATAAAAAAAATATCAATATGAAACAATTTTGATATAAACTTACAAATAAACAATAAACATGCATATAACCTCAAATACTTCTCCCCCTTTTTGTCAATCATCAACAAAGGGGTCAAAGAGAACAATAAAACAATGTTCTCTCCCTTTTTGTCTTAAACAAAAAATATCAATAATGGGTGAAATCAAAACAAAACATTATGATACCAATTGAAAAAAATATATATCAATTTCGTGCATCATGATATCAATTGAAAATAAATAAAACATACCAATTGAAGGAACATAAAACAAATATTTTTAATATAAATTTAAATACCAATTGTACGTAAATAAATCATTTAGAAGAATTTAACCAAAAATTTTGATATCATATAGATAATCTTGATATCGATTGTAAAGATTAGTACCATTTGAAAGTAATTTTTCATTAGGAGCATATGATACCAAAAGAAATCAATATCATTTTTTTAATCATTTTTCAACATAAAGTGTGGGAGTAAAATATCAAGGGTAAACAAAACTAATTTAAAAATGAAATATAAATTTTTTTCCCCTTTATGAAATACCAAATAAAATAATGCATAAGCTTGTATAAGATACCAATTGAAACATAATCAATTGAAGTATAATAGTCATTGAAGAAATCAAGCTTAGCATAACAAAAATTTGTGCTCAAAGATATAGAGATATAGTAAGCACAAATAAAGCTATATATATATATATATATATATATATATATATATATATATATATATATATATATATATATATATATATATATATATATGTATCGAAAATTGAATACCAATCGAAATTGATACTATTTGAAGTGTAAGCATACATATATATAAAAACATATATGAGTATACAAAAAAATGTCAATAGTGATACCAATTGAAAAGATCCAATGATACCAATTGAAAACACAATAAGATCAAGTGTATAACTCATATTACCTACCACCTATTTCATGCACATGTTTAAAATGGATTTTCAATAAGAAGCATACAAGGCATGGTCGCCCAACCAACCGCCCTTTAAATGGGTAGGAGTTTTCAAAAAATAAGTTTGAAAATATAGTATGTTTGAAAAACTCTACCATAATGAAGAATACGAACTAGTTATATGAAAATTTTGAAAACCTAGTACGAAATCCTTTAAGTAAGGAATAAAACAAAAATATATTCCATGAAAAATAAGTAAATCACATGATCACCAAACACTCAAAATCTATAAATCCCATATCATACTCATGAAAATAAAATCATGAGAAAACAATAAATAAAGTGAGTGTATAAGAGTTATGTGAAACACCTTATCATGAAACTAGGCAATAAAGCTTAATATGAATTCGTAAAAAAATATAAAAATCATCAAAACTAGAATCCTTCAAGTTATATGTATGTCATGTACAAACAAAAGCATACATACATATCCAAATATAAACGAGTCCACAAAAGTATATGGATGAAGACAAGTGGCTCAAGGATGTATATGTATAACTAATAGTTTGGACAAAATAGACATATACAAGAAGTTTAAATATAAACATGAAAACATTTACAAAAATGGGAATACAAGTCAAATGTATGAATCATCAAAACTAGGTTATACTAGTACATCTAATGGGTACAAATGAACGTTCAAGCACAAACATATAATAGTCTATTTGTGGCTCACTAGTTGTACAAGTATATATCTAAGTTTTAATGAAAACTAACATCTAAACATGTAATCAAAACATGAAGCATAGAAATCAAAACAAAAACTCATATGATCATTATGGCAAATGCACATGCATTAGATCTAGGACAACACATTAGTTAAACTAAAGTGAGAACACTAAATATGGGTCCATATAACATGGGTGTCTCAAATACTAATCATGCATGTCATAAGACTAATAAACATGGCATATGGTATAATGAACATTAAAACAAGAAATGCTATAAATGAATGATCTAAAAGCATGCAACCATAAATAAGGAATAAGAGATAGTTACCAAAATCGATAGGGCAACTCTCTATGTCTTCAAAACAAGGTGGTCCTCCCACCAAACTTTCCTTGAAAGTGATGCATCCAAATGTCCTCATAAAGCTCGGAACGCATCCACCTTAAGGCATCATTACTCTCACGTCATGTGAGAGCCCATACCTACATCAAATATAATAGGGGTGGTCTTTGGTACCCACACTCTTTTGGATCCATGGGGGTTAGCACCTTTCCTAACCTAAACAAATTTAGTTGCTAAATTTGAATCATGTATACGATCATAACAAAATTTAGCAAGGTGGCCCTTACGTCCACAATATGTACAAGTGTACACATGAGCATACATCGTGTAATGGGAGTGAACGTGGGAAGCATGTGTATGCCGTGGTTTGTGTGCATGCATAACTAGGAACTTGTTTCTTTCGAAACATAGATTCCAAATGTGAGTGGTTCAAAGCACAATGGCTCAAAGTGGAGCCCAAATAATCCACACTCTTCTTAAGCATAGATATATCATTTTCAATTAAGGAAGAAGAGTTGCATGCAATAGGTGAGCTAGATGGTGAAGCTACACTAGCATGGCAAACATGTGTATCTAAATCATTTTGCAAAGAAATATTTTTCTTAGAAACCAAGTCTAAATCCTTTGAAATAGAAATAATTTTGATTTTCAAAGAATCATTTTCTTTTACAACAAAATCAAGTTTTGAAGATATAACTTTATTTTTCTTCAAAACTTCATTACAATCATTTCCATTTTCAAAATATCATTTTCTTTTAGGGCAAGTTCAAGTTTAGATTTCAATGAATCCCTTTCATTAGAAATCTCCACTTTCTCTTGCAAAACCAAATCTAGTTTTGAACACAAATCCTTATTTTCTTCTTTTAGTTCAAAACTCTTCTTTTTAAAAGATTATATTTTTCTAACAATTTTTCACAAACAATTGATAGTTCTTCATTTAAAGCATTTGAATCAACATAATCATCACAAGAAGAACTAGCATCGTCACCATCTAATTGAGTTTCTGAATATACCTCAAGGGAGTCATTCCCTTGAACCATGTAGCATTGTTGCTCGGATTCTCCACTAGATTCATCCTCCACAATATTGGGCATTTGTAGCTCGGAGGAGGTCAACGTGTTCCACACTGCAAAGGCGGAATCACAGTTAGAAACTAAGCACAAATATTCTTTATTAAGCGTGCTTCTAAGTGCCTCAAGGGCTTGTGCATTGGCCTCTATATGCTTGCTATTATCAAGATAGGATTTCTTGGTAGCGGCAAGGAAAACATGCAAGCCTAGGGTTTTTAGATACATGGACATCCTAAATTTCTACATGTCAATGTTGGAGACATCAAACATGGGAGGAGACAAGCAATCCATGAGTGTGTGTAAACAATATAAATGTGCAAATGCAAATGATAGATTAGCAAAACCAAGATCACACTCCTAGGTGGTTAAACCTAATATCAGGAGCGTAGGCTCTGATACCAATTGTAAGTACACCTAGAGGGGGGTGAATAGGTGTACGGCTAATCTAATGAACAAAATGCGGAAATTAAAACTTAAATTGCAACACACTTAGTGTAACCAACGAGTGTAGCCGAATTCTCGGTGAAGGGCTCTGGACTAACTCCTCTTGATTCCTCTGAATAAGAGTTAAGGTGTTATATGAAGCTCTCGTGGTTAAACACAAGTGAGGCATACACAAACAAGCCAAGCATATAATATATGAATGAGCAATATGAAATGATGCAAGGCACAAAGTAAAAGAGAGAGGGTTAGAGAAAGTGGATCAATCGCAAACACACGGATATGTTTTGAGGTTCGAGCACACAGCTCTACGTCCCCGCCTTCACACAGAAGGATTTTCACTAACTTGTCCACACAGGACTCCCACACAGGGAACCTCCACTGAGGATTTGGGGCAATACAATAACCGGGAGTACACAACTCCTCTTTCAATTACAACACAACCTCTATACTTAAGGCTAGGCACAAAGCCACCAATATCAACCTCACAAATGAGGGATAGGCACAAAGCCAAACAACCAATCAACCTCTCACTAGAGGGATAGGGCACAAAGCCACCACTCCAAAAATCAACCTCTACACAAGAGGGATAACACAAATTAGGAGGGCTTACAACTTAGTGATCAAAAGACCACAAACCAATTTCTTTACCCACAAAAAAAAATCCTAATATATAGGATAGAATGATAGCTCAAGTGTGGAAAACAAAGAGTTTGGAAATCAAAAACTCAAAGAAAAACTCTAGGGAAAAACTCTAGATAGAAATGCAAATGAAGATCAAATCAATTCCCAAAGAATTTTCTTTTCAATGATTTTTCAACCCTTTAAAAATAAAGATGAAATCTTTAAAGCTAAAAACTTTTTATGAAAACTTGCTTTAAAACACTTGAGAATGGGAGAATTTAGCTCTTGAAAAACTTAGTCAAAACTGGCCAAAGATTGGGGTATAAATAGGCCCAATCCAAATCTGCCCGTTGGCTGGCAGAAAGGTCAGTTTTGACCTTCCGGTCGACCGGCCAACGGTCAAAAATATGACCGTTGAGCCTGCCGGTCGACCACGCGGTCGACCGTGCCAAATCCAGAGAGCAGTTGCTCTCTGGCCGGTCGACCGCTCAGTTGACAGTGCCAAGCCTCATGGTCGACTGTCCGGTCGACCGCCCCCACCCGAGAGTGGGGCACTTTCAGTCGGTCGACCGCTCGGTCGACCGGCCTAAGTGGCTGGTCTGCTTGCACGTCCTTGTGCACGTCGGTCGACCGGTCTGGTCGACCGACTCTGGGTCCGATCGATCGGCCCGGTCGACCGCCAGAACCTGGCAGGGCTGATTATAGGATTTAAAACTTAGATTTTTTTAATATCAAATAAATCCCATAAAATATCTAAAAATTCACAAAAATATTTTTAGTATAATACTTTGATATACAAACATGTTTGCGTAAAATCAAATAATATTACAAACATTTTGAACTATTTTTGTAAATTAGAAATTTTTCTGAAAACCAAAATCCGTATTTTCCAAAACTTAGATTTTGAAATGGAAATCCGATTTTTCCAAAACACATCCAAATACAAAAACATAATATTCAAACAATTTTTAATCATGTTGTATTTGGATATAATCTAATATACATGAAAGATATATATATCACTATTTTTGACATTTAAATTCAAAAATAAGTTTTGTTAAATATACCAAAACTCCAAACTCATGAAATAGACTATCAAACTAAGTTTGTTTAAATAGTTGAAGCATAGATGTATATAGAACAAATCTAATATACATTAAATCATGTAAACTTGTTTTGATTCTATCTATTCATAAAAACCAAGATTGGTTAAACCGAAAACCAATAAACATGAAACGTGTGTGTGTTGTGAACTTGAGCATACCACACTATCTAATCATTAACAATGGATCTAAACTATAAACTAAATAATGTACCGAAGTCTTCTTGTAGAGCACCGTCTCCAAGTCGACTCGATCCAAACGTGATCCACAGAGTTTGACTCCAACCAAGTGCTAGATATAAACTTTGACGCTCGGGCTCTTGAATCACCATGTGAAAGCTCCAAAACACCTTTGTTGAAGCTAATCACCTACTAATATCTTGGTTAAGTATCTGAAACTAAGCATCACAAGATTATTAATAAACTATAACTACATGAGTTAATCATCATCAAAACTAGAGTGGAAGGTCTCTGGGCCAACAAAACTTTGGGACCAATCCTATAAAGTGACAGTCAGCCCAAAGAAAGGCTATTCTCTTACATAGGATCTAGACTTTAGGATATCTATATTGGGCCAGTACAGTGTTGGCATATAGAGACACAACTTGTTCTGAAAGTTTAACTGGCAGCTCTATCGGTTAAATTGGTTGCATTTTCTGAAATTCATTCTTTATGGCTATTACAGTAGAATTTTATTAAAGGCAATGTTTATGTTAAATTGATGAGAAATTGTACACTTATGTAGTTTAAATTGAATGGTACAAACTTTAAGAAGTGGTAAGACCACGAAAATGATCGTTCTTGAATTCATGCACCTAGAGTACACCTTAAAGATTGATGGATCTCTACTATCACTAATAAAAGTTTAGTAAAGAAAAGGTCAATTACGGTAAGTGGGAGGGATCTTACAAGATGTGTCTAATGGTCATAAAGTACACTATTCCTATAACTATTAGGGGTTCTATACCCGATAAAGTCAGTGCTCACTTAGCATCCAGGGTAAACTTCTAATAAGAAAAGGAAAAGTGAACTAAAGGGAGGAACATAAACATCACTACAGTGGCTGATCCTAAGTGGCAAAAGTGCAGAAAAAGTAGCCTAAGGTCAATGCATGCTTCTTCTGTAAGAAAGTAAGCCACCTCAAGTAGGAATGTATAAAGTATCAGAAATGGCTATTTAGCGGGTATATCTCATATTTATGTTTGTTCTGAGATTAATTTAGCTTTAGTGCCACTTTATAAATTGTGAATAGATAATTCACATAAGCGATTCAATGCGAAACTTCCAAACCCAAAGGAGGCCCAGCCCAGCTGAGCAATACGTATACATGGGTGATGGAAATAAAGTTGCAATTAAAGCTATTGGAGTTTGTAGGCTTAAATTAGATTCTGATTTTTGTTTTAGATTTGGATGAGACTTTATATATACCGTCCTTTTAGGCGGAATCATATTTCTATTTCATTTGTTAGACAGATCTAGTTTTACTGTCACTCTTGATAATGAAATGCTTAGTCTACTTTTCAAATCTAAAGTTGTTAGTACTAGAATTCTGATTGATGGTTATATAAATTGAAACTTCATATTTTATATACTGAATCTCTATATGTGAATAGCTTAGGCACTAAGCGAAAATTAATTAAGAAACATTAGAAAGTTTGGTACTAGACGAAGTTTAGGTGTCTTAATTTGGTGTATACAGACATTTGTGGTCCATTCCCTATAGCTTCTTGGAATGGTCATGAATATTTTATCACTTTTACAGACATCTACTCTCATTATAGGTACCTACACTTGTTCCATGAGAAATCCCAATCATTGGACATGTTTAATGCCGTTGGATCTGATCATGATGGTGAGTACTATGACAGATATGACGAATCAGGTAAATGTCCAAAATCATTTGTCAATTTATGAAAGAGTGGTATTGTCGCTTAGTACACCATATCAGGGACACTTCATCAAAATGGTATTGCTGAGAGATAAAATCACAAACTAAAGGATATGGTTGGGAGTATGATAGCTCACACTACTCTACCAGAGTCATTATATATTGAAGCCTTAAAAATGGTTGTCACCTCCTTAATAGAATACCTAGCAAAACAGTAACTAAAACCCCATATGAGTTATGGACTGAGAAATCTCTCAGTATTAGGCATCTATATGTTTGGGGTTGTCCAGTGGAAGCTCGGCCATATATACCTTATGAGTAGAAGTTGGACTCAATGATAGTTAGCTGTTTATTCGTAGGGTATTCTGAGAGGTATAAAGGCTTTAAATTTTATTGTCCCTCCACTAAGAACATAAAGACGGATTGCTAAATTTTTTTGAGGATATTCAGAACAGTGGGAGTCAAATACATAAGGATTTCATATTTAAGGAAGAACATATTGTTATACCCATGACAAATTGTTTCAAATGATAAAGTAGTTGTTCCACTTCAAGATGAAAATACAGTTGCATCCTTACAAGATACATATACAGTTCATCCTGAAGTAGATCATGCTGGTGAGGTAGAAACTTAAAAATCCTCAACCACAAGTGCCAAGGAGATCAACTAGGGAGAGGATATCAGCCATTGCAAATGACTATATAGTTTATCTCCAATAGCATGAGTTTGACATAAGGCTAGAGGATGACCCCGCATTCTTAAATGAGGCCAAACTCAACATTCACTTCAATAAGTGGTCAAATGCCATGAAAGATGAGTTTAAATCCATAAAGGACAATGATGTTTGGGATTTAGTAGAGTTGCCTAAAGGAAAGAAACCGATTGGTTGTAAATGAGTATTCAAAACCAAGCGGGATTCGAAAAGTAATGTCAAAAGGTATAAGGCACATCTTATCACAAAAGGATTCACTCAAGGAGAGGGCATTGACTATAAGGAGACTTTCTCTCTGGTTTTCATGAAACATTCTTTTAGGATTATTATGGCACTGGTGGCTCATTTTGACTGGAGTTATACCAAATGGATGTTATGATTACCTTTCTTAATGGTAGCATTGAGAAAGAAATCTGTATGGTGCAATCTGAAAATTTAAAAGTGAAAGTTTCATAATATTTGGTTTGCATATAAAGAAATTCATTTATGGACTAAATCAAGCATCCCGTCAATGGTATTTGAAATTTGATCATGTAATATCCTTTTTTTTTGTTTTTTTAAGGAGATTGTAGATGATCAATGCATTTACCATAAATTTAAATAGAGTATACCTATATTCCTTCTGCTATATGTGGATGACATTCTATTAGCAAGTAACGATATAGATCTTCTACTTGAGATCAAGAGTTTTCTCTCAAAGAATTTTGAGATGAAAAATCTTGGAGATGCTTCTTTTGTGATAGGCATCCAGATTCAATGTAACAGGACACATGGAATATTAGGTTTATCACAAAAGACCTATATCGATAAGGTGCTAGATAGATATGGCATGAAGAATTGCTCTAGGAAAGATAAATTAAGTCTACCCTAATGTCCAAAGAACGATCTACAGAAAGAGCAAATGAAAGACATTCCATATACATAGGCGGTTGGATGTCTGTGTTGGCCCGGAGGCCTTCCTCTCTAGTTTTGATGATGATTAACTCATGTAGTTATGTTTACTAATTATCTTGTGATTTTAGTTACAGATTCTTGATCAAGATATTAGTTGGTGATTGCTTCAAAAAGAGGAGTTTGGAAGCCTTCACTTGGTGATTCCCGAGCCCGAGCATCAAGATCATACATAGCCATGCTCGTTGGATCATGGAGTTTGGATCGAGTCGACTTGAAGATGGAAGATCATCAAGAAGACTTAGGTATCCATAGTTTAGTGTGTTTAGATCCATGTGTAAAGCTTAGTATAGTTGATATGCTCAAGTGCACAATACACACACGTTTTATGTTTGGATATTGGTTTTTCGGCTTTGGTTTAACCAATATTTGTTTTCATGAATAGTTGATCAAAACAAGTTTAATTGGTTTATGTATAGTTGTTTCATTCTATACATGCATGCTTATCTTTTAAACAAACTTATTTTGACTTTCCTATTCATGTATTGAAAAATACAAGTTTGATAAAATACATGTTTTGGTTTTTGGTAAAAATGTTAAAACACAAAATAGTTTCATATGCTTGATATTTGAGCTAAACTTTTTAACACATGTTTATGTATCAATGCAAATTGGTAAAACTATTTTTGGGGATTTTTATAAAAGATAAAAGATTTTTTTAGAAATTATTTCTGACCCAGTTTCTGACCCAGAACTGTGGCTGACAGGTCAGGTCGGCCGACCGCACGGTCGACCACACCAAGGGCCGGTCGACCTTGCGGTCGACCGACGTGCACAGAGCTGTGCACGTCTGGCAGCACTGTGGGCCGGCCAACCGACCGATCGACCGGACCAGAGAGCTTTGCTCTCTGTATCTGGGCGGTCGGCCGAGCAGTCGACCAGATGCCCCAACGGTCATATTTCTGACCGTTGGCGGTCGGCCGGGCCGGCCGACCGCAGGCCTGTCAGGCTGCCAGATCAGCCTAACAGCTAGTTTTCTTTTTGGCCTATAAATACCCCATTTCTTGGGGTTTTAGACAAGATTTCAAGAGCCTAAATTTCTCTAACATACAAGTGTTTTAAACAAGTTTTCAAAAGTGTTTTTGTGGCAAAAAGGATTCATCTTATTTGTTTTAGGTTTTTGAAAAAATCAAAGAAAAGAGTATTTTGGGAGATTTGTCTTGGTTTTCATTTTCTATCTTTTACAAGAGTTTTCCCAAGTATTTTTCTTTGAGTCTTTATTTTTCAAACACCTAGTTTTTCCACTTGAGCTATATCTTCTATCCTAATCTATTAGGATCTTTGTTTTGTGGAAAAAGGAAAGAGGTTTGTGGTTGAGACATACCACTTGCTGTAAACCCTTGATTTCTTGTGTTGCTCCCTCTTTGGTAGAGGTTGAGGTTGTTGTATTGGGTTGGTGTTTGCTCCCTCTTTGGTAGAGGTGGAGATTGTTGTTTGCTCCCTCTTGTGTGAGGTGGAGCTTGGTGATTGATTGAGGCTAAACCTGCACAAAAAATACGAGATTACAGAACTTAAAACAAATATGTGCAAGTGCTCAATTCTTCCGCTATAGCAAGTGGCTATGCGGGTCGTGATCCACAAGGAGGGCTTGCGATGGAAGCTTTACGTGTCTTTATTGAAATCGTTAAGAAAACAAAAGAAAGTTCTTCTCTGTTTTTAAAGTTAAGAAAATGGAAAAGAAAGTTGTTAAAGTTAAGAAGAAAGCGGGAGATGAAGAAGGTGAAAAATCAGAAAACGAAAGAAAGCGACAAAGTACAAATGAAGTGGAAAGAAGAATGAAACGATTTGGAGGAAGTGGTGTTTGTGATTTAGTTTACAGAAATAAAAGAAAAGAAATAAAAACAATTGCTTACCTTCTTTTCGTCAAAAGCTTACCTCGAGTTTTCAGCAACGATTTTACCTTGAAGTGGAGGCATTCAGCGCATAGCCCATAAGATTTGAGTATCGGTCTTCGTCCACATTACATCATCAAGACTACTTCAAGAATGAAATGATACAGAGAGAGACTCTACTCCATCGTCATGAGCTATCGATGGCACTCGCAATGGCAAGACTCTTTCGATGCTTCTAGACTCACTTGGAAGACGATTGTACGAAAAGAAAAGTAAAATAGAAACGAAGAATAAAAAGAAGACTAAATAGAAGTGCATACACAAAAAGAACACCGATTCGATTTCATTACAATCAAAGAAAAGAAATAAGTCTTACACCGGTGTCACTCCAACTCAAGCTTCAGTCTTGTTCTTCGATGAAAGTCGATCTCCTCTGAATTACATAAATGAAACTACAATTACATGAAAAAGAAAAACAAAAACCTAAACTAAGAAATGGAAAAACTAGTCTAAAATCCTAATCTGCATTGTCGTCCCTTTTGCCTTTGAGTGCAGGTATTTATAGGAGAAAATGGAGAGGGTAGAGGAGTATGAAGATAAGTAAATCTGGCAATTTTTGAACTCCTCTTATCTTCAAACTTGATTTGAGGTGGATATTCAGTTCTGATCTGTAGTTTGTTGGCCTGTTGATTGCTGAATATTACTTATCAAATGACAGAATTAAAAATAATGATCAACATAAGAGTTGTAGCTCTGTCAGTCTACTTTCTGGATCATCTTGAATCATCAGAATTGAGATTCTGTAGTAAAAGTTATGATTCAAATACTAAAATGTATCCAGTCAGAATCTGAATCAAACTTGCTTGATCTTTGCTTTAACCGATCGATTCTGAGAGGATTCTTCTCAACCAGTTTTCAACCTCTTGATTTTGCCCTGATTCAGTGTGTGTTAATTAATTCTTATTTAATTCAGAATTTTGGTGGGCTTTGGGCTCATTTCTCTTCATCTCCTTGAAGAATGGGCCTGCAAATAAAATTAGCATTTAATTAAGACAATGCATGCTTTTATTCTAAAATAAGTATGGAAATATGATATTTAATATGCAACATTAGCGACTAATCACACCCCCATACCTATCTTTTGCTCGTCCTCGAGCAAAACAACTAAACTATACTAAGGATTATTATTTTTTTTTTAAACTTATCTAATTATCTTTCGCATAAATACTAAGGCTTGCTTAGGCCAAAGCACCTAGCTAATCAATAATTAGACTTATTCATTTTTTTTTATATATATATATTTTTATAAGGCATAAGAATCTTTATTTTTGAACCCTAAGTGTGTAAGTGTATGAAGTATGCATATTTCATCAAGGTAAAGATCAAGACTAAATTACTTTGACAAATTATCTTCCTAACCCTAAAAATCAAACAAATTATCTTATTTTGACCAAGTATAAGAAATCCTAATTTGAATTTTCCTATTCCTTAAAATTAACTTAATTTCTTACAAAAATAAGTCAAAATATTGTTTCTATTTTCAAAAAGTTTTTTAAAAGTAAAGAAAAATGTCAATTTTTTTTATTTTTTATTATTTTTTTTAAAGAAAAAGAAAAGTTATGTTAGACCCTCCCCCACACCTATCTCATGCATTGTCCTCAATGTATGAATTAATGCATAGATGCATGAAAAAGAAGAAAGGGAAGGAAAAGGTTACCTTAAGGTGATGGTTCCGGTGGTGGTCTGATTGGTCCACGAAACATGGCCCAATCACCTTTTCTTGGGGTTCGAAGGAACCCACCAACAATTTCTTTAATATAACCCATTAAAAAGATAAATCCATGAAGGATTTTTATTAAAAATTTGACTCCATCTAATTTTCAAATTCCATAACTAATTTCGGAGTCAAATTTGTCAACCACCTTGTCCCAGAATGGAGTATGAAATGATAGAACGGTTGACTTGGACTCAGGAAGGACAGGAACTAATACTGACTCAGGAAGATGACTTAAGTCAAGTAAAGGTTCAGGAGTCGAAATTGGTTCAAGAAGCGGGTCCAAGTCAAGAAGTTGAAACTCTAGTCCACATGTATTTTCTAACAATGGAATGTGACTTAATGTGGGTGATTCCAGTTCAGGAATGATAGGTGGAGGAATCAAAACTGACTCTAGAATATTATTCAAGTTTGGTAATAAAACAGGAGTCAATATTGATTCAGAAAGTTGAACTGGATCACATATGTGAGAATCTAGGTCACATATCTTATTGAGTTCAATATCAAAAAATGGAGAACTTGCCAATTTATCCATGGGATTTTCAAATTTGTAAAGTTGGTCAAGTTCAACATGATCCTCAAAGATGGGTGATTCAATTTCTTTATGAATTGGTACAGGATCCAATGTTGACTCCGGGAAAAGATTGAAGTCAGGTGAAGCTACCGGAGTCATAATCGAATCAGGAAATAGAATTGAATCACTAAGTTGGGGTTCAGGATCATAATCATTTTCAAGTTCTATTTCAGGAAAAGAAAAACTAGCCAAACTATCAATATCATTTGGAGTTTGGGTAAGTTCACATGGTTGTTCTGAAATAGAATCTTGATTTCCAAAACTACATGACTCTTCGGCTCTAACAGAATGGTAAGTGACATCAGGACGGTGGGAACGTAGAGATTCGACCATCATATCTATGTCACGATTTCTAGCATTTTGAGCATGAGTCATGGCTTCTAGCATCTTTTCATAGCTGATGGGTTTATTGTCTTGTTGAAAAGATGAAGAGTTGTTTTGGAAGTGGTATTGAAATTGTGAGTCCATCAGATTTTGTGATTGTTGTTTGGACTCACGCATACTCCGTTCCAAAATTGATGGTTTTCTATTTTGGACGGGTGGAACTGAGTATGAATCTTGAACATAATGTGGACTGGGTGGAGAAGGAGGACAAGGTGGTTGGAAATTATGCTCGGGGGAGGTGAATCCCCACTGACTCGGTAAAGAGTTGAAGTCATTATGGAAATTATAGTTATTAGATGGGGGGTATGGGTCATATTGATTCGGATAAGACCAATCCGGCACACTAGGTTGGTCAAAGTTATGATATGCCGGGTTGGTAATATCCGAAAATGAAGTCGGTGTGTAATATGGATTATTATTGTAGTTGAAAAAATTGTTATTATAGTCCATATCACACAATAGAATACAACAAAGAAAAACAGACAAATAAACAAACAAAAAAGAAAAAAAAATCTAGCCTAAGTTAGGGTAGACTTAGGACCTAGACGACTCCTAACTGGTTAGACTTTCCACGGGAGGTCTAATGTAGACTTTAACCACAAGCTAATCAGCCAGGTCAGGGCAAGGTTGGTGGGAGGTTTTCTGTCAAAGACGTTCCTTAATTAAATAACCACAACCTTCGGGCTTTCGGCCCTCAATCCCTTTCTAGACACTGATTTTGCAGGAGTTAGATTCTAACATTTTTCCCCCTTAGGATAATCTCCTAATTGAGTCCGAGATGTCCCTAGGGCCAATGTCTACTCAATTTTAGTTAGGCTTGGGTTAGTGAGTGCTTGGAATGTGATTTTTGGGCTAAGGAAGGGTGATTAAATCCCCACCTTATCTTGTTATGGGTTAGTGCCCTTAAGATGATTTTGTGCAAGGTGTGCAAGATAAAGAAAGTAACATTCAAAAGCAAATATCACCCAAGAATGTTTCCTATGCTATATGCTATGCTTACATACCTTGTCTCCAGCACTCTTCAACAGTAAAAAAATAAATGAATTGAAAAGAACGCGTGCCTAAAATGCAAACGTCTAATCAATTTTTAACTTTTGCAACAAACTTTTTACTGTTGATTATTAGCAGGTTTTTGTGATGGCATATAAGAAATAAATAATTGCAGAAAACTATAATTTGCAAAGCTAGCAGCCCTGCAAAAATCTGTTAGTAGTCAACTCGTCCTTGCCGCGGATCCGCGGCTTTTGCCGTGGAAATGCGGCAATTCAGAGGGCCCTTGGTCTCTGCTTTCTATAGCAAAGGCCCAAGGCCACTTATATGTTACTGCAACCTTAAATTTTAGCTTTGCTTGCCCTGAACCTGCAACAGAGAAGAAAATTCGTTTAGTTCTAAAAAAAATTCAGATTTCAAAAAAAATTTCAGATTTCAATAAAAAACATGTTACCCTCCCCGGCAACGGCGCCAAAATTTGATTGAGATTAAACCTGCACAAAAAATACGAGATTACAGAACTTAAAACAAATATGTGCAAGTGCTCAATTCTTCCGCTATAGTAAGTGGCTATGCGGGTCGTGATCCACAAGGAGGGTTTGCGATGGAAGCTTTACGTGTCTTTATTGAAATCGTTAAGAAAATAAAAGAAAGTTCTTCTCTGTTTTAAAGTTAAGAAAATGGAAAAGAAAGTTGTTAAAGTTAAGAAGAAAGCGGGAGATGAAGAAGGTGAAAAATCAGAAAACGAAAGAAAGCGACAAAGTACAAATGAAGTGGAAAGAAGAATGAAAACGATTTGGAGGAAGTGGTGTTTGTGATTTAGTTTACAGAAATAAAAGAAAAGAAATAAAAACAATTGCTTACCTTCTTTTCGTCAAAAGCTTACCTCGAGTTTTCAGCAACGATTTTACCTTGAAGTGGAGGCATTCAGCGCATAGCCCATAAGATTCGAGTATCGGTCTTCGTCCACATTACATCATCAAGACTACTTCAAGAATGAAATGATACAGAGAGAGACTCTACTCCATCGTCATGAGCTATCGATGGCACTCGCAATGGCAAGGCTCTTTCGATGCTTCTAGACTCACTTGGAAGACGATTGTACGAAAAAGAAAAGTAAAATAGAAACGAAGAATAAAAAGAAGACTAAATAGAAGTGCATACACAAAAAGAACACCGATTCGATTTCATTACAATCAAAGAAAAGAAATAAGTCTTACACCGGTGTCACTCCAGCTCAAGCTTCAGTCTTGTTCTTCGATGAAAGTCGATCTCCTCTGAATTACATAAATGAAAACTACAATTACATGAAAAAGAAAAACAAAAACCTAAACTAAGAAATGGAAAAACTAGTCTAAAATCCTAATCTGCATTGTCGTCCCTTTTGCCTTTGAGTGCAGGTATTTATAGGAGAAAATGGAGAGGGTAGAGGAGTATGAAGATAAGTAAATCTGGCAATTTTTGAACTCCTCTTATCTTCAAACTTGATTTGAGGTGGATATTCAGTTCTGATCTGTAGTTTGTTGCCTGTTGATTGCTGAATATCACTTATCAAATGATAGAATTAAAAATAATGATCAACATAAGAGTTGTAGCTCTGTCAGTCTGCTTTCTGGATCATCTTGAATCATCAGAATTGAGATTCTGTAGCAAAAGTTATGATTCGAATACTAAAATGTATCCAGTCAGAATCTGAATCAAACTTGCTTGATCTTTGCTTTAACCGATCGATTCTGAGAGGATTCTTCTCAACCAGTTTTCAACCTCTTGATTTTGCCCTGATTCAGTGTGTGTGAATTAATTCTTATTTAATTCAGAATTTTGGTGGGCTTTGGGCTCATTTCTCTTCATCTCCTTGAAGAATGGGCCTGCAAATAAAATTAGCATTTAATTAAGACAATGCATGCTTTTATTCTAAAATAAGTATGGAAATATGATATTTAATATGCAACATTAGCGACTAATCAGTGATTGTAACCCTCTTCGGTAGAGGTGTTTTGTTGTTGTTTGGCTACGGGCCTACCCCTCGGTTGTGAGGCGGTATTTGAGAGAGGTGTTCGGTACTCCTTGTGTTGTAACAAATCCTCCTCAGTGGAGGTTCCCTCGGTGGGAGTATAGTGGATTAGAAATCCTTCTCGGTGAAGGCGGGGACGTAGAGCTAGGGGCTCGAACGTCAGAACATATCATTGTGTTTGCGTTTGATCCATTATCTCTAAACTCTCTCTCTCTCTTTATTTGTGTTGTGCATAGCATCATTCATTCATATCTTATTGCTTGCATTTGTGCCTTGCATATATATTCATATTGCCTATTCATATTATATGCTTGGTTGTGTGTGTGCCTCACTTATACTTAACCACAAGAGCTTCATATAGCACCTCAACCCATATTTAGGGGAATCAAGAGGAGTTAGTCCAGAGCCCTTCACGGGGAATTCAGCTACATTTGTGTGTTGTACTAAGTGTGTTGCAAAATGGTTTTTAGCTTCCGCAATTAGCGCATTTAGTTTCTAGATTAGCACTATCACCTATTCACCCCCCCTCTAGGTGATTTCAATTGGTATCAAAGCCTACGCTCCTGATATTTAGGCTTAACATCCTAGGAGTGAGATCCTTTGTTTGCTAATCTTCATTTGCATTTGCTTGTTTGCACACATATAGTTTGGACCCATGGACTTCATGACCCCACCTATGTTTGACCCTTCCAACATCATTGTTTGGAAGATTAGGATGACCGTTTATTTACAAACCCTAGGATATAAGGTTTACCTTGCATTACCAAGGAATCCTACCTTAGTGATAGCAAGCATATAGGGGCAATGCACAAGCCCTTGAGGCCATTAGAAGCACATTAAATAAAGAATATCTTATGCATGTTTCTAATCTTGATTCCGCCTTTGCAGTGTGGAACAAGTTGACAACCACCACCACCTCCGAGCTTCAAATGCCAATCCAACAAGAAGAGGAGTCTAGTGGAGAATCCGAGCCACAACAATGCTATATGGTCCAAGGGAATGACTCCCTTGAGGTACAATCAGAATCTCAACTAGATAGTTTTGATGCTAGTTCTTCATGTGATGAATATGTGGATCCCCATGCTTTAAATGAAGAACTTTCTAGTGTTTGTGAAAAATTAATAGAAAAATATAATGTTTTGAAAAAGAAGACTTGTGCCTTAAATAAAGAAAAGAGAATTTGTCTTCTAAGCTTAACAAGGTTTTGCAAGAGAAGGTTGAGGTCTATAATGAAAGGGACTCATTGAGATCTCAACTAGACCTTGCACTAAAAGAAAATAAATTTTTGAAAAATAAAAATGATTGTGAAACAATCTTGACGAAAAATGAAAACTTGTCTTCAAAAATTGATTTTGTTTTAAAGGAGAATGTTGCCTTGAAAAATAAAATAATTTCTATTTCAAATGATTTAGATGTTTGTTTAAAGAAAAATGAATTTTTAAAAAATAAGATTGATGCACATGTTTGCCATGCTAGGGTAGTATCTCACACTTCACCCCTTGCATGCTCCACTTCTTCTTTGATTGAAAATGATATAAATGTTTTAAAGAAGAATATTGATTGTTTGGGCTCCACTTTGAGCCAATGTGTAGTGGGTCATACACGTTTGGAAACCTTGTTTCGAAAGAAACAAGTTCCATCTATTCATGCACACCCATCACGGCATACACATGCTCCTCACGGACACCATCACACTATGTATGCTTATGTGTACACTTGTACACATTGTGGACGTAAGGGCCACCTTGCTAAATTTTGTTTTGATCGTATACATGATTGTAATTTAGCAAATAAATTTGTTTGGGTTAGAGAAGGTACTAACCCCCATGGACCCAAAAAGTTGTGGGACCAAAGACCACCCCTCTTGTTTATGATGTAGGTGTGGGCTCTCACATGACGTGAGAGTAGCGGTACCTTGGAGTGGATGCGTTCCGAGCTTCATGGAAATTATTTGGATGCATCACTTTCAAGGGAGGTTTGGTGGGAAGACCACCATGTTTTGGAGACAAGGAGAGTTGCTTCTTCGATTTTGGTGACAATCCTTTACTCCCGTTTTATTTACATGCTTTTCATATTCATTGTTTATAGCATGTTTTGTTGTTATAGACTATTTTGTAAATGCCATGATTATTAGACTCTTGACATACATGTATAATATTTGAGACACCCATGTTTAATATGGACCAATACTTTGTGTTCTCACCATTTGTTTAGCTATCATGTTTATCATAGGTTTAATAACATGTGGATTTTCTTAATAATCATGTTTATATTTTTCATGTTGATTATATCTTGTTTTGATGCTTTAATGTTGAATATATGTTTAAATGTTAGTTTTCATTAAAACTAGGTATATATATTTGTGCATATAGTGGGCCACAAATAAATCTATATATGTTTGAGCTTGAATGCTTATTTGAACCTATTAGATGTGCTAGTATAGTCTAGTTTTGATGATCCATGCATTTTAAACTTGTATTCCCATTTTGTTTTTGTTTTATGATCATGTGTTTTCATTTCATGTATATGTCTATTTTGCCAAACTTTAAGATATACATGTATACCCCTTGAGTCATTTGCTTTTCATGCAAATCTATACATATGGACTCAATAGTGTTTAGGGATATGTATGTATACTTTTTGTGTTGACAAATCATACATATACCTTGAAATGAAAATTATTTTTAATGGAAATTTAGTTTTTCATGTTTCCATGTGTTTATGTTTAACTTCATGTATATGTCTATTTTATCCAAATTATTGTTATACATATACATCCTTTTTGAGCCACGTGCCTTCATGCATATATCTTTGTGGACTCGTTGTGTTTAGATATGTATGTATACTTTAATTTGTATAGGACATACATATACCTTGAAGATTAAATAAGTTTTGATGATTTTCATGTTTTCATGTTTAAAGGAATATTGAGCTTATTGTCCATTTTTCATGATTATGATCTTCACATCTTATTTGTACACTCACATTTATTGTTTACTCATGTGTTTATTTTCATGAGTCATATTTATGCTTAATTGAATTAGAGTGTTGACTATCATGTGAATTTCATGTTTTATGAAAAATAATTTTGTTTATTCCTTGCTTGAAGGATTTCGTACTAGTTAACAAATTTTTCCATGACTAGTTCGTGTTCTTCGCTTTGGTAGAGTTTTTCAAACGTACTCTATTTTCAAACCTATTTTTGAAAAACCCTACCTTCGATGGGAGGTTGGATGGGAGATCGTGCTCATGTATGCTCTATATTGAAAATCATTTTAAACTTGAACATGGTTGGGTGGTAGTTATATGATGTATACACTTGATCATTATTGTTGTTTCAATTGGTATCAATTTTGACTTTTATTGTACACTCATATATTTCGTATATGTATGCTTGCATTTCAAGTATCTATTTTTCATATATATATATGTTTGTGTTTATGCTAAGCTTGTGTTTCAATTTTGTTTCAATTGATTAGTTTTCAATTGCTTTTCAATTGTATCTCATTTCAAGCTTACACATTGTTTTAGTTGGTATTTCATAAAGGGGGAGAAAATTTGTTTTTGTATTTCAATTGGCATTTGGTTTACCTTTTCAACTCCCTTGCTTTGAATAGAAAATAATAATTTTAATTTGGTATCATATGTTTAAAAGGCATAATACTTTTAATTGGTATCAAATTTGTTTTAGTGAGAAAATTCAAATTTTGTTTAAAAGAAAATATAAAAATGTTTTAATTTATATTGCATATATGCAAGGAGAGCTTAACATCTCTTCTACATATAGATTCATGATGAGTGTATCTTGTATTGAAGAGCTTGACATCTCTTCTTTATGTGATACACATGTGTAGGGGGAGCTTCATATCTTCTTTTATGCATTACATAGTGTATGTTATGTGAATTAGGGCTTGTCATCCCTCCTTCATGTAATGTATCTATGTAGGGAAGCTTCACATCTTCCTCTTCATGAATATATATCGCATATACCATTTATTGATCTTTGTTTACTTTCAATTGGTATCAAGATGCTACTTTGACATATTTTTAATTGATATCTTAATTGATTGTCACCCCTATTTGGTTTTTGTTTTTGTTTTAGACAAAAAGGGGTCACACATTAAAAACAATGTTCTCATTTTTTATTGTTTTCAACCCTTTGTTGATTCTTTGTTTCGAACAAAAAGGGGGAGAAAGATTTATTGATTTGTTTTTGCTTTTATCCCTTATTGATGATTGTCTCTTTGTAGTAAAAAGGGGAGAAGATTTTGTTTTGTTTTGATTGTTTACCCTTTGTTGATGATTGACAAAAAGGGGGAGAAAGATTTTGAGTTTGATTGTGTTTTATATATGCATATTTATGTCTTTCATATATTAAGTTTAATTTAGTTTAATTTTAATTGGTATCTAGAACATGTTTTGTTTTTGAACATTTCATTGTGTATCTAGAGCCTTTTATTGTTTATACATATCTATGCATGCTTCATGTTTCATATATAACATTGCATATTTATGTTTATTTGTTTATGCATGAGTTAAGGGGGAGCTTCTTTGAAGCTTAACTTTAATCCATGCATATATAACTCCATGAGTTTTGTCATCATCAAAAAGGGGGAAATTGTTGACCTAGAGGCCTTCCTCTTTAGTTTTGATGATGATTAACTCATGTAGTTATGTTTACTAATTATCTTGTGATTTTAGTTACAGATTCTTGATCAAGATATTAGTTGGTGATTGCTTCAAAAAGAGGAGTTTGGAAGCCTTCACTTGGTGATTCCCGAGCCCGAGCATCAAGATCATACATAACCATGCTCGTTGGATCACGGAGTTTGGATCGAGTCGACTTGAAGATGGAAGATCATCAAGAAGACTTAGGTATCCATAGTTTAGTGTGTTTAGATCCATGTGTAAAGCTTAGTATAGTTGATATGCTCAAGTGCACAATACACACACGTTTTATGTTTGGATATTGGTTTTCGGTTTTGGTTTAACCAATATTTGTTTTCATGAATAGTTGATCAAACAAGTTTAATTGGTTTATTTATAGTTGTTTCATTCTATACATGCATGCTTATCTTTTAAACAAACTTATTTTGATTTTCTATTCATGTATTGAAAAATACAAGTTTGATAAAATACATGTTTTGGTTTTTGGTAAAAATGTTAAAAAATAAAAATAGTTTTCATATATATGAGCTAAATTTTTATCACATGTTTATGTATCAATGCAAATTGGTAAAACTATTTTTAGGGATTTTTAGAAAAGATAAAAGATTTTTTTAGAAATTATTTCTGACCCAGCTTCTGACCCAGAACTGTGGCTGACAGGCCAAGTCGGCCGACCGCAGGTCGACCGCACCAAGGGCCGGTCGACCGACGTGCACAGAGCTGTGCAGGTCTGGCAGCACTGTGGGCCGGCCGACCGACCGGTCGACCGGACCAGAGAGCTTTGCTCTCTGTATCTGGGCGGTCGGTCGAGCGGTCGACCGGATGCCCCAACGGTCATATTTCTGACCGTTGGCGGTCGGCCGGGCCGGCCGACCGCAGGCCTGTGAGGCTGCCAGATCAGCCTAACGGCTAGTTTTCTTTTGGGCCTATAAATACCCCATTTCTTGGGGGTTTTAGACAAGATTTCAAGAGCCTAAATTTCTCTGATATACAAGTGTTTTAAACAAGTTTTCAAAAGTGTTTTTGTGCCAAAAAGGATTCATCTTATTTGTTTTAGGTTTTTGGAAAAATCAAAGAAAAGAGTATTTTGGGAGATTTGTCTTGGTTTTCATTTTCTATCTTTTACAAGAGTTTTCCCAAGTATTTTTCTTTGAGTCTTTGTTTTCCAAACACCTAGTTTTTCCACTTGAGCTATATCTTCTATCCTAATCTATTAGGATTTTGTTTTATGGAAAAGGAAAGAGGTTTGTGGTTGAGACATACCACTTGTTGTAAACCCTTGATTTCTTGTGTTGCTCCCTCTTTGGTAGAGGTTGAGGTTGTTGTATTGGGTTGGTGTTTGCTCCCTCTTTGGTAGAGGTGGAGATTGTTGTTTGCTCCCTCTTGTGTGAGGTGGAGCTTGGTGATTGTAACCCTCTTCGGTAGAGGTGTTTGTTGTTGTTTGGCTACGGCCTACCCCTCGGTTGTGAGGCGGTGTTTGAGAGAGGAGTTCGGTACTCCTTGTGTTGTAACAAATCCTCCTCGATGGAGGTTCCCTCGGTGGGAGTATAGTGGATTAGAAATCCTTCTCGGTGAAGGCGGGGACGTAGAGCTAGGGGCTCGAACCTCGGAACATATCATTGTGTTTGCGTTTGATCCATTATCTCTAAACTCTCTCTCTCTTTATTTGTGTTGTGCATAGCATCATTCATTCATATCTTATTGCTTGCATTTGTGCCTTGCATATATTCATATTGCCTATTCATATTATATGCTTGGTTGTGTGTGTGTCTCACTTATACTTAACCACAAGAGCTTCATATAGCACCTCAACCCATATTTAAGGGAATCAAGAAGAGTTAGTCCAGAGCCCTTCACAGGGAATTCGGCTACACTTGTGTGTTGTACTAAGTGTGTTGCAAAATTATTTTTAGCTTCCGCATTTAGCGCATTTAGTTTCTAGATTAGCACTATCACCTATTCACCCCCCCTCTAGGTGATTTCAGTCTGATGTATGCTCAAGTTTGTGCCCGTACAGACATAGCATATACCATTGAGAAACTTGACAGATACTTGATCAATCCTGGGATTGATCACTAAAAGACTACCAAGAAGGTAATGCGATATCAATAGAAGACTACATGAAATCTGATCAGTTGCAGCTGATTGGATACACAGATTCAGATTATGCTGGATGTATCGACAATAGAAAGTCCACTTTATGTTACATTTTCCATATTGTAGGAAGATGATGGATTTAGTCGAGAGGCCATTACAGCTACACTGTGATAATAAAAGTTATAGAGCTCTACTACAATAGTGACAAGATTTTAGCAAAGTCGAAGCATATCGACATCAAGTTTCTTGTCATCAATGATAAAGTTCGGAATCATATTTTGTCTGTTGATAGTGATGACACTATTCTTAACATTACAGATCCACTCATTAAAGGACTTTCACCTAAAGTCTTCTTAGAGCATATTGCTCATACATGGATGACTAGTCTTTATGATATCCTGATTTTATGGGAGTGGAGAATTTTATGTAACAGACATTATTTCTAAGTGCACTTTATGGATATTTGTTGATTCTGATAAATAAATTTGTAACTGCTTTTCCTAAAGTTTACTTTTGCGCATTTGAGTTTATTGAATTAGCAGTTAGACTCGTTGGAGTCATAAAGTGAGACTCGTTGGAGTCATAAAGTGGAAACCAGTTGGAATTGTACCTTATTTGATCAGAGGACATTTCCATGCCACACGTCCACATTTGATCTATGTCGTTAGGGGTTCTGAAACTTGTGATGTGGAAGGTCCTACCTCGATTATACAGAAGGTAACGATCGCCATGTTCGGTGGCAGGACTCTTAATGGACCAGATTGTTCTGAAACGTGGTTTGTTGGCGGTTAAAGTTTTGACGTCATAAAGTTATGCATAATATCTATTCAGTATGACTTGCTTGGCCCAAGTGGGAGATTGTTAGACTTATTTTTTGTTTTAAAGTCTAATTTATTTTGGGCCTAATCAAGTCAATTGGATATTTGCACCCGCCCACTTAACCTATATTGTTTGACCCAATAAAGAATTGATCAAACGTAAATAGTTTGGGTCTAGACACGTTTTCAATTACAGTTAGCCATGAGTGTATTTAAATTAGAATGTGGGACTCATCTACACGTGTGGAACTCGTGTTATAAATCAAGGGCCTAGATCTATGATAAGTTGAATTAGGATTTCTTGATGCTATATATATCATGAGTAGGGTTCCCTCTCCAACAACAACAATAACCATCTCTCTTGGAGGCCTCTCATCTCCTCTAAGAATAAAGAAGAGAACTTGGTGGCTGGAAAGAAGAATCCTCTCCCTCAACTCCGGCGTCCTCGAGATCGTGCAACTTTCGGCATCCTTTTCGTGATGGAATCAGGTATGCCTAAAACCATCCTTCCCTTTGATGATGATAAAGAGGCTTACAGTATATGTGTAGATCTTATATGGAATAAATTAAGATCTAACACGGTTTAGATGGAATCGTTGAAGTGAAATTTTGAAAGTTTACTATAAAACGCTTGAGATTGTAATTTCAGTATTTAAGAAATGAAAATTTTGTATTTGTATGAGGGAATTTAGACGCAAGTCTTGATTTTATACTCAAAGGTTAATAGATATAACTGTTGTTTATATATCAGTTTGTCTGTTGATACTATACTAGCTGTCATAGTTTCAAAGAATGACATTTTAAGATGGAGGTGACGTGTTTGATTTAATGCTTGACAGAGATTTGTTGGCGTGCAACCGCAATGTGATGTTACAGCTTACTATCATGGCGTACAAGGAGATCAATGCGCTTCATATTAAAACACAGGATCATCCAGATTATTCAATGAACGATTCTGATATTTCATTCTTGGATCTTGTCATTGTCAGAAACAATCAAAAAGGAGAGAAGTAATCAGAGAGCAAACTGCTCATGAGCAATCAGAGAGCAATTCTGCTCTCTTTTGAACTTAAGTACAAAGAGCCAAAGTGAATGTGCCTATTTTGTTTGAAGTCTACGAATTTGCCTTACGCTTTAGAGTAATATTAGCTAAGCTAGCTTGAAAAAGTTCCCCATCAACTAAACTGCTTGAGCAACTCTAGATAATTATCTTTAAATAAGTTCAATTGCTGAACAAAAATTACAAATTAAATCCAATCCAATCGAACTACACACAAATTACAACAAAGCCCAAGTGGGAAGACAAATTCTGCAAGAAAACCTCAATGCATATCCAAATATCTTCACCTTTACAAAATTTACAGCAATTTGATACATGATTAAGCTGCCTCTACATGAGACTGAAAAGTTCCATCCATCCACGGTGATGGCCCCTCCTTCATATGGTGATTAATTGCAAAACAACTCATCATTGACTCAAAATTCAACATGTAGATAACATGGTCTTGCAAATATGGAAGTTTGCTCACCATTGACTCAGAATACAATATGTGGACAGCATGCTCTTGCAAATATGAAAGCTAATAGTAAGACTCTAAATAAAAAAGCTGTCATCCATTGTATCCCTAAGATTAGTGCCTAATTTAGTTAAATGTGCTAATTTTTTACTTGTTGTTCCCTATATAAAGAGCACCGCTCCATTATATTTCATGGAGAAAAATATTGAAATAAAATAAAGCCTTCAGATTTCATAAGTATTATTTTTATGGTATCAGAGATATATTAGTCAAATAACTTTTAATCTTTGTTCCAACTCACCTCATTCAAATCCCAATCCACCACAACCATGGCGGCCAACACAACCATCACCAACATCGTCAACTTTTTCGCCGTCAAGCTCAACAAGGAGAACAATCTCCTTTGAAAATCTGTCTTCTTTCCAATACTTTCCACCTATGATCTCATGGGCTTCGTCGACGGCACCAACAAATATCCATCTCGTTTTCTTGATAATGCAAGCAAGAACCCTACGACCACCGTGAACCCAAAGTATACAGAATGGAACAAGCAAGATCAGACTCTGTTGATCTGGATTTTCGCCACCCTCTCTGACAATGTGTTTCCATACATGGTTAGCTGCCGAATGGCCATGGCAGCCTAGAGCATCTTGGAGAAAAGGTTTGCAAACGTATCTCGTGCGCACACCATGCAGCTCAAAGCTCGGCTGCAAAACGCCACCAAAGGAGAGAGGTCTGTCTCGAATTATCTTCAAGCTATTCAAGAGATTGTTGATCAACTTGCAGCAGCTGGCCAACCAATTGCCGATGAAGATCTAGTTCTCCACATCTACGTGAGCTACCATCGGAATACAACACCTTTGCCATCTTAATCAGAGTTTGGTCCGATGCTATAACTGCAGAAGATCTTCATTCTCTTGTTCTCAGTGAGGAAGTCACTCTCAATGAGCGTGTAAGGTCAGTCACTCAACCTGACTCCTCACCACATGCCTTATATGCCTCTTCCTCCTCCAAGATCTCCGGTAAACAGACCTACATCAACCCAAATTACCAAAAAATCTCCAAAATTATATCCCTAATTTTCAACACGGGGGACCATCTAATTCCAGTTCAAAACAATCCTGCTTCAGAAACTTCTCTCTTCCATCTAACAGTGGATCAAATCCAACATTCATCAATTCCTCCTCTAAAGCAATCTGTCAAATTTGCACCAAACTAGGGCAAACTGCTATCGACTGCTACCTGCGTATGAATTATGCTTATCAAGGTAAGCATCTCCATAAAGATTAGCTGCAATGGTGGTACAGTCCTTGGACATGATGGATCAATAGATCGCTGACACAGGTGCAACTCATCATATGAGTAGTGATCTCTCAAACTTATCCCTCAAGTCAGAATACCTAGGTATGGATGCAGTGGTTATAGGAAAGGACATGAAACTTTCAATCTCATTTATTGGGTCTTCCTCCATCCATACACCTCATTTTTCTTATCTTCTCAAACACATTTCACATGTTCCATCTTTAAATATAATATACCCTCAGTGCAACAATTTGTTTGTGATAATAAGCTCTCACTATCTTTTGATGCTAATCATTTTCTTATCAAAGAAAATCCGTCGGGACGGGTTCTTTACAAGGGCATGAGTAACAACAGTCTGTACACCCTTTTACGTCATCTGTCACTCACCACCCCTCCTACACGAGCTCATTCCACCACCGCTATCTCTTTAGCATCTTCTTGACATCGTAAGCTTGGACATCCGTCATCGGCGACTCTACAAACACTTCGCTCTCAACTTCCAACATTCTCCGTTCCAAGGACAAATCCACAAACACCTTATTGCTGCTCTTCTTGCCAACTTAGTCGGAGTGTAAAATTTCATTCTCACCGTCACAAATAAAGTCCACACACCCTCTTCAATTAATCTACTCGGATCTATGGGCTCCCTCTCCTGTGATCTCAAATTCTGATTACAGGTATTATGTAGTGTTTATCGATGACTAGTCCAGATTCTTATGAATTTTTCCTTTATTTAAGAAATATATATCCACTTATCTTTAAGGATTTCCTTAATACAATTGAGTTGTTCTTTGATTCCAAAGTATGTATTTTTCATTCAGATGGTGGTAGGGAATTTACATGTAAATAATTTGAACATATCCTATCTTCCTGTGGTATTATCCGTCAATTTAGTTGCCTATATATACCTGAGCAAAATGGCGTGTCTGAAAAAAACATTGCCATCTGCTATACATGACCAGAACCTTATTTGCTGATTCTGAATTACCTTCAAAAATCTGTGTAGCACAGTTCTAACTGTTGGTTTTCTCATATGTCGGTTGCCCTCTGTCAAACTGAACAATGCTTCCCCCCTATCAAGTCCTGTACAACACAAAATCAGACTATACTCATTTTAAAAACTTTAGATGCCTATGCTTTCCCTGGTTGAGACCATTATATCAAGTACAAGTTGTAGAGTAGAAGTGTACCATGTGTTTTCATTGGGTATGGAAGTTCCTTTAAAGGTTATCATTGTCTTAACCCCAAAACAGAGCGTGTTTACACTACGCATCACGTCATCTTCGATGAAAATCAATTTTCCTTCTTACAGTCCTCTAATCAACATCATTAACCATCCTCGCAATCTTCTTCTACAACCTTTATAAGCATGATTCTTAACTTTCCCTCAACTATCTCCAATAACTACAACCTCCATCCTCATCAGGCAACCCAACCTCCATAATGTCCATCTCGGATACTGACTCGCCCATTTCAACAAATATTGTTCCTCACTCCACCACTCAACGTCCTTCATCCAATATTTCTCCACCAATTCATACTGATATATCAATAACTCTCATTTCTCCTTCAGATTCTTTTCTACCAACCACACCACCAATATTACATATTCTATCTCCACCACCTATAGTACAAACTTCCACTACAACCACATTTATACCTCCCACCTCTTCCACCCTCAACGCTTATCTCATGACTACCAGAGCAAAGGCCAAAAGCACTCCAATCCACATTATACCCACTTCCTATGTCTCTAAATGCCATCACTATTCCACTTGTTCCTACTTGTGTCACACAGGCTAACAAGGATCTACAATGGTGAGATGCGATAGCAGCTGAAATTTCTGCACTTATGGATGCTCAAACTTGGACATTGGTCCCTCCTCCACCAAATCAGAATGTAATCGGTTGTAAATGGATATATCGCGTGAAACAAAAGGCTAATGATACCGTCGATCGCTTCAAAGTTCGACTAGTCGCTAAGGGATTCACTCAGCAACCAGGTATCGACTATGAAGATACTTTTAGTACGGTCACGAAGTCCTCCACCATTCGGCTAGTTTTTGTTGTTGCAACACAGTTTAACTGGCTTGTGAAACAACTTGATATTAACAATGCTTTTCTGCATGGGTATCTCAATGAACCAGTTTACACGACTCAACCGCTTGGCTTCATTGACACATTCAACCCAACTCATGTGTGCCAACTTTCAAAATCTCTATATGGTCTAAAACAAGCTTCTTGAGCCTGGTATGAACGACTCCGTCTATCTCTTTTGGAGCTAGACTTCACTATATCGCCTTCAGATTCATTATTATTCATTCGAAAAACCTCTACTGATGTGGCAATTGTTCTCATATATGTGGATGACATACTCCTCACTGGCTCTTCCACTCAAATATGTCAGGCTATCATAACTACATTGGACAATCTCTTTCCAGTCAAGGACTTAGGTGATGCAAAATATTTTCTCAACTCGAGCTCTATCGAACAAATGATGCTTTGTATATTACTCAAAGTATATAGTTGATCTTCTTCGACAGGCAAAAATGGATGGAGCCAAACCTTCCCCTACTCCCAATTCTATAAGTTCGAATCTAGATAACACTTCTGTGGATATTCTGCCTGATCCATTTCAATTTCACTCACTTGTTGGAGGTCTACAATATCTTACGTGGACACGACCAGACATCTCGTTCTCAGTAAATCAAGTATGTCAAATTTTGAAGGAACCCAGAACCCATCATCTTATTGCCGTCAAAAGAATCCTAAGATATCTAACATGGGCCTAGTCTATAAGCGTAGCATCCTTCACTTCAATGCTTTTACTAATGCCGATTGGGCAGGCTTCTTCCATGATCGAAGATCAACAACTGGTTACTATATCTATCTCAGATCCAATTTTATATCATGGTCAGCAAAGAAACAACACATCGTAACACGGAGCTCCACAAAAGCCGAATATCGAAGCTTAGTACATACGGTCGCAGAGATTGCTGGCTCACCTATCGATCGAGGGATCTCCACATACCACTGACAGCTTCTCCCACCCTACATTGTGACAATTTAAGTGCACTAGCTATCGCCACAAATCCAGTTTTTCATGCTCGGACAAAGCATGTTGAAATCGACTACCACTTTATTTGAGAACTAGTTCTTATTAAACACCTCTGTCTTCGATATCTCTGCATCAAGGATCAAACATTAGATATCTTCACCAAGCCACTCTCCTCCATCAGGTTTCATACTCTCCTTAACATACTTTCTTTGTGCAACTGTCAGTTCAGTTTGAAGGAAGATAATAGCAAGACAACTCATCATTGACTCAAAATTCAACATGTGAACAATATGCTCTTACAAATATAGAAGTCAGCTCATCATTTACTCAAAATTCAATATGTGGACAATATGATCTTGCAAATATGGAAGTTAGCTCATTACTGACTAAGAATTCAACATGTGAACAACATGCTCTTGTAAATATGGAAGCTAATAGTAAGACTCCAAATATAAAAGGTATCATCTCTTGTATCCCAAAGATTAGTGCACTAATTTAGTTAAATGTGCTAATTTCTACTTGTTGTTCTCTATATAAAGAGCACCGCTCCATTATATTTCATGGAGAAAAATATTGAAATAAAATAAAAGCCTTCAGATTTCATAAGTATTATTTTTAGTGTGTACCCCTCAGCAGCCGGTTGCGAGATCAAGAGGGAGAAAAGAGAGAGGGAGGTGAGTGGTCGGTCGATGACGAGATCGAAGGGCGAGGGACGGTAGAGAGAGGAAGGTGGCGGCCGATCGGTTGTGAGATCAAGAGGGTGGGAAGAGAGAGGGAGATGGGTGGCTGGTTGGTGGCGAGATCGACAGATGTGGCAGTCGGTTGCGAGATCTAGAGGGAGAGAAGAGAGAGGGAGGTGGCAGCTAGTCGTAGTGAGATCAAGAGGGAGAGAGAGAGAGAGAAGAGGGGGGGATGTGGCGACCAATAACGAGATCGAGAGAGAGAGAAAAGAGGAGGAGGTAGCGACCAATCAATGGCAAGATCAAAAGGGTGAAGGAGAGAAGAGAGAGGGATGTGGCAGCTGGTTACGAGATCGAGAGGGAGAGGAGAGAGAGGGAGGTGGGCAACCGGTCAATGCCGAGATTGATAGGGCGAGGGAATGGATCGAGAGGGAGGTGGCAGCCGGATCGAGAGGGAGTTGAGATGAGATCCAGAGAAAGTGGGAGAGAATGAGAGAGAGGAAGAAAAAGTGATTTTTTTTTTTTGGCAAAATGACATTTTCTTTTCCAATATAATCTCTTGCACATTTCGAAGCAAATCCAATGGTTAAAAAGAACTAATTTTTTATCTAAATTTAATGTTTATTTGTAGTCCAACACACACACACACACATATGTTGGACTATAAAGAAACATTATTTTGGCAGAAAACTTAACATTTTTTTAACCATTGGATGTGCTTTAATATGTGTGGGAGATTAGATTGGAGAAGAAAAGGCCATTTTGTAAAAAAAGTCCACTCTCTCTCTCTCTCTCTCTTTCTCTCTCTCTCTCTTCCCGCTTTCTTCCTCGCTCACTTTCTCCAGATCTGAGAAAAATCCCTCCTTTTCCTCTCTCCTCTCCTCGATCTCAGGCCTCTCTCTCCCAACCCCACCCCACCCCCTTGCCTTCCCTCCCCCTCCTCTCCTCGATGAAATTATGTTGTATTTTTTATGAGAATACTCTTATCTTTGTAATGATCAATTTTATTACAATGAGAAATTCACTTCTTTGTAACTTTTGGTATAGTAATGAATTTATATTAATTGTTAAGCTCGTATAAAGATAGCTTAATAAGCAGAATTTATGTTGTATTTTGATTGAATTTGTTGAGAACTTGCAACCTCTGCAATGCAATACGTTTATAATTCTCAACTTTTAACGAACTAAAGATCTGAAAAAACAAGATAACAAGACTTTTCCTTATCATAACATACCAGGATCTCCACCTATTGCAAGTACACTCTCAGTATAAGAAGGGTTCTTATTATTATTTACAACTTCTTAAAATCCTTCGCAAAAAATTAATCACAACTTCTTACGGCACTTGCAATCCATCTTAGTTATTGCCGGAAACATTCTTTCATTTACATGAAGTTTATAGGAAAATGTACATTCTTGATACAAAATAAACATAAATACATACAATGAATAAAAAGTGTCATTTCATATCTCTCTTACACAGTAGACACATTTCAATGTGGCAATTGAACTCTTCAAGTCATATAAGAGAGAAACAAGTCATATACATTTCAATCTGTCTTACATATACGTTAGCAAAAACATCCCATCAAAGAGAGAAGAATGATAATCTCTCATTCTATCAAAAATTTGGCATACAATTCTCCAATTTTCACATTTTGCATACATTTGAACGAAACAAGACTGCGATAGACCAGCTTTTGGCACTAATGCGCTAAAGAACATAGATATACTGAAGTGAACCATCTGATTCTCATCATCAATATCTCCCAAAACAATACTAGGGCTTCATTCATATACCAATTCTAAACATAAACAAAAAACCAAAAATAATAATAGCATATGAAACCGCATTGCTATTAGGCATTTTATCAAACAGCTTCTTTGCAGGCTTCAGATCCCTGCAGTTCGCTAATTTTGCTCCCATCCATCCATTTCATCAACTGCATTACTCTCACCCATCATTGAGCTGCTAATAGTGATGTCAACCATAGGATCCAAGCCGACTGGTTGAAATAGAGGAATACAACAGGAGTTTTATGCAACATAACATTCCGTTATGACTGAAGGGAAAGTTTTATCGGACTGCTGTTAGGCCAGCTTTGTTATGTGACATAGATGCTAGGCTATAAAGTGATATCATTCCCAGAAGATGAGTGTAGTAAAGATGCACATGTTTTGTTGGATGTGTGGGTAACACGAGGAGAGATAAGATGAGAAATGTTAATATTCGTATTAAGATAGGTGTAGCTCTTATTAAAGAGAAGATGAGAGAAAATCGCCTATGATGGTTTGGTCCTGTGCAACGTAAATATACAAATGCGCTAGTCTGGTGAGTAAAACTTATCAACTCAGATCAAGTTAAAAGAGTGAAGGAGAGATCGAAGAAAACATGAATATAGGTGATACGTTAATATATAGAGGTTAAAGGTCTTAATGAAGATATATTGCCCGATAGGAATGAGTCAAAAAAGCTGATCCATGCGTTCGACCCGACGTAATTCTCTTTTGATTCATGTAGCATGCCCCAGATACTTGGGACAAATGCCTTAGTTGTTGTTGTTATTGTATCATTGAGTTGCTAATGCAAGATAAACACGTGTGCCAACAACAAAGTTTGCCGTCTCTAGCCTCCGGTTGAAAGGGCCTCGTGTTTCTTAGCAGAAAAAACAAGCTTTTCAATGGTCCTGACCAAGGAAAATTGGAAACATTAAACTGGTAAGAATTTTGCAGTTCACGTCACTTACCAAAAGGTCCTATGGACAAACAAACTTTCAAGATTTCCAAGGATGAAACTTGAACTAAAGTTCTAGTCTTTAGTCTTTAGTAACAGCTCCTATTTAAGATGCTTTTATCCAAAGAGATGCTTATAACTTTGAGAAGTAAATGAGAGCATTCATCCCACAAACACCCTCGATTACGCAATTCTTAAAATCTAAAAAATTGTCATAATCAATCTCGCAATTCCAGTTCACAAATTGAAGGAATCACAAGAGCTAAATGTTAAACTCAGAGATTTTAATTAATTCCAAACCCCATACGCTCATACCCCGTTCCACACATTTAAAAGCTTAAATTCTCATCATTTCACATAATTTATAAGCTTGAATTTTCGTAATTTCTCTATGTTAAATTCACAAAATTTCTGTTCTTGAGGTGAAGCCATTTGAGAGAGAGAGAGTACGTGAGATGAGGGCAACCCAAATCATCAGTCTTCCTCAAATTGAAGCAACCATTAGTGAAAACCTTAAATTTTGCATCGTAGCTTACAAATGACAAACTGTTAACGTCCTTAACAATTTTAATTAACACTAGGAATCTAAACGTTAAAATCTAAAAAGATTGGACTCACTGACCTTGGGCTCTAATCTCTGATGTAAATCCTCTATGGCTCAGTTTTCCCTCCCGACTGTGAGATTAGGGAAGAGAGGAAAGAGTGAGAGAGGAGAAAGAGTTAGAGGATCGCCGATGGTGGGATTGCGTTGGGGCGGGGGGGGAGAGGGTGCGCGCAGTGGAGCTAGAGTTGTGGTCGGGCGTTTCTCAGATCAGAGATCAGTTCGAGAGAGAGGAGAGAGAGAGAGAAGAGAGAGAGAGAGAGAGAAAGAGAGAGAGAGAGAGAGAGAGAGAGGTGGGTGTTCGGTGTTGAGATTGAGTGGGCGAGGGAAGGGGAGGTGGCAACCGAATCGCGGGGATGAGATGAGATCGGGGTGGCGTGGGGTAGAAAAACTGAATTTTTTTCTTTTTTTTGGCAAAATGACATTTTCTTTTTCAATCTAATTTCTTAGACATCTCAAAACACATCTATAGATAAAAGAGCTATGAAAACTTAATGTTTATTTTGTAGTCCAACTCTCTATGTATATATGTGTGTGCATACATACATACATATACATATATATAGTGGTTTGATCCCTTAAGAACGGCTCTCACGGATTTCAGTGAGGACTTTCATGTATGGGAAGAGAGAGACATGAGGATTTTTAATCAAACAACTCTTACTAAGCTTCAGAGGTTCCAACAATTGAATCAAGATGTCTTGGATTTTAGTTCAAAATTGCCGTTGGGAGGATGACCCACATGCTGCAAAGGCCAACCTATCACATAACTGGGTTATCCCTGTCCCAGGTTGAGGCAGAAGGTATTTGAGCATGTTTCAATTTTGGAAATTCTGTGCTGTGCATGTATCAGTTCTGGGACATTCTGGCAGATTCTGGGACATTCTGACAGGTTGATTCATCCATGTCACAGGTTGAGATAGGAGGAAGTTGAACATTTTTCTGTCTTCTGTGCATGTATCAGTTCTGGCAGAGTTTGAGAAGTTCTGGCAGGTCATTGGCCAGGTTTCAGGACTAGCAGCAGTTTTTCTGAGTCATGGAAGCAAAAGAATATTGGTGCCAGGTGTAGTGAGCAGCAGCATAGGGTTCCATGTTTTGATGCCAGCATTCTGGTAGAAACATGGTATTGTTAGTGCCTATTTTCTATCGAGTATCAGGTTTCAGTTCTCAGCAGATACATGCCAAGAATCAATCTTTCAGCATGCAGTAGTTGGGTGATTCAGTATTGTGCCAGGTAGCAAATTTCACTTTTATAACTCTTCTGCCTGTCATCAATTTGCAGCAGCATAGTTTTGTCTGAGTGATTTTGTAAGGAGAGGAAGTTTGTTCTGTAATTGTTATCAGGCCTAATCTGCCTTGTGCTATTTTAATAAGCCTGAAGTCTATGACATGTATTGTATATTTGATATCCTAGGATATAGCTCATTCATGTTTCTTGCTAAGTTTGGATGATGGCTATGGCCCACTCCCCATTCTTCAAGCTGGAGCAAGATATGATATTTCAGACTTATAGGATATGTATATTAATAAAATTTTAACCTTTCAATATATATATATATATATATATATATATATATATATATATATATATATATATATATATATATAATATATATATATACAGGGGCGGACCCTTTAGTTGGCTGGGCCGGGCTACAGCCCGGCCCATTTTATTTTGATTTTTTTTTTTTAGGATTAAATCCTAGTAAGACCCTTTAGTTGGCTAGGCCTTAAATCCTAATAACTAAGTGGCTACAGCCCGGCCCATTTAAGGAGCAAACCCATATATCACCTTAAATCCTATTTTATTTTGATTTTTTTTCATATATTGCCTTAGACCTCTTTCTATTTTGATTTTCTTTTGGTAATTTATTCTTGGTTCGTCATTGATTTATTGGAGAATATTATTTTATTCTTTTGACAAATTCATATAATTCGTAAGCATATGTTATAAAAATTGAAGCCCACCCAAAAAAATTTTCTGGTTCCGCCCCTGTATATATATATATATATATATATATATATATATATGTGAGTTGATCCCCTAAGAACGGTTCTCACGAATTCATGTGAGAACTTTCACGTGGGCCGTCGGATCTGATAGAGATCTAGTTTTATTTAATTTGATCTATCAGATCCAACGGCCCACGTGAAAGTTCTCACAGAAATCCGTGAGAACCGTTCTTAGAAGATCAGCTCCCTATATATATATATATAATATATATATATATATATATTATATATATATAATATATATATATGAGAGAGAGAGAGAGACTTGTGTCACCGTAAGCATTCGAGGCTGAATCTTTCCTACTCAAATACAATCCTACGACATCTGAATGTAAGATCCATTGTGTTAAAGTTGATCTCATTATTTCAAGTAATTAAAAAATCATGTATTTTGAATACTTCTTGCCCATCCATCTAGCATATTGCTTAGATCTACATTTTTAGATATACAAAATCTCGATTCGACAATTTCATCATTATCTAAACACTTAAAAACCCTTACACACTATTTTTGTTAGATTTCAAATATTTTACACTGTTAAACTAACTCACCATTTTGGCAGTCCACTTTGTGCATACTTGATGAATAGAAAAAGTATTCAAAATACTGGATTTTTGATTTTTAGTTATTTGAAATAATATACATCAACTTCAAAGGATGGTAGCAATCTCGAGCTCTCCATCTTCCCCTCTCCTCGCAGATCATCACCGATCTCGAGCTCTCCATCTTCCCCTCTCTCTTCGAGCCCTTTATCTTCACCCTATGGACCTCGTTGGTGATGTTGATTTAGATCCCCTAGATCTGCAGTTCACGATCATAGTCACAGTCCTCTTTTAGCTGAGAAATTGAGCAGAGAAATTAATACAAGCTTGTAAATTCAGCAATTTATGACATTGCACACCAAATACTCCCACATTAAAACAGAATCTCAACCATAATCCAAAATTAAACATCTAATTACTTGTAGAACTTTACAACCATGATCGCAGTCCTCTTTTAGCTGAGAAATTAAGCAGAAAAAATTATACAAGCTTGTAAATTCAGCAATTAATGCCACTGCACACTAAGTACTCCCACATTGAAACAAAATCCCAACCACAATTCAAAATCAAGTATCTCATTACTTGCAGAACTTCACGATCATGGTCTCCGACCTTACTATGAGAACTGTGACCATGGTCGCAGATATTTTAACTGAGAAATTGAGCAAAAAAATTTACGACAAGTTTGTAAATTCAGCAATTGATGTCATTGTACACCAAATACTCTCACATTGAAACAGAATCCTAACCATAAGTCAAAATCAAACATCTCGTTACTTGCAGAATTTCATGACCATGGTCGCTGTCATCTTTAGCTGAGAAATTGAGCAGAAAAATTAATACAAACTTGTAAATTCAGAATTGATATCATTATACACCAAATACTCTCACATTAAGCAGAATCTCAACCACAACCCAAAACAAACATCTCATTACTTGCAAAACTTCACAATCATGATCGTAGTCCTATTTTAACTGAGAAATTGAGTGGAAAAATTTACGATAAGTTTATAAATTCAGCAAGATGTCATTGTACACCAAATATTCTCACGTTAAAAAAGAATCCCAACCACAACTAAGAATTAAATATCGCATTGCTTGCAAAACTTTATGCTCATAGTCGCAATCCTCACTAAGAGGCCTACGACGATGGTTGCAGTCCTCTTTTAGCTGAGAAATTGAGTAGAAAACTTGATACGAGCTTGTAAATTCAACAATTGATGTCATTGTATACTAAATACTCCCATATTGATATAGAATATAGTCACAACCCAAAATCAAACATCTCATTACTTGCAGAACTTTTAAAAATACGATGATTTAGAGGCAAACTTCATTTGCAATGGCCTGCAAATCTTAAAGAATACAAGAAATTGCATCTCAAATGGCTGAAAATGGACTTGGAACCAAATTGTTTTGCAAAATCATCCCAAATGGCGAATCTCAGTTCACATTAGAGAAATCCCACGTCTGAGCGATGATGAGTTAGTGCTCTGCTCAGGCTAGAGCTCTCGCTCCAGCTCGTTGCTGTTGTTATTGATGTTTCTCACCGTTGCTGATGCTCGCCAAGGATTAAAAGCAAAGAGGAGAGAGTCAGCCGACTCTGGCGATGAGATATATCTCATTACGAACAAATACGTGATTGTCGCCCTACAGTCAGGCTCGATATTCTCTTCTAGAATGCCAACATGAGAAGGAGAAGGGGTGAGGGAGCTGGGGGTAAGATATAAGAAGAGAGTGTGGAAGGATTTTATGAGGGTGATGACGAGCTCCACCTGAGATGATGAGAGCGAGACAGAGATCTTGAGAGAGAGAGGGAGGGAGGTGGACATCAAGAGGGGCAGGAAAAGATCAAGAGTTTAAGAGAAGGAGGAGAGAAAGTAGGAATAAAGTTGGAGGGTTTTTTTCAAAAAATCTCTTCTTTTTTGGCAGAAAGATCTGATCTCAGCCCAATGTGGAGGTTAGATAGGGACATGTCGCTGCCAACTGAGTGTGTGTGTGTATACATACATACATACATACATACATATATATATATATATATATATATATATATATATATATATATATAAGGTTTCTGTACTTCAGCCGCCAGCTGAGAGAGACTTTCAGCAATGTTTTAATCACTGCCACAGAACTGTGGCAGACACGAGGCGGTAATAACCCAAAAAAGGGGAAATGACCACCAATCACTTTAACTTTAGCAAAGGACTAAAATACTCTCATTTTTACTTTTTACCCAGAAAAAACTCAGTCGCTACAAATTTTCGTTGGAAAAAAGTTTATGTTTTTTAAAGATTTTCAGTAAAAGTAATAAGTCATTAGAAATTTCTAATTCATCAACATCAAAATCGATAGTGATAAAAGGATTAGCTCAGGATGACGAGAAAGAAATTAGCAGCTGAAAAAAGTAAATTTCAAGTGGTAAACCCTAGAAAATTATTATTTTAAAAAAATTTATGGTTTTTCATTTTGTTTCGCATTCAAATATTTTTTTTATCAAATATTTCATGCTTTATACATCATTTTGGCTTTGATCACAATCCTAATGAATAAAAAAAAAAATCCCAGTTTGGAATTCAACGATCACATAAGCAAAACTTATGAATAAAAAAGATCGTTTTATCACATTCCAAACTTTAAAATGCAAGTTTCATTCTTTTTTATATGTTTGTTTTAGAACAAATGTGACTAAAATCAAGATCAAATGTTTAGATCACCACCAAAGTTGTAATCTTTGAAAATAATGCTTTGGAGACTGCGACCAAAGTCAAAGTCTTTGAAAATAATGCTTTGGACTAAAAAGCGGTCTTAATCGCATTTCAAACTTAAGATTGAGCCTTTGAGCATATATTTTTATATATTGTTTCAGAAATACTGCGATCAAAGCCCCAGTCTTTGAAAAATAAGCTGCTTAGGAAGATTGTGACTTTAATTGCAATCTTTATATAACTGTGATTTTTTTAACCTATGAACTTTTGTTTTATATTCTTGTGCTCGATAAATTAGACAAGTGAAATTTCATCCCTCAAGATCACGTCTAAAACTAATGTGCGAATTAATAAAAAAATTAAAAAACATGTTCATTCAGATTTCTTTAATATTATCACGCCCCGTTTCCCAAAATACGTGAAAATGGAGTCTCGACGAGAATCGATGATGTATATACACGAGAAAAATAACCCACGTATACACGCTAAGCCTAAAGTAACCTGAAAAAGTTATATAAATTTACTAAATAAGATCGATATCACTGCAATACTACATATAGATGTCCACATATGATATCATATGAATAAGAATAGAATGACAACTGAAAGCGATACAAATAGAGAATAAAGAATCAACAGATATAAAAGTTAAGCAAGAGTACTGGTAATCAAATAAAGAAAATTTCAGGTTCCTTAAGATGTCTATGATCCTTTCCAAATGCCTGATCTGCAATAAATAGTCACAGATCTGAATATGCAAATTCAGGGAGTCAAAACTCCTAATGAATGTGTAAGAATAAAGGGGAGATGCATATGCATATAACATGTGAGCATATGAAAATAATATACACTGAAATAAGATTAAAATAATAAGTATAATATAAATAGACAGTAAATAAGACAGTCAGCACATGTATCACTGGGTATCCAACATAGCATACATGTGTTAGTAATGATATTTTATATCAGAACCATATGTACAATCTGGTCGTGAGTACAATCAGGTGTCAGTCATAACACGTATATATGTATCGGGTAAATACAATCAGTATCAGTACATTATGAATAGTTTGTTATTATCTATTATGTTAGCAAACTCTAATTGCCACTTGTAATAGACACATGCATACTACGCCTACTATACGGGTCAATCGAGGTTCTAAGTTATTGAAACTGATTGGTTGGAGGCATTTAGGTGGGTCCCGTACATACCGGGACCACAGCTCAGATGGCTGGCGCTGAATCAGGCCCTACCACTAGGTAGTCGTAACAATAACAGTACTCATATTATCACTATGGAACAATACTCACAGTAACACTATGGAGCAATAAACAGATGGGATGTCAATCATCCCTCGAAATCCTACAGTGGAACTATAAGTCTGTACAACCTGTATCCTAAATCCACTTAAAATACATACCCTATCTTCTCTATCAATTTTTCCAATCTCAGTTAAAGTTGTACAATTTTATTATTATTTAATTCAGTTAAATCAATAAATATCCATGTTACCTAGAATACTGAGATGATACAGTACAGTATAATAGTCAACAGTAATTGTATACACAGTGAACAATAACAATAATAGTGAATAGTAACAGTAACCGTGTATATGATGAGTAATTGAACTGTATAGAGTATTACAGTCTAACAATAGTTTCCCAATAGTTTCAGTAATATGAAATAATACTAATAACAGTCTTGCACCGTTTAGTTAATGTATAATCTCATATAGAATTGATCAAGACCTCATCCACATGTACTGGATATAACAGTAACTGATCTATCGACTTATAGTCTCAATAAAATCATCGTGATTATCACATATCAATCCATGTCAAGATAATCCGGTACTGTAAACCACAAGTTAAATAAATCAATAACCAGTTCTCTCATCGCTACCAATATGTTCTAATCCTCTAAATCACCAATAACTGAGATCAAACATAACTGCTATCAACTCTGAATATATAATATGGTTATCGATATTAATGAAATCACTCTCACCATAATTCATCTCTAATAATAACAATAATTAGGAATCAATCACGAAGAGCAGTCTACTGATATCATCAAAATCAACTAAGTTAACGGATATCGAGATGAATAAAGAGTAAAACATTCCCAAGCAATATGGAATGTAGAATACCTCTATGTTAGATAATCAACCAACAAACTCATACATACTCAAATAATAGAAATTATGGGTAAATTTGGAAAATACTTACAACTATTAATCCAATTAAACCAATCATATCTAAATAATGATCAAGATCTAATAAAAGAATGTAAATCCCAGATCAACTACAACTCTGAATAAATTCATATAAAGATCCATATATTAAGAAAATTTGTCTTCTAATAAAGTAACATCATATATAATCCACTCTCAAAACATAATGAATCCCCATCTTATTTATCTCAAATACAGGTCTGATAAATAATTCACATAACATATACATCTCTATCCAAACTACTTATATTCAAGATCAACTGAATGTCATACCAATATTTATATGACTACACATGAAATAATAGATCTCTGATGTCTCAATATCAAAATACGGAGTCCATATATATTTTAACATCATGATTATCTCTAGCCAATTATCTGCTATATATCTAAATTCTCATACGGTATAATAATCCATGTCTGATAGTCCACCATAAAAATAGATCAATATGCTATATGTTCTCAAATACGAGTCAATAGATCGAATTAAGTCACAGTCTAAGGTATCAATACTAGGCCTAAGCCAACAGAAACGAACTACTAACACATAAAATGACGCTGACAAGCACTCAGATCAACTGAGTAAATAGGGTGAACGCTCACTGATGTTACATTAAATAATACAGGTACTCATACTGATAAAATATCTCAAACGATCACATGAAATAATACGAATAGCTACATGAACACCTACTGGCAATGGTAACTAAGAAAATGACATAAGAACAAATACTCACATGAAATAATACGGTAATGGAACAAAATCACCGTCTAGTCTTCACTGCACGAATTGCTACGGACCTCCGGATCATCCCATGGGTCGGTTTTCGAATCGCCAGTGTATCGGGTCCATAACGTGCACAATTATGAAACTCTCGTTACCGAGTTCGGACCGCATGAACGAGTCTGAATGTAACGCCCCGATCCCGGTGATACGGGGACGTCACTGCAACGTATATACGTAGGTCAGAACTACCCTCCCGTATATACGCTAAGCATCAGTACAAACAAGAATCAGAGTACGGAAGCAAATGGTGCATTATACATTCCAACACATATATACAATTACAGAATTATCACCAGAGTGATTACAATATTACATGAATATCATATCACTAATATGCGCAAATGCGAGAGTACAAGGAATATACATAAATGAACAGTATAAAAAGGAGCTCGCATACAAGTATGCAAGGAACTATAAAAGTGAAAAGTATAAAAGAGCACTCACGAGTTTGCTAAGGGAAAACTCGAGAGGCACAAAGGGGGTCTGAAAGGATGTGGCTCAGGACGGTCGGCTGGAGATCCACGCTACTGCTGCGTTACTCTGAACACACGCTCCTAGCTCCAAGACCTGGACGTGAGAATCCAGGGGAGTCAAATAATACTCCCCAGGCGAGTGTAGAAGCAAAACCAAGTGGTGAAGCAGGGTGAGCACAATAATGCATATATCAAGAAGGAAATACTCAGGAGGCAGATAGGATAGAGCAGGTAAGAATAGACATGGCATGAGAATCATAAAACAGGAAATCCGAATAAAACCAATCCGAGCTACCAGGTAGTTATAACATAATACTCATAAAACATGAAATCCGATATAAAGTCCGGGAAAAGCAAATACGGTAAGGCACATCACGGATTCATAGCTATTTAAGATGCAGGCTTTGGTATGCGTCCCATTCCACATACCTCTACTTACAACTTAAAGAGCCGGTTATTATGACACTTTATTATTACTCGTCTTGCCCATATATCTCGGTATGTGTCTCGGTGTACGGCCAACTCACATACATCCATATATAAGCAAGTCGAGGTTGTTATTGGAAACAGTGGGGGTATCAACGAACTATGTTTACAGTGGGTCCCGTACATACCCGGGACTACGGTCCAGGGTTGTTCCGTTGCATGGAAACGGAAACCAGCCGCAAGGCTTATCCAGGAGGAGGGACTTATGTATGCCCGTTAAAACTGGGGTGTAGGGAGCCAGCTCTCCCCTCGGTCCCCTGGAGTACCACAGGTCAGACCGGATATAGTGCACAATACCTAAAGCCACTGTAAACACGAACACATATCGATATCCGCATATTTCCCCCGACCCAATACAAGTTGGTCCATTTTAGGATTTAATAGTTTAATTATCACTTTACGGGAAAAACAGGAAATGGACATGATCAGGAATCAGGAGTACACAAATACATATAGTCAGGTCACTGCATGTAAAGCAGGAAAACAAGTCACTGATCATGACACAGAATCATAAGTCAAGGTCCCCGTAAAGATGATAATCACAAGTCAAGTATATCATGCTGGGTATAAAGTGATGGCATGATAGGGTGATGATATATAACAAGTAACCAAACATGATAAAAGATAGATAATAATCGGGTGGCAAGGTTATGTCAAGAGATTGATAATAGTCTGGGTAAGTCAGGTCATAACCAGAGGGTCTAGCCAAATAGTAGTAGGTCAGGTGGTCAGGTGATAACACACTAGATGGTCAGGTGATATACATGTGTTAAAAGGAAGCATGCAACTAACTAGTCTGAAGTAATGGTATGGCAAGTGGTAACATAAAAGCAATGACCCAAAGTCCAACAAGTCCAACGACCACGAAGGGTCGGCCACGCATAGCATAAAGCAATAAAAGATATAAAGCATGAAATACAATACATGAAGACTAGAGCGAGAATACTATCATAATCAATGGAATGAGAAGCAAGAGGGTAGCGAGTGAGAACACTCGCCTGAACCACCAATATACCGAAATATCCGAAATCCACGGAAGCTCGGGATGCGCCATAACCTGATATAAATATGTAGAGAGAAGAGGAGAGAGAAGGGGAGAAGGAAAGATGATGTTAGTCAAGAGACAAGTCAAGCAATACCAATGTGTAATATAAGTCTAGAGGTTAGGGTTCCTATTCAAGAAAGAAATCAACTGTAACAGACAGCTAAAGTTGGTCGACTAGGTGGAATGGATAATCGACTAATAGAGTGGTTGGTCGACTAGGAAAATGAGGTAGTCGACTAATAGTGATCCTAAGTCGGCTAACAGTCAGGTCAAGTTGACTAAAACTGGGTTCTAGAGAGTTAGGATTTTTCCACAGGAGAAGCAGATTTTGGCCCAAAACAGACTAACGGTCGACTGGGTTGAATGGCCGGTCGACCGGTACACTAACAGTGCCAGGACGGTCGCCTGTCGGTCGACTGCCGGTCGACCGAAAATACAGGTCGGTCGAGTGATCGGTCGACTGCCGGTCGACCGATACAAGGCCGTGAGCTCCAGGTTTGGTCGGTCGAGTGCCGGTCGACTGCCGGTCGACCGGACTATCCCAGCGTGCACGTTGTGCACGTCGGTCGACTGCCGGTCGACTGTCGGTCGACCGGGCTCCTGAAAACTGCTGCTATTTGGTTAAAAAACAGATTTTTGGGTGGTTGATTTTGATAGACTAAAAATATGATTTTGATGACATATATACACAAGATATGAAGATACAAGTACACTAGGAATTGATTAAGTCTTGGTGAGTAAAAATACTCACGTAGATCGGCTAAGTGAAGCTTGAAGAGATCGTGGTCGGAAATGATCCAAGGCGATATCTCCGATGAAGAAGGAGACGATCCCCAATCCAAGGTTGTAGTTGAGGTGGAGATGAGGACCTAGGTAATGTTTTGGAAGTAGGTATTTAAGGTTGAGATGGAGGAGGAACTAGTGAAGGCTTTCTCTTTTGTGAAGAGAAGAGAAAAAAGAAAGTGAAATGAAAAGGATTGGCATTTATAGATTTTGGAATTTGTGAAGGAGGTGCAATTAAATAATGTGAGGGGCTTAATTGCAAAGAGGAGGGTGAGGTGTCTCTTGGCCAATAGGAGCTTGCCACATGAGGGATGAGGTGTTCTCTTTGGCCAATCAAAGCTTGCCATGGAGATGATGAGGTGGAGAGTTTGTGTGGATGAGGTTGAATGGAAGTGTGTGGAAGGTGGTGAGGTGGAGAAACTTAGGGTGGAAGTAAAGGAGTTTGTGGTGGAGGTTAAAGGAATAAAGGAAAAAGGAAAAAGGAAAAGAAATGAAATGAGAAGATATTTTCTTGATCTCCAAAATGAAAATATCAGAAACACAGATTCCCGGGATTGAGTCGTGGATGCGGAAATCTTTCGGGAAAATACCGGATACGTCCCGAAATCAAGTATCTCGGAACGACCCGAAATAAACATCAAAAATCCATAATATTATATTAAGAATAATAGTGAAATCCTTTTTAAGAAATACTTTATAGTTTTAAAACTAAAAATCCCGGAATCAGTTACCTACCGACTCCGAAGGAATTTTCATAAAATCATAAAATCCTCAGAAAAAGAATGTAGGTAGAAAATGTGATTCTAAGAATTAAAGTCTAAAGGATCATCTAGAAATTCTAAACTGTTTGTGAGATAAAAATCCAGGAATCAGTCTTCTACCGACTCGGTGGAATATTCATAAATTCGTAAAATCTTCAGAAAAAGTATTTAAATAAGAAATGTGATTCTAAGAAGAAAAGTCTAAAGACTCTTCTGGAAATTTCAAGTGGTTTGTGAATTAAAAATCCGGGAAGCGGTCAACGACACTGGCCGACACCGGTTTTGAAGAATTTTATTTTAATTCCGGAAAAATCTAGAAAATCATAGAAAATCTAATATATTGGAAAATAATATTTGAAACTACAATCAGTCAAATCTAATCACCGGAAAGACCAAATCGAATAATATACTATAATCGAGTTCCTGGTTCGGACTGGGACTGACTCCGAGTCCACGAATCCAAATCCAAGACAAAACAATCATATAAGGAATTCATAAAGCAAACAAATACAGGAAACAAATCGAAAAATACGACCCAAAATCTGAATACGCAACTAAGTACGTATTCCGGGAACGGGGTATTACAATCCACCCACCTTACAAAAAATTGCGTCCTCGCAATTTCGTTAAGGGGTAAATTGAATACAAAGGGGACAAGGGTGGAATTTATACTAATTAAGATACGAAGCACTATAGGTAGGGCTCTCAAGTCAACTGAATAATAATCATACTCTGCATTTCCGGCTGATGATGTCGTGGCTGTGTAATAAATCTTTAGAATAATGCTGAATAATACTGATGATGTCGTGGCTGTGTAATAAAGAAAACCCGAAAATCCTGAGCATAATAAAGAAGACCGATAATTAAGAATCCGACTGCTGTCCTCTGAAAGATAGCCAGATCAAGATCGATCTGGAGAATACCAAGCTTCATAGAATTTGCCGAAGAGATCACATAATAGCTTCATTCTGAACCAGCCACTACCTCTCTAGTCTAGTCATATCTTAAAATAGTATAAGGCTTCATAAAACCAAAACATAAAACCAAAAAGGGAAAGGATAGGAGTGATTAGGAATCAAGGGAAAGATATTCAAGGAGGGATTAGAAATCAAAGAAAGATAGCCAAGAAATAGATAACTCTGCACTTGCAGTTGGAATGTATAACCAAGACTCATGTATTCCAGTTGCAAATCTCTTTACCATTGATTTGCCTTCTGGACGTACTGAAGAGGTTTAGAGCCTAAGCTGACCTAAGCTCTGACGAGCCTAAGTTGACCTATGCTCTGATACCAACCTGTAACGCCCCGATCCCGGTGATACGGGGACGTCACTGCAACGTATATACGTAGGTCAGAACTACCCTCCCGTATATACGCTAAGCATCAGTACAAACAAGAATCAGAGTACGGAAGCAAATGGTGCATTATACATTCCAACACATATATACAATTACAGAATTATCACCAGAGTGATTACAATATTACATGAATATCATATCACTAATATGCGCAAATGCGAGAGTACAAGGAATATACATAAATGAACAGTATAAAAAGGAGCTCGCATACAAGTATGCAAGGAACTATAAAAGTGAAAAGTATAAAAGAGCACTCACGAGTTTGCTAAGGGAAAACTCGAGAGGCACAAAGGGGTCTGGAAGGATGTGGCTCAGGACGGTCGGCTGGAGATCCACGCTACTGCTGCGTTACTCTGAACACACGCTCCTAGCTCCAAGACCTGGACGTGAGAATCCAGGGGAGTCAAATAATACTCCCCAGGCGAGTGTAGAAGCAAAACCAAGTGGTGAAGCAGGGTGAGCACAATAATGCATATATCAAGAAGGAAATACTCAGGAGGCAGATAGGATAGAGCAGGTAAGAATAGACATGGCATGAGAATCATAAAACAGGAAATCCGAATAAAACCAATCCGAGCTACCAGGTAGTTATAACATAATACTCATAAAACATGAAATCCGATATAAAGTCCGAGAAAAGCAAATACGGTAAGGCACATCACGGATTCATAGCTATTAAGATGCAGGCTTTGGTATGCGTCCCATTCCACATACCTCTACTTACAACTTAAAGAGCCGGTTATTATGACACTTTATTATTACTCGTCTTGCCCATATATCTCGGTATGTGTCTCGGTGTACGGCCAACTCACATACATCCATATATAAGCAAGTCGAGGTTGTTATTGGAAACAGCGGGGGTATCAACGAACTATGTTTACAGTGGGTCCCGTACATACCCGGGACTACGGTCCAGGGTTGTTCCGTTGCATGGAAACGGAAACCAGCCGCAAGGCTTATCCAGGAGGAGGGACTTATGTATGCCCGTTAAAACTGGGGTGTAGGGAGCCAGCTCTCCCCTCGGTCCCCTGGAGTACCACAGGTCAGACCGGATATAGTGCACAATACCTAAAGCCACTGTAAACACGAACACATATCGATATCCGCATATTTCCCCCGACCCAATACAAGTTGGTCCATTTTAGGATTTAATAGTTTAATTATCACTTTACGGGAAAAACAGGAAATGGACATGATCAGGAATCAGGAGTACACAAATACATATAGTCAGGTCACTGCATGTAAAGCAGGAAAACAAGTCACTGATCATGACACAGAATCATAAGTCAAGGTCCCCGTAAAGATGATAATCACAAGTCAAGTATATCATGCTGGGTATAAAGTGATGGCATGATAGGGTGATGATATATAACAAGTAACCAAACATGATAAAAGATAGATAATAATCGGGTGGCAAGGTTATGTCAAGAGATTGATAATAGTCTGGGTAAGTCAGGTCATAACCAGAGGGTCTAGCCAAATAGTAGTAGGTCAGGTGGTCAGGTGATAACACACTAGATGGTCAGGTGATATACATGTGTTAAAAGGAAGCATGCAACTAACTAGTCTGAAGTAATGGTATGGCAAGTGGTAACATAAAAGCAATGACCCAAAGTCCAACAAGTCCAACGACCACGAAGGGTCGGCCACGCATAGCATAAAGCAATAAAAGATATAAAGCATGAAATACAATACATGAAGACTAGAGCGAGAATACTATCATAATCAATGGAATGAGAAGCAAGAGGGTAGCGAGTGAGAACACTCGCCTGAACCACCAATATACCGAAATATCCGAAATCCACGGAAGCTCGGGATGCGCCATAACCTGATATAAATATGTAGAGAGAAGAGGAGAGAGAAGGGGAGAAGGAAAGATGATGTTAGTCAAGAGACAAGTCAAGCAATACCAATGTGTAATATAAGTCTAGAGGGTAGGGTTCCTATTCAAGAAAGAAATCAACTGTAACAGACAGCTAAAGTTGGTCGACTAGGTGGAATGGATAATCGACTAATAGAGTGGTTGGTCGACTAGGAAAATGAGGTAGTCGACTAATAGTGATCCTAAGTCGGCTAACAGTCAGGTCAAGTTGACTAAAACTGGGTTCTAGAGAGTTAGGATTTTTCCACAGGAGAAGCAGATTTTGGCCCAAAACAGACTAACGGTCGACTGGGTTGAATGGCCGGTCGACCGGTACACTAACAGTGCCAGGACGGTCGCCTGTCGGTCGACTGCCGGTCGACCGAAAATACAGGTCGGTCGAGTGATCGGTCGACTGCCGGTCGACCGATACAAGGCCGTGAGCTCCAGGTTTGGTCGGTCGAGTGCCGGTCGACTGCCGGTCGACCGGACTATCCCAGCGTGCACGTTGTGCACGTCGGTCGACTGCCGGTCGACTGTCGGTCGACCGGGCTCCTGAAAACTGCTGCTATTTGGTTAAAAAACAGATTTTTGGGTGGTTGATTTTGATAGACTAAAAATATGATTTTGATGACATATATACACAAGATATGAAGATACAAGTACACTAGGAATTGATTAAGTCTTGGTGAGTAAAAATACTCACGTAGATCGGCTAAGTGAAGCTTGAAGAGATCGTGGTCGGAAATGATCCAAGGCGATATCTCCGATGAAGAAGGAGACGATCCCCAATCCAAGGTTGTAGTTGAGGTGGAGATGAGGACCTAGGTAATGTTTTGGAAGTAGGTATTTAAGGTTGAGATGGAGGAGGAACTAGTGAAGGCTTTCTCTTTTGTGAAGAGAAGAGAAAAAAGAAAGTGAAATGAAAAGGATTGGCATTTATAGATTTTGGAATTTGTGAAGGAGGTGCAATTAAATAATTGTGAGGGGCTTAATTGCAAAGAGGAGGGTGAGGTGTCTCTTGGCCAATAGGAGCTTGCCACATGAGGGATGAGGTGTTCTCTTTGGCCAATCAAAGCTTGCCATGGAGATGATGAGGTGGAGAGTTTGTGTGGATGAGGTTGAATGGAAGTGTGTGGAAGGTGGTGAGGTGGAGAAACTTAGGGTGGAAGTAAAGGAGTTTGTGGTGGAGGTTAAAGGAAATAAAGGAAAAAGGAAAAAGGAAAAGAAATGAAATGAGAAGATATTTTCTTGATCTCCAAAAATGAAAATATCAGAAACACAGATTCCCGGGATTGAGTCGTGGATGCGGAAATCTTTCGGGAAAATACCGGATACGTCCCGAAATCAAGTATCTCGGAACGACCCGAAATAAACATCAAAAATCCATAATATTATATTAAGAATAATAGTGAAATCCTTTTTAAGAAATACTTTATAGTTTTAAAACTAAAAATCCCGGAATCAGTTACCTACCGACTCTGAAGGAATTTTCATAAAATCATAAAATCCTCAGAAAAAGAATGTAGGTAGAAAATGTGATTCTAAGAATTAAAGTCTAAAGGATCATCTAGAAATTCTAAACTGTTTGTGAGATAAAAATCCAGGAATCAGTCTTCTACCGACTCCGGTGGAATATTCATAAATTCGTAAAATCTTCAGAAAAAGTATTTAAATAAGAAATGTGATTCTAAGAAGAAAAGTCTAAAGACTCTTCTGGAAATTCCAAGTGGTTTGTGAATTAAAAATCCGGGAAGCGGTCAGCGACACTGGCCGACACCGGTTTTGAAGAATTTTATTTTAATTCCGGAAAAATCTAGAAAATCATAGAAAATCTAATATATTGGAAAATAATATTTGAAACTACAATCAGTCAAATCTAATCACCGGAAAGACCAAATCGAATAATATACTATAATCGAGTTCCTGGTTCGGACTGGGACTGACTCCGAGTCCACGAATCCAAATCCAAGACAAAACAATCATATAAGGAATTCATAAAGCAAAACAAATACAGGAAACAAATCGAAAAATACGACCCAAAATCTGAATACGCAACTAAGTACGTATTCCGGGAACGGGGTATTACACTGAATCGCTACAACATGCAATTAAACATATGAACTCACTCGAACATACACCCATACATGTACACACACCACATACAACACATTATTATACACACCCACATAAATAACACGCATGTAGTAATATACATAATTAACACACACTCAATACATAGACATAATACATACATACACATAAATATTAACACATGCACTCCCACTCACGCATGCATTAACAGACAATACATGCATGTACACTTATTAAAACACACTCACACACATTTATTAATAAACACACACATAATTTAATATACAACGCACATACACATTCACAAAACACATAATATATATACTGTTAAATGAACAGAGAGAGAAAGGGAGACACTCATGGCCGTAGGCATGGGTGGTTCTGAGGCGGCACGGCGGAGGACGCGGAGGAGTCCGAGGTGCTGTCGAGGAGGTGGGAAAAGCTTGGTGGATAAGCAAGGGAGGAGGCGCGAGGAGTGGTGCGTGTCGGGTTACTGTTGCACAGGTTGTGTGAGAGGGTAAGGAGAAGGACGGAGATATAGGGCTTAGCCTTGGTGAAGCCAAGTCTGCCCGAGGTGGTGGTATGGCTCTGGCGATGAGCTGCTGGGCTGGCGAGATGGAGAGGAGCAAGAAGGGTCTGCCGGAGTAGGTGATGAGGTTGCCGTGGAGGATGCGTGTGTAAGTGCTCGGGCACGCAAGGAAGCTCCGAGGGGAGGAGGAAGATCTCAGGGTTCATCGGAGGGATCTTAGGTGCGGGGGTGGTGCTTAGGGGGCGTCATGGGTGGAAGCGCCATGAATGGAAGCAAGAAGGAGAAGAAGAGGGGTGTGCGTGGCTGCTATTGGAGAAGGAAAAAAAGATTATGAGATTAGGTTTAGGGTTTGAAAAAAATTAGGTTACTTATGATTTAGATTTTTATTATTAGGATTATGATTAGATATTTGGTTTGTGGGTTTAATGGGTATTGGATTAGGATAATGGGTATGGGTAGAATGGGGATGGGCTATAGGGTTAAAGGCATAGCTAAAGGATAAGGAGAAAAATGAGATCAAACAATAATAATACTAATTAAATATAAATAACAATAATACTTAATAAACATTAAATGTTAATAATAGTCATAATTAATTAGTAATGTTAATAGTAATTAGTAACACTAATAATAAAGTTGATAATAATAAAATTCAATAATAATACCAATGCATAATATTAATGCTAATCACAACAATAATAACAACACCAATAATAAATAACAAATAATCATAACACTAATAACACTAATAATATTAATAATAAATGATAATCATAATGAAGTAATAACAGAAATAATAACAATTAATAATAAGAATAACAATAGAAATAATAGTAATAAGTTACTAAAAATATTGATAATAAATAATGATAATAATACATATAAAGCCAAAATACAATTTACTATCTTATAATAATTTGTATATTTAATAATAATAACTATAAACTAAGCTAACAAATAATAATAAAATAACCAGTAAAACAAAATAAATACTTAAAAAATAAAAATACAATATTTTAAACTAGAGAAATTACAAATACTATGAAGGACATACCTTTTAAAAAGTTGATATAAAGAGATTGAATTGATTTGGAAGATGCAATTCGATGAATGAGATATGTAATTTTTTTATTTTAATTGTAAATTGTACAGAAATTAATTAATATATTGGATAATGAATTTTTATAAATATTATTCAATGGGAATAAAAACTGCGACCATGGTCGCAATTATTTAGGTCGTAATTATTTACAAATCAATCATATTATATAATAACTTTTTCATTTTAAATAAACTACTACTTGAAAATACACATAGAGGGGGTGAATAGGTGTACTAGCTAATCTAATGACAAATGATGCAAAATTAAAAACTAATTGTAACAAACTATGTGTAACAAAGAGTGTAACTGAATTTCTGGCGAGGGGCTCTAGACTATCTCCTTTAGATATCTCTAAATAAGAGTTGAGGTGCTATATGAAGCTCTTTTGGTTCAACACAAGTATGGGCACAATACCAAGTATGTATGAGATGTGAACAATATAAAGTAATGCAAGATATAAGAGAGATAAAGTTTAGAGATAGGGGATCAAACGCAAACGCTAAGATATGTTTTGAGGTTCGAGCCACTACTCTACGTCCTCGCCTTCACACAGAAGGATTTTCACTACGTCCACGCAGGACCTCCCACAAAAGGAACCTCTACTGAGAAATTTGCAATTATAAAGTTGGAGTACACAACTCCTCTCTCCAACACAACCACCTCTACACAAGAGGCAAGACACAAACTCAAAACAATAATCACCTCTACACAAGAGGGATAAAGGCACAAAGTCAAACTCCACCACAATCACCTCTACACAAGAGAGATAAGACACAAAGCCAAACCACAATCTCAATCACCTCTGCACAAGAGGGATAAGGCACAAAGCCAAAGCAAAGAGAGATTACAAACCTGGTGATCACAATAGACCACAAACAACTTTCTTCACAAAAATAAAATCCTATAGATAGGATAGAGATAATAACTCAAGTGTGAGAAAACAAGGTGTTTGAAAATAAAAATCATAAAGAAAAATACTTGAAAAAAATACTAGATAGAAATAGAAATAAAGATCAAAAACCAATTTCTCAAAGACTCTATGATTTTTCCAACTCTCGAAAACAAAATAAAAGATAGAGATTTGAAGCACAAAACTCTTTTGAAACACTCTAGAAAATGTTTTCTTTTGAAATCCAAAACTTTGATTTTCAATGGAATTGTTGTTATGATTTTAATCCATCCTAATGACCCTTTATATAGGTTTTAGAAAAATAAATTTAGAATAGTTTTACCAGATTTAAAAGGAATAAATTGACTCTTAAAACTTAACAAAACACATTTTAAAGACATGATAAAAATTAGCCTCCAAAAAATTAGTCGTTAGTGCCAATCTGGCAGACTATTGGTCAACTTTGAGCACAATATTCAGGCTGAAAATATTAGAATTCATAAATAAGTATATATAAATAAGTTGTAACTCTGTAAGTCTTATTTCTAATGCAACTTAAATCAACTCAATATCATTTAGGAGTAGAAAGTTATCAATATAATACAGAAAGGTCAAATCAGAAACTGTAAACTGTTTTTAGGACAATAATAGACTTCAATCCAATATTTGACATCTTTAACATTTGAATCAGAAAATGATTATTGAATAAGAATGTCGCCCTGAAAGTCATCTTTGAAATGCAATTTAAATCATGTTATTTGAATATAAGAATAAAATGTTATGATAAGAAATCTAAAAGTGTGTCGAGCAGATCAGCAGATCTAAAACTAGCTAAAATCCAAAACCCGATATATGTGAACTTGAAATCTAAAACCGGTTAAACCGAAAACCAAACATATTGAACTTGTGTGTGTGTGAACTTGAACATATCAATACTAGCCTATCTTATACAAAATCTAAACACAAATTAAAACTAAACGAACCGAAGTCTTCTTATTGAACTCCTTCTCCAAGCCGACTCGATCCAAACATGATCCAAAGAACTCGACTCTATCCGAGTGCTAGATGCGATCTTGACGCGCGAGCTCTTGAATCTATATGTGTTAGCTCCAAAACTCCGTTGTTGAAGCTAAACACCTACTAATATTTTGATTAATAACTGAAACTATATAAATACAAGATCAATAGTACTATAACTACTGAGTTAATCATCATCAAAACTAGAGTGATGCGCCTTTGGGCAACAATCTCCCCCTTTTGATGATGACAAAACTTATGGAGTTATATATGCATGGATTAAAGATAAGCTTCATATAAGCTCCCCCTTAACTTATGCATTGCAATAAACAATAAAGATATTCAATAAAGTGCATAAACTAAACAAAATATATATGTATATACAAAGATATAAACAAGCATATATAAACTCTCAAAATTCTTCTCCCCATTTTTGTCAATTCATTAACAAAGGGGTGAAAGACAACTAAACAATAAAGATGTATATGCGATATATATTCATGAAGAGGAGAGATGATAAGTTAGCTCCCCCTGTATATCTGCATTACATGGAGAAGGGATGACTAGAACCTAACCAACATAAAGCATAAGATACAATGTATAAGCGGAGATATTAAGCTCCTCCTACACACGTGTATCACATAAAGAAGAGAGGTCAAGCTCCTCAATGTGAGACACACTCAACATGAATCTATATATAGAGAAGATATTAAGCTCCCCTTGCATATAGGCAAAATATATTAACAAATATTTTTGATAATACTTAAAACAAAATTTTAAAATTTTTTGAGTCAACAAAATAAATTATGATACCAATGAAATCAAATTAAAGCTGACAAAATAAAAATTGATACCACTTGTAAAAAAATTTTAAGATATCAGTAGTAGATTTTGATACAATTAAAGGTGAAACATGAATTATATTTTGATATCAAATAAATACCAATTGAAATCAATGTATAAGCTTGTAATAATACCAATTAACATTTGAATTAAAATCAAGCTTAACATAAACATAATTTGTGCTTTAAGAATGTAAAGATATTGTAAAACAAGCACAATCAAATCATATATATGTATGTATGAAATTGAAAATACTAATTGAAATTGATACTAGTTGAAATTTGAATCATACATATATAAGAACCAAATATGAGTATACAAAAATAAAATAACATAAAGATCATGGTATAACTTATACCTACCACCCAATTCATGCACAAGTTTAAAGGATATTCAATAAGATTATACAAGGCATGATATCCCATCTAAATGCCCTTTGAAGGTAGGATTTTCAAAAATATGATTTGAAAATATTTTAACATAATTGAAAATCACTACCATTTGAAGAATTAAGAAACTAGTTTAAAATAATATTTAAAAAACTAGTTAAAAATTTTTCAAGACATGAAACCAAATCATATATCACATGAAAACATGAAAATCACACAATAATTAACATTCAAATAGCAATAAAGCACATATATGCTTATGAAACAAAAAAGTCATGAGTAAACATCAAAAATAGAGTGTAAGAATCATGTAATCAACAAAATCATAAAAATAGACAATGAAACTCATATGAATTTTCTTTTATAAAAAGTAAGAAATCATCAAAACTAAATACGCTCCAAGGTATATGTATGTTTTATTGAAACTAAAAGTATACATACATATCCCAAATATAAACAAGTCCTAAAAATTTTGCATGAAAAGTACGTGACTCTAACATAAACAAGTATATCTAAAGTTTTTGGATAAAATTTACATATACATGAAGATAAATTCATTTTTATGAAAACATGTACAAAAATAGGAAAAACAAGTATAAATGAAAGAATCATCAAAACTAGGTTATACGTGAACATCCAATGGGTACAAATGAATAATAAAGTACAAACACATGATAAACAAATGTGGCTCATTAGTTGTACAAGTATAAATACAAGTTTTTATAAAAATTTTATCTAAACATGTAATCAAAACATGAAGTATAAAACATCAACAAAGCATGAATGCACGTGCTTTAGAGTTAGGATATACACATAGCTAAACTATGGTGAGAACACAAAATAATAGTCCATATAAACATGGGTGTATCTCAAATACTATATATGTATATTATAAGTCTAATAAACATTGCATTTAAACATAATGAACATGAAAAATAAAAAAATGCTAAAAGTCAATCAATACGAGCATGCAAACAAATTAAAGAGTTAGAGATAGTTACCAAAATCAATAAGGATAATCTCTAGGTCTTCAAACCATGATGGTCCTCCCACCAAACATCCTTGAAGGTGATGCATCCAATGTAGTGTCCATCAAGCTCAAACGCATCCACCATCAAGGCACCAATATCCTCACGTAAAGTGAGAGCTCACACCTACATCAAATACAATAGGGGTGAATTTTAGTACTCATACCTTATTGGGTCCATGGGGGTTAGCACCTTTCCTAACCCAAATAAATTTATTCGCAAAATTTGAATTTTGTATCCTATCATAACAAAACTTTGCCAGGGGGCGCTTACGTCCACAATGTGTACAAGTGTACACATGAGCATACATGGAATCATACATGTGAGCATGATGAGTATGTGTATGCCATAGTTTGTGTGCATGGATATGTGGAGTATATTTCTTTTGAAACATAGATTTCAATCGTGTGTGGTTCATGGCACACTGGCTCAAAATGGAACCCAAACAATCTACACTCTTCTTTAAAGCACAAATATCATTCTCAATGATTGAAGAAGAAGTGGAGCATGCAACATGTTTATCACTAGTAGAGGGTGCACTAGAAATATGACAAACATGAGCAGAAAAATTATTTTTCAAAGATTTATTTTCATTTGAAATAAGTTCCAATTCTTTTGAAATCAAAGCTATTTTATTTTTCAAAGAATTGTTCTCTTTTAAAACACAATAGAGTTTTGAAGATAAAATTTCATTATTCTTCAAAACATTATCACAATCATTTTTTTCTTTAAAATTTTGTTTTCATTTAAGGCAAGGTCAAGTTGGGATTTCAATGAGTCCCTTTCACTTGAAATCTCAACCCTCTCTTGTAAAACTATTTCAAGTTTAAAAAACAAGTTTTTATTCTCTTCTTTTAATTCTAATCTTTTCTTTTTCAAAAGTTTATATTTAGAAAGTAAGTTCTCACAAACTATAGATAGTTCTTCATGTAAAGCATGTGCATCCATATAATTATCACAAGAAAAACTAGCAGTATTATCTAGTTGAGTATTCGAATATACCTCAAGGGAGTCATTCCCTTGGACCATGAAGCAAGGTTGGTCGGACTCTTCTCCACTAGATTCTTTCTCCACATTGATTGTCGTTTGTAGTTTGGGAGAGATCAATGTATTCCATATTGCAAAAGCGGAATCACAATGAGAAATCATAGAAAGATAATCTTTGCCAAGTGTGTTTCTAAGTGCCACTAGGGTTTGTGCATTGGCCTCTATATGCTTGCTATTGGCAAGATAAGATTTCTTGATAGCGGTAAGGTAAACATGCAATCCTTGGGTTTTAAGGTGTACACTCATCCTATACTTCCATATATCAATGTTGGTAACATCATACATGGGAGGGCCATGAAATCTAAGTGTATAAACAATATGTGTGTAAATACAATACTAGATTAGCAATCCAAGATCTCACTCCTGGGTGATTAAACCTAATATCAGGAGCATAGGCTCTAATAACAATTGAAAATACACTTAGAGGGGGTGAATAGGTGCACTAGCTAATCTAATGATAAATGATGCGAAATTAAAAACTAATTGCAACACACTATGTGTAAACAAAGAGTGCAACTGAATTCCCGGTGACGGGCTCTAGACTATCTCCTTTAGATTCCTCTAAATAAGAGTTAAGGTGTTATATGAAGCTCTCTTGGTTCAACACAAGTATTGGCATACAAATAATACCAAGCATGTATAAGATGTGAACAATATAAAGCAATGCAAGATATAAGAGAGAGATAGAGTTTAGAGATAGTGGATCAAACGTAAATACCAAGATATGTTTCGAGGTTCGAGCCACTGCTCTACGTCCCCGCCTTCACACAGAAGGATTTCCACTACATCCACACAGGACCTCCCACAAAGGGAATCTTTACCGAAAATTTGTAATTACAAACTTAGAGTACACAACTCCTCTCTCTAACACAATCACCTCTAAACAAGAGGTGAGGCACAAAGCCAAAACATCAATCACCTCTACACAAGAGAGATAAAGGCACAAAGCTAAATTCTACCACAATCATCTCTACACAAGAGAGATAAGGCACAAAGCCAAACCACAATCTTAATTACCTCTACACAAGAGGGACAAGGCACAAAGCCAAAACAAAGAAGAGATTACAAACTTGGTGATCACAATAGACCACAAACAGCTTTCCTCACAAAAACAAAATCCTATAGATAGGATAGAGATGATAGCTCAAGTGTGAGAAAACAAGGTGTTTGAAAATCAAAATCACAAAGAAAAATACTTGAGAAAAATACTTGATAGAAATAGAAATAAAGATCAAAAATCAATTTCCCAAAGAATCTATGATTTTTTCAACTCTTGAAAATAAAATAAAAGATAGAGAATTGAAGCACAAAAACTCTTTTGAGACTCTCTAGAAAACGTTTTCTCTTGAAACCCAAAACTTTAATTTTCAATGGAATTGTTTTTATGATTTTAATCCATCCTAATGATCCTTTATATAGGTTTTAGAAAAACAAATTTAGAATAGTTTTACTAGATTTAAAAGAAATAAATTGACCCTTAAAATAAATTAGCCTCCAGAAAATTAGCCATTACTGTCAATCTGACAGATTATTGGTCAACTTTGAGCACAGTTTTCAGGCTGAAAATGTCAGAATTCAGAAATAAGCATATATGAATAAGTTGTAACTCTTGTTTCTAATGCAACTTAAATCAACTTAATATCATTTTGGAATATAAAGTTATCAATAAAATATAGAAAGGTGTCAAATCAGAAACTGTAAACTGTTTTTAGAACAATAACAGACTTCAACCCAATATTTGACATCTTTAACATTTAATTCAGAAAATTATTATTGAATACGAAATGTAGCCCTGAAAGTCATCTTTGAAATGCAATTTAAATCATATTATTTGAATATAAGAACAAAATGTTATGATAAGAAATCTAAAAGTGTGTTGAGCAGATCAGCAGATCTAAAACTGGTTAAAATCCAAAACCTAATATATGTGAACTTGAAATCCAAAACCGATTAAACTGAAAATTAAATATATTGAACTTGTGTGTGTGTGAACTTGAGCATATCAATACTAGTCTATCTTACACAAAATTTAAACACAAGCTAGATCTAAACGAACCGAAGTCTTCTTGTAGAACTCCTTCTCCAAGCCGACTCGATCCAAACATGATCAAAGAGCTTGACTCCATCCGAGTGCTAGATGCGATCTTGATGTGCGAGCTCTAGAATCTACATGTGTTAGCTCCAAAATTTCTTTGTTGAAGCTAAACACCTACTAATATTTTGATTAATAATTGAAACTATATAAATACAAGATCATTAGTACTATAACTACATGAGTTAATCATCATCAAAACTAGAGTGATGGGCCTTTGGGCCAACACTACTATGATTGCATTATGTATTTAGAAATACTTAGTTCTCATTGTGCATCCGAACTGCGACCAATGTCACAATACACAAACATTATATTAAATTTGCTCTCATTAAGCACTGCGATTATAGTTGCGGTTCTTATTCACAATCCGCACATTACAACATTTTTTTAGTTTATAAAATATGACTATGATCGCTTTCCTAAAAACATTTAAATATTCTAAAATAGATTAACACTGCGACTGTAATAGTAGTCATCATCATACAACACAACTTCTAATCTTATACTGTGACTATGATCAAAGTTGCAGTCATTAAAATCCCGTCTACTCTGATACTGCGAACTTAGTCACAGTTCCGACAAAACACCAGTGAATTTAACCGGGATAAAGTGAAGTGTTGCACTATAGTAAAATTATAAATTGAAAAGAGAAAGTCAGTAAAAGTTAATTTTTAATTCATATCATAAAATTTTGGAAAAAAATAATCTTGGGGTTCTCTCGTCATAAGTGGTTCAATTAAATATTTAATTGCTTTTTATCCCATCTTTGAAATCTCAACCATCACTTATAATACTTATTTCTACTGTTCACGTCGTTTTAGAGTATTAGACTTTTGGAGTGCCTGTAAGCAATATATATTAAAGATCTGATTTCTAAAAATCAACCATCACAATTTGCTTTTAAACCCAATCCTCTTTTCACCCTCCTTATTGCAACAATATTTTCTACAAAGAACTTCATGCGTAGGCCTCCTGATTTATCTATTTCTTTTTTTATCACTCTGAAACTCCTGTTCCTTGCATACACATTGTAGAAGGTGTATATCTCATCATCTGATGCAAATTTCTGCCCTAGAGAAATAATTTCGCTTCTAGACATGTTACCATGCAAATTCATTTCCTATAAAAAAATAATTTCACTTCATTCATAATAATGCAAAAATTATTGGATTAAAGGACAAAGATAACGAAGGACTGCGACTAAAATCGCAGGCCTAATATAATAAGGATTGTTACAAAGATTGCAGTACTAATATGACAAAAGACCGCGATTAAGAACACAGTTTATAAATATGCAACAAAAAATCAAATCACAAGGACTGCAACTAAGTTGTAGTTATAATAAAAAAAAGAAATTTTCTTATTGAGCACTTGGACCTTAGTTGCATTCCTAGAAAACTTATAATATCTGTGTATAATAAAATAATTAACAAGCATTCAAATTATTTTAGGAATGCGATTAAGGTCGTATAATCATATTCACTACATATAAAGTATAAGATTGTTTATGAGGACTGTGATCAAGGTCGCATTCTTCATGTGAATCTTGCGAGTGCGACTGAGGATCGCAGTCCTAATATAATAAAGGACCGTCACTAAGATCGCAATCCTAATATATAAATTACTGCGACTAAGATCGCAATTTATAACCATGCAATAAAAAAATCAGATTGCAAATGATCAGTCACCTATATTGCATATATAATATCACATTCCCATATTTATTATCTAATAAATCATGTATTTATTCTTAATTTTGTTTAATAAAATGCAGGCCCATTATCAAGGGAGAAGGAAGAGAAAACGAGACCAAAGCCCACCCAAATTTTGATTTAATTCAGAATTAAATTCAAATCAAGGATCAGGACAAATCAGGGCAAACCAAAGAAGATAAAACCAGTTGAACAAGCGGTTAAAACAGATTTTCACAAATCAATTGGTTAAAGACAAAGATCAAAGGAGGTTTCGACAAATTCAGGACCAAAATCTGAAAATCCAGTAAGAGATAAAAGGAGACCAAGAAACCAAGGATCAACACCCCAGGTGTGGCTGCCTGGCCACACCCAGGCCGTGAAAACGCTGCCAAAATCGCGTTTTCGTGGCCAGTTGGTTAAGATACGGGGAGCGTTTTACTCCCCTATCTTCTCACACTCTCCCCTTTTGGTTTTTACCTATAAATACTGAGATTTCCCAGTGTACAGAGGGCGATCAAGCAGAGAATAGAATAGATTTCTATATAGCTTTAATTTTTTTCTCTTTTAAATGCAATTTTTTTATGTAACTAAGATTGAAGAAGAGTTTCATGGGAGAACAAGGGTGATGCTTGTACTAATAGTGACACCGGTGTAAGTATTCTTCCTTTCTTTCAATGTTATTCATGTCAATCAAAGTTTCTTTTTCTACTCTTGTTTTTGTTGCTTTTCTTTTTTGTGTTTTTGAATCGAAATGACTCCAATAGCTTCGAAGTTGCCTCCCCCTTGTAAGTGTCGTTAATGGCCTATGATGATGAACAACCATTTCTATGGTTGTATAGCTTGCCTTCATTTCTATAGATCGGGAATGGGGAAGATCTCATCTGTCATGCTTCGCTCACCTTCAAGCAAAGGTACACCGTTGACGAGGATTACAGGTAAGTCATCAACCAGAAGAGATAGGTAAGTTCTTTAGTTTTCTTTTTTTCTTTTAATCGTTAGTTTAGATCACTACCATCTCCCAACTCTTTTATTCACTCTTTTAATTTCTTTGTATAAATATATTTTTTATTTTCTCCACCTTCTCAATCTGTCACTTTCTCTTAACATAACTATAACTCTTTTTCATTTTCTTTTCAAGAACTATAAGAAGAACTTTAACCATTTTTGTGAACTAAAGAGAACTTGCAAAAAGCTTCCATCGCTAGTCCCTCCTTGTCGATCACGACCCACGTAGCCACTTGCTGTAGCGGTATGATTGAGTATCTTGCACTACTTATTATCAAGTTCTAAAATTATGTATTTTTTGTGCAGATTCCAACTCAATCAAATTTTGGCACTGTTGCCAAGTAGGGACGGTAAGTAATTCTTTTTTGTTTACTTTATTAATTAACTTTCTTCTCTGTTCTTGGTGTACATGTTTAACAACAAGAAAATTTTTATTGTAGTGGACATATAAGTGGCCTTAGACTCTACCCAAGAAAAAGAGCCCAGAAGCCCTCAGATTTGCTGCATTCTCGTGGTAATCTGAGTGAACTACTAAACTGTATTTTTTGCAGGTTGCCTGAATTGCAAAGTTTACAAATCTATAGCTATTTATTTTCTTATTTGACTCACTGTACATACATTTTTAACTCAACAGTAAAAGATTGATTGTAAATGCTAAAACGGTTTAGACTTTGCATTTAGGCACGTGTCTATTTCGTTACATTTTTTATTTACTGTTGAAGAGTGTTGGAGCCAAGGAATGTGTACATAGCATTTAATATAAGGCATTCTTGTATGAAATATTGCTTGAGTGTTACTTTTTTTACATACTTGTACACTGCACTAAACTGAATTAAGGGCTTGTCCTATAACTAAGATAAGGTGGGGAAGTCATTACCCTCCCTTAGCCCATAAACAATCTCTTCACTCACTAACTCAAGCCTAACTAAAACTAAGTACGTTGGCCCCTTAGGGACATCTCAGACTCAAATAAGAGAGTGACTCAAGGGGAAGTTGATTAGAATTTGACTCTTGCCAAATCGGTGTCAAAGGTTGGGGATTGATGAGGCGAAATCTCGAAAAATTGTGGTTTGGTATAAGTAGGCCCGCTGCTTAGGCATGGATATCTCCCACTGATCTTGCCCCTACCTGACCGATTAACTTGTGGTCAGATTCTGTAATATACCTCCCATGAACAGTCTAACTAGTTAGGAGTTGTCAAGTCTAGGGTCTACCCTAACTTAGGTTAGGATTTTTTTATTTGTTTGTTTTTCTCTGTTTGTTTTTGACATTCTTGTGTGATATGGCTTATGACAACAAAATTTCCAATTTTAATGGTAATCCATATTACACCCTGACCTCTTTTGACTCGGATATTACTAACTCGGCATATCATAACTTTAACCAACCAAGTGTAGCTGATTGGTCTTATTCGAATCAATACATGCCCCAGTCCCAATACTATAAATAAGACTGGAGTAATCATCACTACTCTTCACAGAGTCAATAGGGATAAAACTCCCCTGAGTCATATTGTCAACCACCATTCCAACATTCAGCCGATAATTTTTCTAGTCATGATTAACCAATAGAAAAAAAATCAAAGGTTATGAAAAGTATAGAAGCCATGATTGAGTCCCAAGAACGAAAGATGAAAATGATGGACTCATAATTTTCACAAGACTCCCAAATCCAAGGTCTTACTCCATGTTCCAAGTCTCACAACAAGAAGAAGAACCTATGGACTCAGATAGGAGTATGAAAATTTGATTCAATCTGGAAATAATTTTTTCAAATCTATCGATAGGTTAGAAGCACAAATGAGTCATATATTAACATAGTGAAAGATAAGAATGAGAAAACTCTGCCTAACACATGTTCAACCATTCCCGATTGTCCTAGCCATATTCAAAAGAACGAAGAATCTTGGTGTCTTGAAAACTTTGATCAAGACTCAATTTCATCAGACAAATTTGAACTTGACCAATTTTAAACCTTGAACAAATTGGCAAGTTTTTCATTTAATGAGATTGAACTTGAATGTGAATGTGACCCTGATATCCCACGTTGTGATTCAATTTCCATTTTCGACTTTATGTTGACTCTAGTATCATTACCCAATTTGGACTAATTTCTGGAGCCAACATTTAATCCTGTACCCATAGATCTAGAAATTGAATCACCAAATTTGGATAGTCACATTCAATTGATGGGAGAAGAATGTGAATTTCAATTCTTTGATTTGGTTAGTCAACTCTTGAACCAAAACTGACTCTTGGACCCAAAGTTGATTTTTCTGAGTTAGTAATGATTTCTGAACCTATCACTCTTGAATCCAAGTCAATTATTTCACCAAGTCACATTCTTTTGTTGGACATAGGTATTGATCATAATGACTCAGTAATGATTTTTCAAGACTGGTCATGTAAAGAGAATAAGTTTCATGATAGGATCTTTTATAATCCTATTCATATTGGGGATTATAATTATGTACATAGAAAAAAGTTAATAAAGATGGGTTCCATGAACCACCATATTATCTTGATTGGGTAGCAACACTTGCCCAATCCGACCGCCACCAGAACCACCACCTTAAGGTAATATTTTCCTTCCCTTTCTTTTTTTTTTCATGCATTTATGCATTCATTCATACATTGAGGATAATGCATGAGATAGGTGTGGGGGAGACTTCTAACATAATATAGATTTTCTTTTTATTTAAAATAAAAATTTGACATTTTTCCTTTTTAAAAAAACTTTTTGAAAAGAGAGCAATATTTTGACATATTTTTTGTAAGAAATTAAGTCAATTTTAAGACATAGGAGAATCATAATTAGATTTCTTATACTTGATCAAAATAAGATTATTTGTTTGATTTCTAGAGTTAGGAAGAAAATTTGAAAAAGTAATTTAGTCTTGATTTTTACCTTGATGAAATATGCATGCTTTATACACTTACACACATAGGGTTCAAAAACAAAGACTCTTATGCCTTATATAAAAAAAAGAAAAGAAAAAAAGGAAAAATTATTTATACTTATATCAAAAATTCTCTGATTAAGTTGGATATTTGTGCCTCATAAAGCATGAGTATTCATGCCTAAAAGTGGCCCATATAATAAAATCCTTAATTTTGTGTCCTTGTTTGCTCGAGTCCTTAAGTCCTTAAGGTGTTTTCACCCGGTGTCCTAAAATCGTCCAATTTGGGAGTCACCGATTAAAGGCTCGTTACATGGGTAGATTAGAGAGCCTTATAAATAAAAATATAAATAAATAAATAAGGTTTAAGATTTAGAGTTAAAGAACCCTTAGTCAAAATTTCACGGTCACGAAGGTGCATATGACTTAGGGTGTAGTAATATACTAGATGAGAAATACAATTTGACTCCTTACTTTGATTGATAACAAGTTTTTGAATAGGGAATAAGTTTAGGAATAAAAAATTCAGTTTTCCTATAACTTATAGATTACTTGAACTCTTACAATAATACTTCAAATATTTTTTGTTTTAAAATGCTTTTCGAAAATACTAACTCTTTGTTTCTCTTTCTCCATAGATTTTGTGGTTGTAATTCACTAAAAACCCTCACGAGATAAAACTCATCCTCTAGGGATAATCTAAGGGTTTAACGGCTTGTTGCACATGCTCAGTGCAATCAAGTGACTTGTGAAAGTAGTCTAATAATTTTCTAGGATTAGTTTTGATGTTTTGCTCGAGGCAAGCAAAAGTTAAGTGTGGGGGTGTGATCGGTCACCTATATTGCATATATGATGTCACATTCCCATATTTATTGTCTAATAAATTATGTTTTTAGTCTTATTTTTGTTTAATAAAATGCAGGCTCATTACCAAGGGAGAAGGAAGAGAAAATGAGCCCATAGCCCACCCAATTTTGATGTAATTCAGAATTAAATTCAAATCAAGGATCAGGGTAAATCTGGGCAAATCAAAGAAGATAAAACCAGTTGAACAAGTAGTTAAAATAGATTTTCATAAATTTATTGGTTAAAGCCAAAGATCAAAGGAGGTTTCGACAAATTCAGGACCAAAATCTGAAATCCAGCAAGAGATACAAGGAGACCAAGAAACCAGGGTTCAGCACCCCCAGGTGTGGCCGCCTGGCCACACCCAGGCCATAAAAACGCGGCTAAAATTGCGTTTTCATGGATAGTTGGTTAAGATATGGGGAGCGTTTTATTCTCATATCTTCTCACACTCTCCCCTTTTGGTTTTTGCCTATAAATACTGAGATTTCTCAGTGTACAGAGGGTGATCAAGTAGAGAAGAGAATAGAATTCTATATAGCTTTAACTTTGATTTTTCTTTCGCTTTTAAATGTAATTTTTTTATGTAACTGAGTTTGAAGAAGAGTTTCATGGGAGAACAAGAGTGATGTTTATACTGAGAGTGACTCCGGTGTAAGTATTCTTCCTTTTTTCATTGTTATTCAATTCAATCAAAGTTTCTTTTTCTACTCTTATTTTTATTGCTTCTCTCTTTTGTGTTTGTGAATCCAAACGACTCCAATAGCTTTGAAGTTGCCTCCCCCTTGTATGTGCCGTTGATAGCCTATTGATCGAGGGAAAACTGTGCACAAAAAGTGTTATTTTGAAAAGTGTGTGCGCTTTGGCTTTCTCGATACTTTCATTATAGCATGGTGGCTAAACGGGTCGAATTCACAGGGACGGGAAGTGATAGAAGCTTTACCGTCTATTCACGTGTGTGTTAACGGTTCTTCTATGTTTTAAAGAATGAAAAGAAAAGAAAACAAAGAATAGAAAGAGAAAGATAGGTGAAAACAAAGAAATGGGAAACATTGAAAAGAATGTATTTGTGATTTTTTTGTATATTTCTAAAACAAAGTAAAAATGAAAAGAAGACTCATGGCTACTAACTACTAATGGCTCCATTAACCATACTAACCTCTTAGTGATAGTTACCTCACATGTATCCTTTGCCATCACTAGTCCTTGGTTCAAGAGCGTTTCAAAGTATGACCAATAAGATAACTCATCACATCCAAACTCACAAACAAGTGCAAGCTACACTTAAACCATCAAAACTAAACAAGATCAAGCATGGAATAAAATAATGTTAGCTTGTCAGAGAGTTAGGATGTTAGAGTGTTAGAATCCATCATCATGAGCCATCAATGGCTCTTGCAAGATTCATATGGATTATCAAGTAAGAAGTTAGCAAGTTAGTGGTTAGTAGTTAGTTACCATGAGAAGAAAATTAGCTAAACATGTAAAAGAGTTAGAGAGAAGAAAACAAGTAGAGATAAAGAGAGAACCTTTCATAGAGTGTCACCCTCCATTACAAGCACTTTTGCTTTTATCCTATGTACTACTCTCTTCCCTATTACAAGATTTACAAGAAATGAAAAATACAAAAGAGGAAGAAAAAAAACAAGTAACCTAAACTACCCTAAAAATTACAAATATGAAAAAGAAACAACCCTAAAAACCTCCTCAAAACTCCCCACTCCTCTGAAAATCCCAGGGTATTTATAGGCCAAGGAGGGTACTAGAAGGGTGTCACGGGGCCGTGCATCGAATCTCGATGCGTGGCTCTATGGGGAAACATGGCCAGGGCCAAGTTTTCGCAGTCGTACTGGCGCCGCGCGTGCGGCCCCTTCTATCACATCATGTCGGTTTGTCCTCTTGTCGGTTGTAGCCCCGGGTTTCTAGATATAGGTACCCGGTTTAGATAGAACCACCTTCCAAAGTTAATGGCTATATGTGTAAGCTCTAAATCATCAAATAAATGAGATTTTTGGGCTTCTTCATTTCATGTCATAGACCTATAAATATTCAAGAGAGATGTTATTAACAGAATTTAATATTGAATAAATGTAAAAATGTGGTATGAAATATGCATATTTAGATCTTGTGATAGAGCAATTTTTCATAGATCTTGTGTAGATCAAGGAGATCATTGGATAATAAAATTTAGGTTGGGCCTAAACATATTCAACCTAATCAAGATGTGAACCCCATGAAGGGGTTATGGAGAAGAGGGAGTGAGTTAGAGATAAAGTCAAGTTTGTTCAATTGTGCGTGGATGCGAGCATATAGAGCATGGTAGATATTCTCAGACTTGGATGTATTTGTAACGCCCCGATCCCGCAGGTACGTAGACGCTATAGCGACGTGCATACGCAGGGCGGAAAACCCTCACGTACGTACGCTAAGCCTCAGTACAGGAGATCACCTCCATATTTAGACGAGTTCCAGCAGGAAATAAGTACAAGAATACCTGCAGAAAGCGGTTAGTGATCATAACAGATAGGAAAACAGGGACAAATAAGATAACAAAAACAAATCACAAAGATACCTATGAATGGTCTCCAATGGACTATCTGACAATACGATAACTCGGATTTCCAACCTGGGCACGCAAACCCAGGGTCGTCAGAAAGTGACCTAGTGAGTGGTAAAATGAAGGAGGCAGCAATATATACTATAGTAATACAAGCACGATAATAATATATAATGCATGTTTATTTATCAGTGATACCATAATAGGAAGTTAATACTCAGTGGAAACATAAAATGTCATCTTTTAATACCATCACCACCTAGCATGCTATCATCGGGTCATGTCTACAGTATTATCCAGTTTTATATAATAAATACTGTTGTATAGTGATGACGTGATGGAAATGAACATGCAGATATGCAGTATATAACATAACCATACTACTATATTGTGCATATACAGTAATGAAGTCTGCAACGTATACATAAAACAGAATATATGCAATATATATGACAGTGTAACAAAGATCAAGAAGTGTAACAAGGTATACAGGTGACATGATTGTGGATAACATATCAGAAAGAGTAACAAATAGAAAGGGACAATAATATACAGTGTCGACCATGTCAGGTGATTTATACAATAATAACAATCAGTACCACCTGATATTTTAATCAATCTCTTCTAGTGTCCCATACCACTGGCAGTCCATACTGGAGCCCGCACTCCAGTCGAACCCATCCGGACATGGCATACAGATACCATTATCCAAACGAGAGAGTGACCAAATAACAAGTGTTCCTGACGTCACTATTCTTGGGTTATTAAATGTATCATGTACTAGGTCTGAATAGTAAGTGCACTGAGGATGCCTCCATCATGCCAACACTCCGCGATGTGGGATTCTAGAGGTGGCCCCCACGGATTCAAGAGGTGGCCCCCACCATGTCTGTGGTGTGGCACTTTGTTCCGTGTGGCACTTAGTTCCACACACCATGTGCCGGACGCCAGCATGATCATGCGTATAACGGGAATATCATATAACAAGAATACTGAGTCAGGTCAGTAATCATATCAATAACAAGAACACCAGAGACATCCTCGTCACCCAACACCAGGCGGAGTGAGGATTCTAGAGGTGGCCCCCACGGATTCAAGGGGTGGCCTCCACTACGATAGGTGTGATGTGGCACTTTGCTCCGTGTGGCACTTAGTTCCACACATATTCCGTCGGACGCTGGCGTGACTGTGCTAATAACTGGTGTACCAGAATACAAATCTGAACTACACAGTATATCAAGTACTAGAATAGTGCATGGTACAAGTAATACGATAATAGGACATGCGCTTTGTTGAAAGCATAAAACAGGATAACGGGAAACGAGAAACAGTAAATGTGGGATGCCACACATCACATATCAACAGCTCATGTATCCAGTAACGAGAATATCAATAGCAGTAACGGGAAATATTCATGTAATGAGAATACAGGAAGATACATGCAACAATAATACATGCAATATGAACGGTGATCTATATGACAAGAATATAAAAACAAGCAATGCATGTATACCGATGAATATATATATAACAGTGATGTATGAACATGATATAACTGTGTATCGAGCATCCATGTAATGATGGTACCAATATAATATGTCAGTGTCCAGTGAGTTGGTGTATCTATCTATCGGTGGGTCAATAAGAAAGAGTTATGGTACGTGTAATATCGTATACATATATCAGTGATTCATGAACATGCTATAATAGTGTCATGTGTTTCAATGTCTGCGTAACAGTGACACTTGTACATAAAATAACAGTATCTAGTGTAATCGGTAATTATCCTAAATGCAATGTCCAACGTACTAGAATGTTCATGTAACGATAATACGAGTGCATGTAGGATTGGTGTTCAGTGTGAGTCTAGTAATGGTGATCATACCAGATATCCCTATTTGTAATAATTATTACAATATTATTAATATGATCAAGATCACAATATTATTACATCTATTTATTTATCAACTTATTAGTTAATGTACTTATTGGTTAAAGCAATCAATCAATTTAATTAAATAGGATAACTATAATTTATAAAAGAAAAATACTCACAAACTAGCCATGAGAAGGTAGCTCTCTTTCCCACGATCGCAACGTTCCAGAATCGTCCAAATCGGAGTCCTAATATTATTTTAAATGGTTTAAAATTTGACTAGTTCCGAACAGGTCCTAAAAATTATGAAAAATAGTAAATATTCTGCTGAGAAGAAATGTGAAATCATATTCTAAAAATATTATCCGGTTTGCAAGTTAAAAATCATAGAACGTATCGCCGATACTGGCAATACTGGTTTAGCCCGATTTTTCATAAATTCAGAAAAATCTCAAAAATATCAACATGTAGCTAATGTGATTGTAAGATATAAGGTGAAAGCAGATTCTCAAAATATAACTCCGTTTGTAAATTAAAAATCATAGAGCTGATTATCGGTATCGGTCGACACCAACTTCAGAGATTTTCCAAAATAATCCAGAAAAATTCCAGAAAATGCTGAAAAATTTACAATATTGAAAAATAATATCTGAAACAAAAAGCGGCTCAATCTGACTAATAGAAAGGTCAAATCAATTTTGTACGTCGTATCGAGCATTGATACTGTGATACATACATCAGGGATCAGGGGGTACATTTCTCCCCACCTTAGAAAAATTTCGTCCTTGAAATTTCAATTCAGGAGGGAGAACAATATTTCCAGCCCCAAAGCCTAAATGTTACGGGCACACGACGCTTCCAATGCGCTCTCTGATATCTATAATGAACTCGGGATAGAGAATTAGTGCTGTGAACTAAAGATAAAGGATTGAAAGTGAAATGATGAAGAGAAAGCGAGAAGGGAATCAACTTATTCTGGTTAATATCAGGAATGAAGGAATAGACAAGAGTCGAGGAGTGCATTGTCAACGAAATGGTATTCTTGTACTCGTTGCTGGAATACCCATATTTAGATACAGATGCGTTTCAATCTGAATCTGATTGTACTGTTGGTAAGAGCCTGAGCATTGACCTAGGTAGTTACCCACACCAGGTGAGAACCTAGACTCTGATACCACTATGTAACACCCCGATCCCGTAGGTACGGGGATGTTATGGCGACGTACATACGCAGGGCAGAAAACCCTCACGTAGGTACGCTAAGCCTCAGTACAGGAAATCACCTCCACATTTAGACGAGTTCCAGCAGGAAATAAGTACAAGAATACCTGCAGAAAGCGGTTAGTGATCATAACAGATTGGAAAACGGGGACAAATAAGATAACAAAAACAAATCACAAAGATATATATTAATGGTCTCCAATGGATTATCTGACAATACGATAACTCGGATCTCCAACCTGGGCACGCAAACCCAGGGTCGTCAGAAAGCGACCTAGTGAGTGGTAAAATGAAGGAGGTAGTAATATGTACTATAGTAATACAAGCACGATAATAATATATAATGCATGTTTATTTATCAGTGATATCATAATAGGAATTTAATACTTAGTGGAAACATAAAATGTCATCTTTTAATACCATCACCACCTAGCATGCTATCATCGGGTCATGTCTACAGTATTATTCAGTTTTATATAATAAATACTGTTGTATAGTGATGACGTGATGGAAATGAACATGCAGATATGCAGTATACAACATAACCATACTACTATATTGTGCATATACAGTAATGAAGTCTGCAACGTATACATAAAACAGAATATATGCAATATATATGACAGTGTAACAAAGATCAAAAAGTGTAACAAGGTATACATGTGACATGATTGTGGATAACATATCAGAAAGAGTAACAAATAGAAAGGGACAATAATATACAGTGTTGAGCATGTCAGGTGATTTATACAATAATAACAATCAGTACCACCTGATATTTTAATCAATCTCTTCTAGTGTCCCATACCACTGGCAGTCCATACTGGAGCCCGCACTCCAGTCGAACCCATCCGGACATGGCATATGGGTACCATTATCCAAACGAGAGAGTGACCAAATAACAAGTGTTCCTGACGTCACTATTCTTGGGTTATTAAATGTATCATGTACTAGGTCTGAATAGTAAGTGCACTGAGGATGCCTCCATCATGCCAACACTCCGCGATGTGGGATTCTAGAGGTGGCCCCCACGGATTCAAGAGGTGGCCCCCACCATGTCTGTGGTGTGGCACTTTGTTCCGTGTGGCACTTAGTTCCACACACCATGTGCCGGACGCCAGCATGACCGTGCGTATAACGAATACCATATAACAAGAATACTGAGTCTGGTCAGGAATCATATCAATAACAAGAACACCGAAGACATCCTTGTCACCCAACACCAGGCGGAGTGAGGATTCTAGAGGTGGCCCCTATGGATTCAAGAGGTGGCCCCCACCACGGATAGGTGTGATGTGATACTTTGCTCCGTGTGGCACTTAGTTCCACACATGTTCCGTCGGACGCTGGTGTGACTGTGCTAATAACTGGTGTACCAGAATACAAGTCTGAACTACACAGTATATCAAATACTAGAACAGTGCATGATACAAGTAATACGATAATAGGACATGCGCTTTGTTGATAGCATAAAACAGGGTAACGGGAAACGAGAAACAGTAAATGTGGGATGCCACACATCACATATCAACAGCTCATGTATCCAGTAACAGGAATATCAATAGCAGTAACGGGAAATATTCATGTAACGAGAATACAGGAAGATACATGCAACAATAATACATGTAATATGAAGGGTGATCTATATGACAAGAATATAAAACAAGCAATGCATGTATATCGGTGAATATATATATATAACAGTGATGTATGAACATGATATAACTGTGTATCGAGCATCCATTTAATGATGGTACCAATATAATATGTCGGTGTCCAGTGAGTTGGTGTATCTATATATCGGTGGGTCAATAAGAAAGAGTTATGGTACGTGTAATATCGTATACATATATCAGTGATTCATGAACATGCTATAATAGTGTCATGTGTTTCAGTGTCTGCGTAACAGTGTCACTTGTACATAAAATAACAGTATCTAGTGTAATCGGTATTTATCCTAAATGCAATGTCCAACGTACTTGAATGTTCATGTAATGATAATACGAGTGCATGTAGGACTGGTGTTCAGTGTGAGTCTAGTAATGGTGATCATACCAGATATCCCTATTTGTAATAATTATTACAATATTATTAATATGATCAAGATCACAATATTATTACATCTGTTTATTTATCAACTTATTAGTTAATTTACTTATTTGTTAAAGCAATCAATCAATTTAATTAAACAGGATAACTATAATTTATAAAAGAAAAATACTCACAAACTAGCCATGAGAATGTAGCTCTCTTTCCCACGATCGCAAGGGTTCCAGAATCATCCAAATCGGAGTCCGGATGCTCCAGATATCGCCCGAACACTAAAAGTAATAGAAATGGGTTAAATATATAATAAAAATATCTTAAATGCAATTAATAAGAATTAGCAGGGGGTTTCTGTAATATTACCTTCATTGGGTTTTGGATGCGGGTTTGGGCTCTTAACGGGTCGGGTTTAGATCCAATACCCAAACCCATACTTAAGTATAATGGGTAACTGGGTTATTGGGTTTCAAAACCAACCCAAAAGGACTAATGGGTTCGGGTGTGAACCCGAACCCAACAAAGACAGCAGCAGCGACAGCAGCTCTGCTGCTGCTCCTCTGCGGGCTGGCCGGCCAGTTCAGCTGGCCGGCGACGAGCGAGACCCGCCGCCGGCGGGTCTAGCCGGCGGTGGTCACACAGAAAAGGGGGAAAGAGAAGAACTAGAAGAAAAAGAAAATAAAAGAAGAAAAAGAAGAAGAAGAAGAAGAAGAAAAGGAGGAAGAGAGAAAGAGAGAGGCCGGTTAGGGGGCGTCGGCCACCGGGAAGGCCGCCGGCGACGCGTCGCCTCCGGCCGCGGGTCGAGCCTCCGGCCGTAGGTTAAAAAGAGAGTGAGTGGAAGAGAGGACAGTGAGATAGAGAGAGAAGAAAGAGAGAGATAGAGAGAGGGAGAGAGATTGAGAGAGAGAGAGAGAGAGAGAGAGTATATTAGAGAGAGGGTTAATTAGGAAAAGTAATTAGGGGGAGAGAGAGAGAGAACAGAGAAAACAGATAAATAGAGAGAGGGAGAAGAGAAAGGCGGTGGAGTATGGCGGTTGTGTTAAGAGGCGGTTGATTAGTCTACGATTATGCATTATTATATCGCATTCTCTCACCGATTTATGAATAAATTGTCGTCTAAATCGTGTTTTGGTCTTAATTGCAGGTAGATCCAAAGTCCAAGGGCAAAGGTGTAATAAGAGCTTAATTAGACCCAATTAAGGGTAATTAAATCCGCATTACTTGGAGGCCAAGCAAGGGATTATCTAGAAGATTCATTGAACCTAGCCTCTTGCGCACATCAGACGAATCTGCGGTCGGATTTACCCGAAACAGAATATACCAAGAAGTGTCTCGAAGCCAGACGGAGCCACGGACCAAAACCAGGGACCAGAGTCCCTGGTATTACCGCGGATCCGCGGCAATCCTTGCGGATCCGCGGCAATCCTGTGGAGCCACGCGTCGATTTTCGACGCGTGGCCCCGTCTCGTCTTCTGGATCCTTCTGAGCTCTATAAATAGCCCTGCAGAGAGCCAAACCGAGAGCAGTCTTCGTTTTTAGGAGTAGGTGCAGATTTTAGGAGTAGTTTAGGTGAGTGTTCTTCATTTCTTGTATTTTTCATTTCTTTTTAGATCATTGTAGTAGGGCTGAGTGATTTCTAGAGAGAGAAAGCAAGGGATTGATGTAATAGAGAGTGACACTCTATGTAAAGGTGCCTCCTTTCTCCTCCATTGTAATCTCCTTCACCTTCTACATGATTTTTTGCTAACTTTTCTTCTCATGGCAATCTAACTACTAACCACTAACCATCTAACCACTTACTTGATAATCCACATGAATCGGGTTGCCTCTACAAGGCCTTGTTCTTGTAAGAGCCATTGATGGCCAAAGATGATGGGTTCTAACATCTAACTTGCTAACTAAGCTAACTCTCTTTTATTTCATGCTCTTTTATTTCATGCTAGTAGTGTAATGAGTGATGCTTGTATTAGCTTGTTCTTGATGCAATGTTTTGATTGTTATGAACCATCCATGAGCCATGCTTTGTATCGTCTCTTTGAAGCCAAGGATTGTGATGGCCAAGGATCAAAATGTGAGGCAACTATCTCGAAGAGGTTAGCATGGTTAGTGGAGCACTTAGTAGTTAGTAGCCATGAGTTTTCTTTTCTTTTGTTTTAGAGACAATTTCCAAGCTTCTTCTACTATTTGTCTATCGATGTTTTCACCATCCTCTTAGTTTACCTTTGTTCCATCTTCTTGGTTTTTACATTGACGTTTTCATCACTCTCCTCACCTACCACATTCTGGATTTCATTTTCTTTTCTTTTTCATTCTTTTTCATTCTTTCAACAAAGAAGAAGTGTTAACAACTGACGTGAATAGAGACTGTTAATGCTTCTATCGCCTCCCTTCCCTGTGGATTCGACCCGTTGAGCCAATGCTATAACGGAAGTATCGAGGGTACATTAGCACATTCGAGCTTTCAATTGATTTCACATAACACACATTTTGAGTACTAGTTACGCCCCGATCAAATTTTGGCGCCGTTGCCGGGGAAGGGAATGGTTTTGATTTCACGTTTTTGTTAACATTGTCTTCTCTGTTTTGGTGTGTAGGGCAATATTTACAGGTGCTTAACATTGCAGAATAGACCCTAGCTTTGCATCTCCCTGCTCTTGAAAGCAGGGCCCCAGATTCTAAATACAAGCCGCGGAACCACGACATTTGCCGCGAAACCGCGGCAATTTTGTGAACATTGTAAATTTTGTTGTTCTGGGATGTGTGAATTGTAATAGCTAGTGGATTTGTGCTGCTATCTTTCTTGCTTTGATTGCCTACACACCATAATAAATAAAAGAACTAAAATACGGTATTTGGACGCTTTTAAAACGGTGTAGACATTTGCATTTAGGCACGTGTCAATTCAATTCCAATATCCTGTATTTGGTTCTGTTGTTGTGATTTGGATGGAGATGTACATATGGCATTGCATATAGCATAGGACAAACACGTGGGTGATTTATCGCTTTGTGTTATATTCTTGTCTATATTGCACACTTGCATGAATTGAAATTAAGGGCAAAACCCAAACAAGATAAGGTGGGATTTAATCACCCTTCCTTAGCGCAAAAATCATCTCCCCACTTACACAACCCAAGCCCTAATAAAATTTGAATAGACGCTGGCCCCTAGGGACATTTCATCTAGGTCTAGGTCAACCCTTCTATAGGCTTGGTTTTGATTTTTTGTTTTCTTTTTGTTGTTTGATTCTTTCTTTTTTGTGATTTTTTTTGTGTGAAATGGCATTCAACAATAACAATTCTTTCAATCCGAACATGAATCCATATTTCACACCGACTCCATTCTATTCGGATAATTCCAACCCGGCGTTTTACAATATGCACCAACAAGTACACCGGGTTGGCCTTATCCGAATCAATACAACCCATACCCACATTCTTATGACTATAATTTCCAAAATAATTTCAACTCTTCACAGAGTCAATGGGGATTCAAGTCCCCCGAGCCAAATTTTCAACCTCCTTGTGCCCCACGTCCACCTTGTCCATCATTTTCACCTTATCCACAATATTCATTCCCGAATGTGCTTCCTATACTCCTTTTTCTGAACCACCAATTGAAGAAAAATCTGAGTTACAAAAGAGTCTAGAAGTCAATCTACAAAGGGCCGAGTAACAACTTCAAGAAACATTGGCCTCTCCAATTCACAGTATTTTCAAGAGTCTTACTCAGTTTCACCTCCTCATAATGAACAACTATTTGCCTTGAAAACGAGTAAAGAACTCTTGTGTGAGTCCAAGCTTCAATCTCCACACATTTTTGACTCACATTATTCACAAAATTTCCAAAACCAAGATTCTTATACTCCCATTCTAGAGCAACCACTTGGAGATACATCATATCTAGATAAGAGTTTGGATATCTTGCAGGAGTCTTTATTACAATATCAAAAATCACATGCTGAGTCTATCAATAAGGTGGAAGAACAATTGAGTCAATTGGCTAACATGATTAGGAATGAGGAAACTCTATCTTATCAACCTTTGACCAATTCAGCCATGCCAAACTCTATTGATATGACTCAAGACTCTTGTCATTTTGGAAATCAAGATTCAATTTCAGCACACCCACCTGAACTTGTCCAAACTTTAAATCCCATTGACATTTTGGCAAGTTATCCTTTTCCTGAAATTGAACTTGAGCATGAATATGATCCTGAACTTCCACTTGATGATTCAATTTTACTTCCTGATTCAATTATGACTCCGGTGTCTTCACCTGATTTCACTTCATTTCCCGAGTCAGTATTGGATCTAGTGCCTATCCATTGTGAAATTGAATCACCAATCTCTTATGATGATCATATTGAACTTGACCAATTTCATACTTTTGAAAGTCCATTTGATAAATTGGCAAGTTCTCATTTTTGTGGAATTGAACTAAATAAGGAATGTGACTTTGATCCTCCAATTTGTGATCTTGTTCAAATTCCCGAATCACTATTGAGTCCTGTTTTGTTACCCAATTTGAGCAACATTTTAGAGTCAGTTTTGATTCCCATACCTGTCATTCCTGAACTTAAATCACCACTCTTAGAAAGTCACATTCCATCATGGGGAAATGAATGTGGACCTGAGCTTCATCTTCTTGATTTGGACCCACTTCCTGAACCAATCTCGACTCTCGAACCTCTAATTGACTTAAGTCTTTTTCCTGAGTCGATATTAGTTCCTGTGCTTCCTGAGTCCAAATCAATCATTCCATTCTGGGACAAGGGCTTTGAAAATTTTGACTCCGAAATTATTTTGAAAATTTGGAAATTGAATGGGGTAAAATTTTTAATAAAAATCACACATGCATACATCTTTCTAGTGGGTTGTATCATGGAGATTTCTGGTGGGTTCCTCCGGACTCCACGCAAGACTGATTGGGCTGCATTTCGTGAACCAATCCAACCACCACCGGAACCACCACCTTGAGGTAATTTTTTTCTTCCCTCTCTATTTGTTTCATGCATACATACATCACGATGCATTGAGGACAATGCATGAGATAAGTGTGGGGGAGGGTTTACTAACTTAGAGTTTTTTAGATTTTCTTTCTTTTACACTTCTTTTAGAAATCTTCCCTTTTGTATAGGAATTTTTTTCTTTCTTTAAAAACTTTTTGAAATAAGAGACAAAGTTTTGATCTATTTTTAAGAAAATTAAGATGATCTTAGAAATTAAGAAAGCCTTAATTATGACATCTTAAACCTAGTCGAAATAATGGATCTTGTTTAAAATTATAGGCTAAGTAAGATAAATTGGGGAGATAATTTTATCTTGAATTTTTTGCCTTAGATAGTATGCACATCACACTTACACATTTTTGGGATGGAAACAAAGACCTAAAATGCCATAAAGTATAAATAAAAAATAAAAAAATAAAAAATAAAAAGAAAAAAAGAAAAAAAATGAATAAAACATCACTTATTAAGCTGGATAATTATGCCTCAAGAAGCATGATTATTCACGCCTAACGGTGGTCAAAAGAAGCAAATAATCCCCTTAGTTTTGTGGCATTGTTTACTTGAGTCCTTAAACCCGAGGGATGTTTTCTCATCTGGTGCCCTAGGACCGTCTGGTTTGGGAGTCATCGGTTATAGGCTCGCTACATGGGTGAACTAGAAAGCCTAAGAAAACTAAGGGAAGAAAAAGAAAAAATATATATATATAAATAAATGGCTTGATGGTTAGAGTTGAAATCCCAGAAATCTTCACCATCACAAAGTGCATATTATCTAGGTTTTTATGAGAGATAAAATATTCAATCCAATTTTGAATTCTTACCTTAATTGAAGACAAGATCTTGCATAGAGACTAAGTTTAAGAAAGAATGATTTTTGGTGGACTTATGACCTTAGATCGCTTATATTTTTGCAAAAATATTTCATAAACTTGTCTCTCTTTCAAAATGCGTTTTCAAAATACTAACATTTGTCTTCTTTCTTTATGGATTTTGTGGGTGCAATCCGCTGAAAACCCTCAGGAGACAACACTCCTCCTTCAGGGTAACCTAGAGGTTTAACGGCTTGTTGCACACGCTCAGTGCAATCGCGTCACCTGCGAAAGTGGTGTAATAACATCTGTAGTATAGTTTTCTTTTCTTATTTTGCTCGGGACGAGCAAAAGAATAAGTGTGGGGGTGTGATTAGTCTACGATTATGCATTATTATATCGCATTCTCTCACCGATTTATGAATAAATTGTCGTCTAAATCGTGTTTTGGTCTTAATTGCAGGTAGATCCAAAGTCCAAGGGCAAAGATGTAATAAGAGCTTAATTAGACCCAATTAAGGGTAATTAAATCCGCATTACTTGGAGGCCAAGTAAGGGATTATCTAGAAGATTCATTGAACCTAGCCTCTTGCGCATATCAGACGAATTTGCGGTCAGATTTACCCGAAACAGAATATACCAAGAAGTGTCTCGAAGCCAGACGGAGCCACGGACCAAAACCAGGGACCAGAGTCCCTGGTATTGCCGCGGATCCGCGGCAATCCTTGCGGATCCGCGGCAATCCTGTGGAGCCACGCGTCGATTGTCGACGCGTGGCCCCGTCTCGTCTTCTGGATCCTTCTGAGCCCTATAAATAGCCCTGCAGAGAGCCAAACCGAGAGCAGTCTTCGTTTTTAGGAGTAGGTGCAGATTTTAGGAGTAGTGTAGGTGAGTGTTCTTCATTTCTTATATTTTTCATTTCTTTTTAGATCATTGTAGTAGGGCTGAGTGATTTCTAGAGAGAGAAAGCAAGGGATTGATGTAATAGAGAGTGACACTCTATGTAAAGGTGCCTCCTTTCTCCTCCATTGTAATCTCCTTCACCTTCTACATGATTTCTTGCTAACTTTTCTTCTCATGGCAATCTAACTACTAACCACTAACCATCTAACCACTTGATAATCCACATGAATCGGGTTGCCTCTACAAGGCCTTGTTCTTGCAAGAGCCATTGATGGCCAAAGATGATGGGTTCTAACATCTAACTTGCTAACTTGCTAAATTGCTAACCAAGCTAACTCTCTTTTATTTCATGCTCTTTTATTTCATGCTAGTAGTGTAATGAGTGATGCCTGTATTAGCTTGTTCTTGATGCAATGTTTTGATTGTTATGAACCATCCATGAGCCATGCTTTGTATCGTCTCTTTGAAGCCAAGGATTGTGATGGCCAAGGATCAAAATGTGAGGCAACTATCTCGAAGAGGTTAGCATGGTTAGTGGAGCACTTAGTAGTTAGTAACCATGAGTTTTCTTTTCTTTTGTTTTAGAGACAATTTCCAAGCTTCTTCTACTATTTGTCTATCGATGTTTTCACCATCCTCTTAGTTTACCTTTGTTCCATCTTCTTGGTTTTTACATCGACGTTTTCATCACTCTCCTCACCTACCACATTCTGGATTTCATTTTCTTTTCTTTTTCATTCTTTTTCATTCTTTCAACAAAGAAGAAGTGTTAACAACTGACGTGAATAGAGACTGTTAATGCTTCTATCGCCTCCCTTCCCTGTGGATTCGACCCATTGAGCCAATGCTATAACGGAAGTATCGAGGGTACATTAGCACATTCGAGCTTTCAATTGATTTCACATAACACACATTTTGAGTGCTAATTACGCCCCGATCAGCGGTGGTGGAGGAAGTCTGTAGAAAAAGATAGAGAAGGGAGAAAGAAAGAAATGAAAGATTAATTAATTAATATTATTTTAAATGGTTTAAAATTTGACTAGTTCCGAACAGGTCCTAAAAATTATGAAAAATAGTAAATATTCTGCTGAGAGAAATGTGAAATCATATTCTAGAATATTATCTGGTTTGCAAGTTAAAAATCGTAGAACGTTTCGCCGATACTGGCAATACCAGTTTAGCCCGATTTTTCATAAATTCAGAAAAATTCTCAAAAATATCAACACGTAACTAATGTGATTGTAAGACATAAGGTGAAAAAAAATTCTCAAAATACAACTCCGTTTGTGATTAAAAATCATAGAACCGATTATCGGTATCGGTCGACACCAACTTCGGAGATTTTTCAAAATAATCCAGAAAACTTCCAGAAAATACTGAAAAATCTACAATATTGAAAAATAATATCTGAAACTGAAAGCGGCGGCTCAATCTGACTAATAGAAAGGTCAAATCAATTTCGTACGTCGTATCGAGCATTGATACTGTGATACATACATCAGGGATCATGGGGTTACAGTATTCAAGTCAAGGGGGAGATTGTTAGGATTATAAGGTGAATACGTTGTGAAGGATGATTAATGTCGGCTTGACAGTTTCCCTTTTTGGATCTATTTTGAGTCCGAATTGGATTGAAGTTTTCTTTATTCTGATTGAAGGTGTTTTGAGTCCGAGTTGGATTCAAGTTTTCTTTACTGATTAAAGGAGTTTGTTTAGGACTAGGAGAGTTCTATGGTTTATAAATAGCCCCTTAAGGGTGGCCTTCAATGTATTCTAAGAGAATCCTATGAATTTATAATTCCTATGGGTGTAATTCATCTAGGTGAGAAATTTGTGAGAGAAGCTTAACTACAAAGGTTCACTGTTCTTGGCGGCTATCAAGGACTTGTAACTTCTCAACGTGAGGTGTAAGTAAGTAATTCTTATTGTACTCTCCCAAAGTTTTAATAACGTTTCTCCCTTTCTCCTGTGGACGTACACACGATCTATTTGATCGGTGGAACCACATTATATTGTATGTTGGCTTTCTATCTACTTTGAAATATCTTTTTCTTCTCTTCTTCAAGTTGCCATAGTAGATTCTGTGATTCGTATCCGCTGCGTCGCCCAAGTCGATCCGGTCATGGGGGTGACCTCTCCTAAAATCACCACAATTGGTACCAGAGCATACAGATTGTTTCACAATAGTATTTTAGTGGACGATTGTGATTCAAGGAGTAGACACTCACACTATCTGTTAAAATGGAAGTGAAGAGAATCCAAATAACACATTCAGTTATTTCCAGCTACATTTATGATGTGGCATATGGTTGAGACTTCAAGCATTCTCTATCCATTCTCTGTAACTCCATCCTCCATCCTCTGCTCTTCCCACGGCCAAGGATTGTTACGCAAGAGGACTCGAAACAGTATTTAAGTAGAACAAACAATGCAACTAATAGCTTAGTGGCCCTTCCACTTTGGCATAGTTAGGCCGCATCTATTGACTCAAGGTGACGGAATCCCTCTTACTAGATAGCTTATAGGAACAGGGAACATGTCACGTAGTTGGATGTAGGCTTCAATTGTTTCGATACTTTCTTACTACGTCTTATTCTTTTTCATGTTATTCACTGGTAGGTCAGTAGGTATTTACACTGAAGGTGAACAAATGAAAGTTCTATGCAGGTGTGGGATCCTTGTTGTTGCTTCTGTCAGCAGAAGCCATGCGTAGATCCAACATAATTGATAGCATACCGAACATACTGAGCAGGGAGCCCCTTTGAGTCGTTGCATGCAAAGTCATTTCTTTTGTCATCCTCCTCAAAGAAAAAGAGTACCAAAGGTGGACGACATTTTATTTTACATCCCCCATTGTATAATGAAAAAGGGAACAATTGGTTGCTTTGGAATCAATAGTAATGATGAAAGGGGGAAATAGTTTAGTTGGTTGGAGTATTAGTCCATCACACTAGAAGTCGCGAGTTCAAACCTCATTTTTCCCGACCTTTTCTCCTTCCTCCGGACGCATGCCTCATGATTTGTCTTCACTGGAAGATGTCAATCTCAGTGTAGTATTCGATACAATTCTTCTTTCTTCAGTTTCCATCCATCCTATTCGTTTGTTGTGGGTGTCGTGTCTCAACGCAAGCATTAGATGAATGAGTGGAGATCCGTCTCCCACTTTGCGGAGTACCAAGAACTTTTTCACATCCTATGGCGATGAAAAAGTCTACCATCTCACTTGGCCCCCAGGGTGTTGACGGTTCCCCCGAGAGAGCCAATCTAGAGGAAGGTGGCACATTGGACCACATCCATCCTTCTACCTAAACAGTCACCCTTTTCTTGTTTGTTATTCGAATTATGCTAGGGAGACGGAGTCCTTCAAGAGAAGGAAGATTCCCTCCAGTCTTCCCATTCATTCCTAATGGAATCTTCTCCTAACTTTCATTGAACAAATCTGTTGAAGATCTATCACCGATCAAATAACAGAGAAGCACCGAGTTGAAGACTCGGCAGCGGAAGCGAAAGCGTAGAATGTCTACCACTAGCAAGTAATTGAAACTAAGATCACCATACAACCAAAAAACCACCAGATTTAACGGGGTTCGATAATGTGCTTACGTATATGGGGAGGAGAGAAGAAAATACAAGAGTTATAAGAAGATCTCTCTCTCACAACTCTTAATGGTGAAAATCTGAAATTCTCTTGAACTCTTGACACACCTTCAAAAGGCCACCCCCAAGGGGTTTATATAAGCACCTAGGATGATCCTAATTTAATACAAACTCTAACAACTAAATTAGCACCACCTCAGAGAAATAAGAAATCCGGATCCAAACCAAAACAAGAAATAGAACCGTATTAGTTGATTAGGGCAAATCATTAGTCGACTATACCAAGTATTAGTCGACTATACTTAGAATCTACTTGATTACTATAATGCAATATGAGAATTCAACTTTTTATGCAGGACCTAGTCGACTATACCAAAGTATCAGTCGACTAGCTCAAAACTTAGTCGACTAATAAGATATATTAGTCGACTAATACCATACACAATGCTTATACATGTCCGTGCTTGATTTGTGAAGCTAGTAGCACTTTCAGCTGAACCTGAATTCTTCTCCAACGAATATGAGGCACTCCAAATACTAACAATCTCTACTTTGACTTATGTTCATTGAGTCCCTACGTAGAAATTGGTCTCTGCTTCATTCGTCTTGCTTTCTCCCCCTTTTGTGACTTCACATGGCTCCCTCTCAATAATCCGTTTGCCACTTTACATTTAGAGAATCTTGATAAAGTTCAAAGATACTCTGAACTTCTCCACCGGGATGGTCTTCATCATAATATCTGTTGGATTCTTCTTTGTGCTGATCTTTATCAAATCGATCACCTTATCATCCACGACCCACTGACGTATTTTGTGATATCTTTGATTGAAAAATGAAAACAATGAGAATTATGGTCTAGTTTTGGGCTAACGGGTCGTGTCCACGAGGAGGAATGCGATAGAAGCTTTTCGATGAATTGTTAAATAACAAAGAATGGTGTTTGTGTTTTTCTTTCTTTTTTTTATATTGAAAAAGAGAATGGAGAGAAGGGAAGTGATTTAAAGAAAAATTTAAAACTTGCAAAAGGCTTTGAAAAAGGTGATCTTTAAAAAGCTTGAAGAGTGCTTTGTTGATTTTAATATAGGAAGAAGATCTGGGCTCACTATCTTACAACTCAACGATGTGTTCTTCTCTTGAAATTCTTAGTACCTCAACTTGATCATAGGCAAAAACTTAAGTTTTAGTTTCAAAAGTCTCAAGTAAAGCAAATAATATTGTTTGGAAAAGTTTAACTATTTTTTTTAAGAAATCCTCTTGAATTGAATGTTAAGTCATTAAGTTTTCTTTTAAGTATGAAATAAAAGCAAGTTCAAGTGATATTTTAAAAGAAATAGAAGTTTATTCAAAAAAGAAAGGCTTAATTTAAGGCATACATATGATTCCGTTAGGTTCTTTACATTAAAAACCATTCAAAATAAGAGGGATCGAAGAGAGGGACGATACTGAGCCCAGAAAATAAGTTTAGCTACTCACGAATAATATAAAACAAGACATGTAGATAAATCAAGACATACCCGTGAATTAGAATAGTAGAAGAAAAAGCTTGATCCTTTATTAATGTCACTTCAATCTTCAGATTACAATCACTCTTTTCCTCTCTCTCTCACTGGTATTTGGACTGACCTACAAATTAGAAAACAGAGATACAACTTCTCTAAACTATCTAACAAAGAACCTAAACCCTAAAACCAAAGAGAAGGACTTAAACTAATTTTTGGTCCTTTTTCTATGAAAAATGCAGTATTTATAAGCAAAAACCAAACGGGGGAGGGCGTACGAAGATAGGGGAGTAATCGCTCCCCAACCACTTCAACCAAGCTGCAGAAACGCGGCTTTGGCCGCGTTTCTGCGGCCAGGTGGCCACACCTGGCTGGTGGCACTCCCCGGTTTAGTGATATGGCTTTATCTCCTCCTAGTTTTCTGTTGCAGCTCCTGAATTTGATGAAACGGCCTTTGATCTTTGACTTTAACCACATGATTTGGGAAGATTCATTTTAAGAGAGAGAGAGTTTAGAGAAAGTGGATCAAATATAAACACCGAGATATGTTTCGAGGTTCGAACTACTGCTCTACGTCCCCGCCTTCACACAGAAGGATTTCTACTATGTCCACATAGGACCTCCCACACAGGGGGCCTCCACCGAGGAATTAGCAAATACAAAATTAGGAGTACACCACTCCTCTCTCCAACTCAACCACCTCTACACAAAAGGCAAGACACTAGCCAAAATAATAATCACCTCTACACAAAAAGGGATAAGGTTCTAAGCCAAACACCACCATAATCAGCTCTACACAAGAGGGATAATTACAAACCCAAAGCACAACCTCCTCTACACTTAGAAGGATAGGCATAAACCAAAGCAAATAAAGGTTTACAACTTGATGATCTCAAAAACCACATACAACCTTGGTGATCTCAAAAGACCACAAACTATATTTCTCACAAAAACAAGATCCTACAGATAGGATAGAGAGGATAACTCTAGTGTGAGAAAATAAGGAGTTTGAAAATCAAAAAAAATCAAAAACACAAAGAAAGTACTTGAGAAAAATATTAGAAGATGATAGAAACAAAGATCAAAACAAATTTCCCAAATACTCTAATTTTTCTTGATTTTTTCAACTCTTGAAAATAAATAAAAAGATAAATCTTTTAATCACGAAAACTCTTTTAAACTTGTTGAAAAACTCTTATAAGATGAGAAGAGAAGCTCTAAAAATTCTTATTGAAAACAGCCCAAGAGGGGGTTATTTATAAGCCTCTCAAAAATCTGCCCGTTGCAGCCAAGAAAAGCCCAGACTGCCCCTCCAGTCGACCGTGCCAATGGTCATATTTGTGACTGTTGGCGCTCAGGTCGACCGCTCGGTCGACCGGCAGCACCCGAGAGCTGGGTGATTTCAGTCAGTCGACCGTGCGGTCGACCGGCCTGCTTGGCTGGTCCATGCACGTATCTGCGTGCGCATCGGTCGACCGACCCCTGGTCCGGTCGACCATCCAGTCGACCGCCAGTGGAATCTGGCAGGGATTAAAGGATTGAAAACGGGATATTTTAACTCCAATAAAATCCCATAAAATCCTATAAATTTCATAAAAATAGTTCTTATAAGATATTTGAATAACAAACATGTTGACCAAAAATCAACACATATTGCAAAATAATTGAACTAATTTTGTGATATAGAAATTTGGCTTAAACACAAACCGTATTTTTCAGGATTGAAATGGAAATTCGATTTTTCTCAAATTCTTATAAATACAAAAACAAGATATTTAAACTTATTTGAAGTATATTGTATATGGATAGTCCAATATACATGTACATGATATATCCAGGTTTTTGACATGAAATCCAAAAAAAGGTTTTGTTAAATACAAAACTCTAAAACATATGAATAGGATCATCAAAATAAGTTTATCTAAATATGTGAAGCATATATGTATATAGATGAAATCTAGTATACATTTAAACCATGTAAACTAGTTTTGATTATATCTATTCATGAAAACCAAGTATATGTATATACAAAAATCAAAAAACGGTTTAAACCGAAAACCAAATGTATTAAACTTGGTTGTGTATGTGAACTTGATCATATCAACACTATCTATCTTTAACACAAGATCTAAACAAACCGAAGTCTTTTGTCGATCCTCATCTTTAAGACGACCCGATCCAAATACGATCTAATGAGCTGGACTCCATATGAGTGCTAGATGCGATCTTGACGCGCGTGAGCTCTTGAATCTGAAAGTACACCTAGAGGGGGTTGAATAGGTGTAGGGCTAATCTAATGACAAATGATGTGGAATTAAAAAACTAAATGCAACACACTTAGTGTAACAAAAGAGTGTAGCCGAATTTTCGATGAAGGGCTATGTACTATCTCCTCTAAATTCCTCTAAATAAGAGTTGAGGTGCTATGTAAAGCTCTCTTGGTTCAACACAAGTATGGGCACACAATCAAACCAAAACATGTATATGATATGAATAATATGAATCAATGCACAATGTAAAAGAGAGAGAGAGTTAGAGAAAGTGAATCAAACGCAAATACCGAGATATGTTTCGAGGTTCGAGCACACAGTTCTACGTCCCCGCCTTCACACAGAAGGATTTTCACTAACTCGTCCACACAGGACTTCCCACACAGGGAACCTCCACTGAGGATTTGAGCAATTACAATTTGGGAGTACACAACTCCTCTCTTAAATACAAACTCTCACTAGAGGCAAGGCACAACTCAAATCACCTCTACACTTAGAGGGATAGGCACTTAGTCAAACAATGATCAACCTCTCACAAGAGGGATTTGGCTCAAAGCCACACAATCTCAATCACCTCACACTTGAGGGATTCCAACACAATCTCCACGATCACCTCTACACAAGAGGGACCAAAACTATTACCTCTCACTAAAGGGATATCACAATAAATGGAAGGTTTACATCTTGGTGGTTTCCACAACCACAAACTAATTTTCCACAAAATAGATCCTAATATATATGATAGATTGATAAGCTCAAGTGTGAGAAATAAAGAGTTGAAATCAAAAACACAAAGAAAATACTTGAGAAAACTTTTAGGATATAATAGAAATGAAGATCAAAAACTAATCGAAAGACTTTTCATTTTCTTGATTTTTCAACCCTTTAAAAACAAATAAAGATGAAATCTTTAAACCAAAAAAACTCTTTTGAAAACTTGTAGTTAAACACTAGAAAGAGTGAGCATTTATCTCTTGAAATTCTTGTTAAAAACCAACTCAAATGGGGGTATTTATAGCCCCATTTGAAATCTGCCCGTTGGCAGCTAGAAAAGGGCAAATTTGCCCTTCCGGTTACCGGCCGGTCAGCTGGCCAACGGTCATATTTTGACTGTTGAGCCTTCGGTCGACCAGCCCGATCGACCGAGACTGGATACAGAGAGCAGAGCTCTCTACGGTCAACCGACCCGGTCGACCAGGGCCATTTCAGAGAGCAGAGCTCTCTGAACGGTCGACTGGCCCAACAGCTCAAGCTGGCGTCCATGCTTGTGCACGTCGTCGACCGGCCCGGTCGACCGACAACTGCTATGGTCGACCGGTCTGATCGACCAGCAGTTCAGCCAGTACAAACTTTATAAGACTTAAAAACTTAGGATTTTATCTTTAAAATCCCATAAAATCTCATAAACTTCACAAAATCAGTTATTGTATTATCTTCAAATACAAAATGTGTGATAAAAATTCAACACATATTTCAAACAATTTGAACCATTTTTGTGTGATAGAAAATTTGCCTTAAACCAAAAAACTGTATTTTCCGAAACTTAGATTTTTGAAATGGAAATCCGATTTTCCAAAACACATGTAAATACAAAAAAATGATATTTAAATAACTTTTAAGCATGTTGTATATGGATAGAATCCAATATACATGAAGAATATTATATCTATTTTTTGACAATATGTGTGATAAAAATTCAACACATATTTCAAACAATTTGAATCATTTTT
>JAVJIF010003652.1:0-225000 GCA_038442645.1 Agave tequilana
ACAACTTTCTGGACCAAGTAGAAGTTCGCATGGGGCTGTCAAGGCCCACACTTGGAAAGAATTGGTCGAACAAGCTGAGATAGCCGAAAAGTCAGCTAAAAATTTCGAACCATCCACCCTAGAGGCAAATGGGGTATGAACAGTAAAGGACGTAGCGACATGGCGCAGTCTCTCAAGCCAAGGGAAAGAGACTATGTCTGTGGAATTGTCCGGGGACGTGCAGTCGAAGGCCAAGAAGAGCGCTTCAACAATCAGGAGCCTAAGTTTCCCTCCAAAATAATATTCCTTCAAAACGATCAGGTGGTCACGATATTTCCATCTGCTCCACAAAGGGAATAAAATTAAGCTACCAGATGCTCGACGTCCTAATGAAATAGGACGCACAAATGATCCCAAATACTGTCTCTACCATAGGATGATTCACCATCCTACTGACAAGTGCTATGTCCTCAAGGACAGAATACAAGCCTTAATCGATGCCGGGGTTCTGACATTGAAGACAGAGCAGAAGAAAGTCACTGCCAATATGGTGACTCTCGAATTCGGCAGTACCCAGAAGGTCACAATTCCTGACGGGACCTATCCAGCCCCTGCGCCACGGTTGGAAGTCAGGCATCCTCAGCTATAACTCAAGATAATAAGGGTCTCGTTCCCTTAACATTGAAGACAGGGGAAGTCATGTGGATACACCCAGACCTCGTCCAAGACGTACAGCGGGATTCAAAGGAGCCCCACTCAAAGGGCAAATCTTGCAATGTCATCTCCATCCTGCCAGACGACGCAATCTTACATCGGCTTCCCTCAGCGATTCAGAAGGAGAAAAGCATGCCTGCGCGACGCAAGCCGACGCGCCTCAACAGACAGGCACCCGATCCGAAAAATCATACTTGAGGCAGTATAAAAGTCTACTGACGAGATACAACAGCAAACAACGTCAGTACAAATGCCAGCATCCACTCCAATTACAACCAAGGGAAAAGAAAAGCCTAAGAAGGTACGGTTCGACCAGGTGTTGAAGAAACCATCAGGCAAGCGTTGGAAACGCCCTTCCGTTTTGACATATTGGCTCAGCTGGCTAATATCCCGGCTCTTATCACAATACACGAGCTCTTTCGTCTCTCAAAAGAGACAAGAGAAGCACTCAGAGATGCGCTGGCTCATCAGAATCATTCCTGACATGCATGCCAGAGGTCCCTAACGATGACGCTCAGTCTTCTTGCCCAGAATGTCATCATGTACAATCAAAGGTCCCCGCTATTACCTTCACAGCGGAAGATATGCTTCTCAAAGATAACAAGCACGATCGACCTCTGTACTACACCGGATATATCGGTTCAACGTGCATTGAAAGAGTACAAGTCGACCCGGGGTCCGCACTCAGCATCATCCCCAAAAGGTTACTTTACTTCCTCGGTAACTGCTGTATAGGTTGTCCGCAACCACCACTAAAAAATAAGTTTCAATGCCGGGAGTAGTCATCCACTTGGAAAGATTCGACTCCGTTGCCGAATCGGGAGCCTGAAGTCAGAAGTGACATGCTATGTCATTGACGCTGACATGTCATATAACTTGCTGCTAGGGCGACCATGGATCCATGCCAACTGGATCGTTCCCTCCACTCTGCACCTGCTTCAAATATGTCGAAGATGACACGACAGTACGAACTGTCTTTGCTGAAAAGCAACCATTCAAAGGGATGAAAACTACTTCACTGATGCTCTCTGTATCAAGAAGCCGGTGAAACACCCAAAGAACCATTGCCAGACGATGATGAAAGTGGCAATGAGGCGGATTCAGAATCCGAAGCAGGCATGCCAGCCATTCTGACTGGTGAACCAATTATAGCATGTCTTAATAATCCCCAATGTAATACTCCTTCAGAGGATAAGGTGAATGGGTAATTAATGATAATATTTCTTTTGATTATCCTGCGAGTGTTGGTCGGTTAAATCCATTACAGATGGCTCTCTGCATATGCCCTTACATAGCCGAGTGCGGCCAGAACACCTATGGAAGCTATAGAAGGGGCCACGCTAGTGTCCCTCTGTCCAAACAAGGTCAGTTAAAATAATCTTCGTAGAACCCAACCACGGGGACCCACAGCTACAGATTCAAGTTCAGATTCAGACACTCCATAGTTCTTCCATTACGCGCGGCCGGCGCGCCATATTATGAAGAAAATGGGATACGACTTGAAGCATGGAGCGGGCCTGAATTTCAGAAAAGGAAGGCGCATTTGATGCGTAACTTTGTGCCAAAAGGAAGCCTGCAATTACTATGATAGTACACGCAGGGGGTGGGATACGTTACACCCACATCGTCAGCAACGGTTCAAGCCAAGATGATGAACCAATTCCATCACATTCGGCCTCATCCTCCGAGTGGGACTTAGATGTCAGTGTAGGGGGGATGTTCGAAAACTCACTATTAATATGACTTTCAGCAGTCAATTGGAGCCAGCAGAGGCTACCAACGAGGACCATGGGCTCAGCATTAGATCTCCAATGGGAAAAGCGATTCGAACTGCGCGAACCACCTACTGAAGATAAGGTGATGCAGGTCAACTTGGGTAGTCAAGATCACCCTAAGTCCATTTTCATAAGTGAAAACTTATCACTTACAGAAAGGAAGAATTGATAATACTTGTAAAAGAATACATAGACGTCTTCGCATGGAGCTACGAAGACATGCCCGGACTCGATCCACAAGTCGCCATGCACCGTCTGAACATCAAGCCCGACGCCAAGCCAGTCAGCAACAACAACGTCGGTTTCGCCCAAACATTATGGAAGCTATTGAGGCCGAAGTCCATAAGCTCATTGCATGTGGCTTCATTCGGGAGGAACAACATCCAGATTGGGTTGCTAATATCGTTCCCGTCCTCAAGAAGAACGGGAAGATACGGATCTCATCGACTATCGTGATCTCAATGCAGCCTGTCCTAAAGATGAATTCCCATTGCCCATCACAGATGTCATGATTGACAATACGTGTGGATTCGAAAGAATGTCTTTCATGGACGGCTTTTCAGGGTACAATCAGATTAAAATGTACCCCGACGATGAGAAGCATACTTCGTTCCGAACACCCTTGGGGGTATCTGCTACACCGTGATGCCCTTCGGGCTAAAGAACGCCAGAGCAACCTATCAGCGGGCAACGAGTACAATCTTCCGCGACCATCTTCGAAAAACGGTGGAATGCTATGTCGACGACATTGCTGTCAAAAGCCGCAATAAAGATGACCATCTTCGCGATCTGAGAATGATGTTCGACATAATGCGGGCTCATCAACTGAAAATGAATCCAACAAAATCCTTCTTGGGAGTGTCAAGTGGCAAGTTCCTTGGGTTCATTGTTACGTCAAAAGGGATTCATCTTGACCCAGACAAAGTCAAAGCCATTCAGAGCATGCATCCACCGAGGAACCTCAAGAGCTTAGAGGCTTGCAGGGTAGACTGGCTTATATCAGAATTCATCGCAAATCTCTCTGACCGCTGTCAACCGTTCACCCGACTTATGAAAAAAGGTGCCTCCTTTGTATGGATCAAGCCTGTCAAGAAGCTTATGAAGACATCAAGAGATACCTCACGAAGCCTCCAGTCTTAGTGGCCCCTACATCAGGGAAGCCATTCTTGCTTTATGCGAAAGCTCTCGACCATTCTCTTGGTGCCCTCCTCGCTCAGAAGGACGACAATGGTCACGATCAAGCCATTTATTATCTAAGCAGGACTCTGATAGGAGCAGAATCTCGCTACAATCCTATCGAGAAAGAGTGTTTAGCTCTCGTCTTTACTGTTCATAAGACACGACATTATTTGGTCGGCCAAACCATACATGTCATCTCCAGAGTAAATCCTTTGCGCCTTCTCATGACGAAGCCAGGATCATTGAACTCAAGATTAGCTAAATGGGCGCTTCTTTTGTCTCAATACGACATGATCTTTACCCCCACAGAAGGCGGTTAAAGGCCAGGCCCTGCAGAGTTCTTGGCTGCTCATCCAATCCCGGAGAACTCAAAACTTCACGAGGATATTCCAGATGAAGTCTTCGACTCCAACGCAACCTCAGAAGAGAAAATGTGGCAGATGTTCTTCGATGGAGCGCGTGAATGGGCCCTAAAGGCAAGATTATTGCCGGAGTGGGGGTTCTGTTCATCTCCCCAGAATCATGTCCTCCCTAGAGCATTCTCCCTGACAGAGTCATGCTCCAACAATGTAGCAGAATATAATGCTCTGCTCATTGGTCTTCAGCTCGCCCATGGAATGGGGGTACGCTACCTTGAAGCCTACGGTGATTCAAACTGATTATTAATCAGGTTAAAGGCGAATATGAAGTTCGCCACGAAGACTTTGTGCCTTATTATCACACGGCCATCGAATTGGCTAACCTATTTGAAGGTTTCTACATCGGGCACGTATCTCGATCTCAAAATAAAGGCGGACGCTCTTACTGCATTAGCAACAACACTAGCCTTGCCAGCCGACACTGAGTATCACCTCACAGTGGCAACTCGACATCTTGTATGCTCTAAGCATATATTAAGAACCCAAGAAGTCTATAATGTCTCCACGGATCTTGAGCCGAGAGAATGACGATTTTCTCTCATTGACTACGCTTTACATGTCTGCTGCAGCGATCTTAAAGAAGCGGCATTTATCAGACGAAGGTCTCTCTGTTTCTACTACGATCCAACTCTGAAGACACTTTACCGTCATTCATATGACGGTGTCCTCCTCCGTTGCCTTTCCAATCAGAGGCGCAGGAAGTGCTTAAAGAAGCACATGATGGCATTTACGGATCTCATCAGCCAGTCCAAAACTCAAAGACAGGTTGCATAGGCTTGGATACTATTGGCCAACCATGATAGCTGATGCCATCCCATATGCACGCAGGTGTAAAGCATGTCAGATTCATGCGGACTTCATACACCAGCCTCCGGAGTTACTCCACCCAACTGTTGCTTCATGGCCATTCGAAGCAGGGGAATCGACGTCGTAGGGCCAATCAGCCCTTCTTCGACAAGAGGTCACCGGTTTATCCTGGCAATAACCGATTACTTTTCAAAGTGGGCAGAAGTCATACCACTGGTTGAAGTCAAAACCTTTAATGTGGTGAATTCATCAAACACCATGTCATCCATCGGTTTGGTGTCCCTAGGCGGATCATCCATGATAATGGTCCCCAATTCATAAGCCAAGTATTCTATCGTTCTGCGATTAATACCGAATTCAGATGTGGTTTCAACTGCCTATAATCCCGCAGCTAATGGCTTGGCGGAAGCATTCACAAACGATCATCAAGCTACTCAAGAATTCGTCTCCTCGAATAAGTGAGACTGGAATGAAAAACTTGGTGAATGTCTTTGGGCATACCGAACCACGGTTCGGACACCCGACAGGCAATACGCCTTTTTCCCTGGTGTACGGGTGTGAAGCAGTCATCATGTTAGAAATCCAGATGCCGTCATTGCGAGTCGCTCTAATGACTAAGATCACATCAGAGGACAATGATCGATTACGTCTTCAAGAGCTCGAAGCCTAGACGAGAAGCGACTACAAGCTCAACAGCATATCAGTTGTATCAAACTCGAATCTCAAAAGCCTTCAATAAGAAGGTCAAACAAAGAGTCTTCCAGAAAGGAGACTTGTTTTAGCCGTCAGACGACCGATGATTATGACGCACAAGACCAAGGCAATTCCAGCCTAAATGGGAAGGACCATTTGTGATAGAAACAGTCTATTCAAATGGAGCATACCGCCTCATGACTTCAGATGGCGATTTACTCATGATGTCGATCAATGGCAGTTCTTAAAGAAGTATTATCCTTGATTAAGGATCCTTCTCATGATCAAGTTAACATTACACCTCTGATCAAGACCTTTATGTCCAAAGTACATTCAAAGAGGAGCCTTTCTCTTCCTCCAAGTGAGATCATACAACCATAAATCAGTAGGAAGATGCCATATACTGGTTTTCTCAAAGAGAATCAAGGTTACACATACGCTAACCAAATGATCCAACATCCTTAACGATTAAGGATAGAGGAAAATGTTGCCTTTAAGCCCAACATAAGTCCTCGACAACTCATCATGCTGAGGGAATAGCATGGCTAGCCCAATTCAAACGGTAGTTGGTAAAGGCATATCAAACCCGTTGACAGCTGGGGATTTGCTAAAAATCCTAAGGGACCTGTTCCCATTTGATTCCTTCTCCAGAACACTTACCAATTCTCATCTATAGAATGGTGAGACCACATATTCATTTCGCTGTTACGTTAACATTAAACCTATGACAGTGATTCCCTCGTTCGTTTCTCCCCGCGAAAACGAGCTCTCCAAAATCACTTACCAATTCTCATCCATAGAATGGTAAGACCACATATTCATTTCGCTGTTACGTTAACATTAAACCTATGACAGTGATTCCCTATTTCTCCCCGCGAAAACGAGCTCTCCAGAATCACTTACCAATTTCATCCATAGAATGGTAAGACCACATATTCATTTCACTGTTACGTTAACATTAAACCTATGACAGTGATTTCCTCTTTCTCCCCGTGAAAACGAGACCTTTTCCCAAATTCCATTAGAACCTTGAGCTGGTGGCGTCTCAATCGGTTATGTCATTGCGACCTCTGAACCAGCAGACAGCCAAGTCTCAATTTTGAGCTTGTTGGACATTTATAAAAGATAAGTCTCAACCCCGAGCCCTGTTGACATTTACAAAAGACAAGTCTCGATACTTGTTGACATTTACAAAAGAAAAGTATCACAACCTTGAGCTTGGTCGGTCTCAATCGTTATGTCATTGTGACCTCTGAACTAGCACAGCCAAGTCTCAATTTCCGAGCTTGTTGACATTTACAAAGACAAGTCTCAACCCTGAGCCCTGTTGACATTTACAAAAGACAGGTCTCGATACTTGTTGACATTTACAAAAGACAAGTATCACCAACCTTGAGCTTGGTGGCGTCTCAATCGGTTATGTCATTACGACCTCTGAACCAGCAAACATCCAAGTCTCAATTCGAGCTTGTTGACATTTACAAATACAGTTCTCAACCCCCCGCCCTGTTGACATTTACAAAAGACAGGTCCTCGATACTTATTGACATTACAAAAGACAAGTATCACCAACCTTAAGCTTGGTGGCGTCTCATTCGGTTATGTCATTGCGACCTCTGAACCAGCAGACAGCCAAGTCTCAACCTTGAGCTTGTTGACATTTACAAAAGACAAGTCTCATTTTGACCTGTTGCATTTACAAAAGACAGGTCTCATACTTATTGACATTTACAAAAGATAAGTATCACCAACCTTGAGCTTGGTGGCGTCTCAATCGGTTATGTCATTGCGACCTCTGACCCAGCAGACAGCCAAGTCTGAATTTCGAGCCTGTTGACATTTACAAAAGACAGGTCTCATCCGTACTTGGTACATCTACAAAAGACAAGTATTACCCTTTTAGCCCCATAAAGGCTAATCTTGAGCTTGGTGGCTTCTCAATCGGTTACGTCATGCGACCTCTGAACTGGCAGATAGCCAAGTCTCATTATTCATCCAACAAGGACTATGTTCTCAAGTGGCTACAATACAACTTGGAAACGACAACCCAGCAGATAAAACAAGTCGGAGATTCGATAGGGAGTCAAAACCAATTACTTTTATAATTCCAAAAGGAATGGATACATGGAGGCACATATATTACAAGCTATAGGGGTGCGTCATAAGATTTGATCCGTCCTTCAAGAAAGGCCCGCCTCGTCCTCCTATCATCAGCACCCGGACAAGCGCCTGCCTCAGCTCAGCCTCATTAAAGTTCGTCGCCTGGGCCAAACGAGCTTCGACCCCAGCCAAAGTTGCCCTCTGCGCTAACCCCTGCCGCGAGAGTTCATCACTCTGACTTTGAGCTGTTCAAGCCGCACGGTCTCTTCAAGACGCACTGGTTCAGCCTTGGATAGGAGAAGATTCCCTTTCTGATCATCTCCTTGGCCTTCCCAATTTTATCTTCAGTATCAGAAGAGCACTGGTGGAGGCATCATAGCGTCCCTGAGCTTTATCCTTCTTATCTCCAAGGATTTCAAGTTCGAAGAAATAGCCTTAGCGGCTTCCTGAGCAGCAAGACGGGCTTCATGCATTTGAGCGACAGATGCGCAAGCTGCTCATTAACGAAGACTCCACAGGTCTGAACGGCTAAGACGGCGCCATTCCTCTACGTCCCTCTCAAATTGGTCTACAAAGCTTTAATGCAGCGCCTGGTTATCCCCTCCAAAGTCCCAAATACTTTCAATACTGCGGGAAAGGACCACCTTTAATGTAGAAAATGGCATAGTCGAGCCTTTCAAAATCAGATCGATGGATCGCTTCAAGCCTTTATAAAGCTATCGACTATGTCACCTATAAAATCATTTTCAACCTCGGCCACTTCTGGTAGATGGATAGCCTCAGAAAATCCACCAGCCTGGTTGACACTACTGTGGAAGGAACGGCGAGAACACTGGCTGCAGCAGCATAACAGGTCATCGGTGATCTCAGCGGAGTCTTCATTGAAACCAGTACACTAGCCACCGCTGAGGTAGGACTAGTGACCATCTCCTGAACCGCAGGCTCAACCACCAGAGTTGGGGAAGTTGTGCTTGTAATCACTCTCAGCTCCGCATCTGGCACAACTGACGGCGCCTCACTCGTTGATATAGTTGGGAGCGAGGACACCTCCGGGACTACCACCCCTTCAACCTCCGTTCCTTCGGCTAGCTCAGGCCGATAAGGGGGCAGGTCACCATACAGCGCGTCCAACACAGCAGCATTCGCCACGGTCGAAGTGCTCAGGTCACCCTTGACTCCTCGGAAGATCGTCTGGTTCCCTTGAAGTTGACGCACCCCGAGGCGGAACATCTGCAACAAAATTGTGTTTAGGCAAGACACAATAAATAGTAAAAGCCAAAGGTCGGAACAATACCAAAGGATGTGTCGCCTTAAACATCTTGGCAGCCGCATCAGTTTCTACGGGCTCCATTGGAAAGTACTTTGCGGAGTCAACACGAATGGCCGCCCGCTTTCGCTTGCCGAATCTTCCGTGGACCACCCAAAAGAGCTTGACGCTACAGGACTTCCCTGAAAGTCCCAGCGCCCGAAGGACCAACGTCAGCTGCATCACCTCCGGATTCCTCCGGGACGGCAAAATAGCCGGCCTCATCACCTTCGTTGTAAGCAAACAGAGGATCATAATGTTCCCCTTGTTCTCCGACGGCCTCAGCTCTCGGGCTCGTCACCGCCTCAGCTCCTACATCGCGAAGCAGATAATAAGCGGTCTGGAACACATAGAAGATATATTACAAAGACGAAGCTGATCTTACCTAAGTCCGGAGCAACTTCACCAGTAGTCGGTTCAGCAACCGACGGTTCAACTACTAATGGGGCAGCAGGAGGAAACGCTGCAGAGGGTTCACCCTCTACGACAATCGTAGGAGCTTGGTGACGGGGCTTCTTCACCAACCGCTTCCTACGAGATCCACCTGTCCGTCCGCGCTTGAGAGGGGCATCAGAAACTTCCTCCTCCACTTCTTATACATGTCTTGGGGGAACTGTCCCCATCACGCCAGAACTAGCTGCAAGAGTCTCGGCACCTGCCTCCGCTTCGAAGCCAGGACTTTTCGCATCCGAGGCTTCGCTGTCATCAACAGCAACGAATTCTTCTATACCCGGGACGCGAACCCTCTTACCTTCCCTTCTCTCAGAGACCTTCCGCTTTAGCCGCTGAGAAATTAACTTCACACCAGAACTGTTAGCATTGAATCCAAGGGTGTGGAGTTGGAAGTTGCATACCACTGGCAGAAGCACAGGGTCATTAGAAGATTGGGAGTCCTCAACGGCGTACGCAGCCGCGCCCTAGTACAGCCTGCGATGAAGAATCACCAGACATGGGCTCCATCAATGAGACTCCCCATGAAAGCCAGATGGAGATTTGGGTTGCCCACATACAGTTGGTCATATTCAAACTGCCGAGCAAACCGACTTGGAACATAAGGCTCCAAGTAGCAGATGTCCCCGCTCCGGTATAATAGATGTGAAGGCCGGATGCTGACCAGCCACTCAAAAACTCCACGGCTCAGGAACGACTGCCCCTCCCCCGCATCTTTGAACTCTGCCTCATAGTCTGCACCCCGAGTACGGGGAAAACAGCGGAAGAGACTATAGACGTCATAGCGATGTACTAATTTACGAGCCTCAGCCACGTAAGTTTTCTGCCACGAGCGTCCTTCGAATCGGCGGAGAAGCGCCATTCGAACACCTTGCGAGGGGTCCTCTCCAGCTTCAATCAAAGAAGGACAGTGCATGGCGAACCACGCCATCAAATAAGTATATGGCAGACCTACTCTGGGGTTAGGTCCGTCGTGGGGTGAAGTGGCCCCCTTTCCATGCTTCGTCACTGCGGTCTACAGAAACCTTTCGTCAATGCGCGAAGGCCTCTCTGGATACAACACACCATGGCCGGAAGAAGTCCAGAGAACGACCATGGACTAGACGAACAGCAGGCAGCAGGACGTTCGGATGAATGACGTCACCCGACGAAGACGGCACCACGCACCTCTTCAGCCAGACTGTTAAGAAACCAGCTAGTAGTGCCTTCCGGGACATCGGCCAGCGAGCCTGATGATGGAAACTCCGAAGGACATCACCCTTCTCATAAGGATCATCGTCTTCCTTCACAACTAGATCCCCTTGGAAGTGCTTTTGTATCCGGTCAAAGATGTCTTCATCAGCAACTCCACAGTGAGCCGCTTCAGGAGTGTTCTCCATATCTGGGAACAAATAATCTCCCCAGCTCCTCAAGCTACAGGAAGTTCCCTTACTGCCCCCATGCATACTGGAGCAAATGTATAAGTGGCACATTAACTCCCTGTAGGTCTCAAACAAAGCAGGCTCCTGCTTCTCCAGAAGCGCCAATTCTGCCTCGCACGGGAAGTATTCTTCATATGGAAGAGACCAAAAAGGCAGAGCAGAGACTTCCCACATCTCATACAAGGCCATACCCAATTCGCCAATAGGGGTGAAGAAAGTCCCTGAAGCTGGGCAATACAATTCAAAGATGACGTAGAAGCACGCCACGTTCATCTCAATACCGTGACAGGTCGCCCGGACGGCCTCATGGAGGTTCAGCCTCTCCAAATCCTCCTCGAAATGAGCGAGGATATATGTAGTTAAATCCCTCCACCATGCCTTCAGAGGGTGAATCCAGCCTGGAGTCCTGAAGTCAGTGGCTGGGTAGTTCCCATTGACCTTGCAGAATTGGTTGCCAAAGGTCAGCGCCACTGTAGGATTTTCTCCCACTGGGATCTCTCGCGATACATTCCCAGGATGTAGACCCATTATGCAACGAAGAGGCCCCGCTCTTGCATAACTAGGAGACTGAAGCATCAATTTTCCTACATGGACGGAGTCGGTACTCTGGCTCACTTCCCACGACATCTTCCGAGCCTGCGTCACGCATTGGAAGGAAGACAAAGAAAAATGCCGCTTGTTAGACGGAAAATAGAATTTCTCGCCATCCAACTGGAAATCTATTGCCCCTCCCCGGCCAACAGCTGGCGATCCGGGTCTGGCGCGGCATCCCCGAACATGAAATCGGGCTTCCTATAGGTTCGACGGTCAAAATCTTCAAGGGGAGCCGTAGTCAGAATGCTCCTCGTGGTGCGTTGATCCCCACCATAAATAAGCGTGTCTCGAACGAGAGAGCTCCACTCACTAAACAGAAAAGCCTGCCCTTGGAATTGCAGGCTGACATTGCCGTCCAATCCCCTGGTCATCCCAAATAGATTGTTCAAAGGACCAGGAGTGTAGTGCACTGCAGAAGTAAAGAAGAATCATGATTAGTTCATCAGCCAGCGAACACAAAGACACAAGTTTCACCAAGGCATAGCCTCGCCCTCTGAACAAAGCTAACAAGGTGACAGTTTCGCCAAAGCTTAGCTTCGCAGTTACAGTCAAGTTCGCATTTTGCAGAAAATGTCCAAGTGTTAGCTTCGCTTCGAAAAACTTAAGCAGAAGGTGGCACAGCCCTGAGGACTAACTTCGTCAAAAGGGCATTATGGTCAAACATTATTATCAATCCTTTGCGGTCATAATTGAAGGGACAGATCCATATCCTGTTGTTCAACAGGAAGAAGATAGTCTAAGGGATAGCTTCGCCTAGAAGCTTAAAGAAGAACTCTTCAGTTCTTGAATTCCCGGTCGAGAAAATAAGGGAAATGCAGGGAAATGGATTCCCTACAATAACAGATCATGCTCGATCATTCTGGATTCATCCAAAGACAGCCAGACATCGGCTTTAAAAGAGAGACGGCAGTCTCTAATCGAAAGGGAAAGTTCCCTACCGGCGATTGGTCGTTCGATGACCGGAGGAGGAGAAGGACCCTCCGCTGCAGAAGTTGCCACTTCTTTCCCGCTCGTCTCTTGGGCGCCATTGAAGAACTATGGAAGTTCTTGAACTCTTGAATAAGGAGGAAAGAAGTAGAAAAAGAGTCAAAGTTCTCTGAAAATTTCAAGCAAAGAGAAATGATGACTTTCTCCCTCAGCCCGACCGGGCTTTTATAGGCCGATGATCGCCTGAAATGACGCTCGAAAAGAGTACAGGTTGTCGTTTCAAATTAATTTGAAACGGCGCCTAAAGCGCCTCCCCAAGAAGCGCTGATTCAGCCCCACTAAGGGCTAATTTCGTCATGAGTTAAAATGCAGACTTCGCACAATATATCAATGACTTCGCCAAAAGGATTGCCTTAACTCCGCTAAAGGCACAGTTCGCGAACATGCCAGCTTCGCGGGAAACTCATTCAAAAAGGATCCTGTCTTTAACTTCGCGTGAAGTTAAACCCTGCCTGACTGATTCAAGTGTTCTCAAATTCTCAATGAAGGCAAACAGAAACCAGATGAGCAAAAAATGAACTTTCATTGATTTAAAAGGAAAGGTACATTGATATTACATCAAGGTTGTGTTTCGTACAACAGATTCAGTTGCTCAGCAGGATCATTTGCGCAAAAGGCATATAAGTGGTCTTATCTGCTTCCAAGCCAGACCAATCGGACACGAAAGGCCTTCCTCCTGCACAAGGCCGTAATCCTTCACATAATGATAGAAGGTGCCACCAGGACAGATTGTGCCACCGGGACAGATTGTGCCACCAGGAAGTTGAACCTTCCGCAATCAAAATTGGCAAAGGACTGATCGCCACCAACAGGTTGGATCTTCTTTGATGAAAATTGGCAATGGAAGATCCGCGACCTTACTGGTGACGTTCGCTTTCCCGAAGTGGATCATCTCGATAAGCGGCTACCAGCCTCGCCTCAAAAGGAATCATCTCGGATAAGCGACTGCCAACAGCCTCTGGGACACACATCAGCTGCCCCAGTTTGTTCCTCCTGCTTAAAAGTAAAGCTTCAACCGGGGAAGCATAAGGCAACTTTCCGGTCTCTTTCATCAAGTCACAAAATTGGCGAACATAGCTCACTGCAATGCAAACTGAAACAAGTTAGCAGTTAAACACCGGAGAAGCTGCAAAAACGCTAAGTCAATTCTTTGAGGCGAAGCAATCCCATTCAGTCAAGTATTGATTTCAGTTAAAGCAGAGGATAAGCCTCACTTGCATAGTGATGATGGGCTAGCTCAGCAAATGCCAAGTCCTAGTCTCGCCTATATGGCTAAGCCAGACTGATCCTGTGGGACACAGTCTTAGCCCCACCTATATGGCAATACTAGCTCAACTTTGAAGAAACTAAGTCCCAAGTTCTGCCTGTGTAGCGGACTTAACATGCAGTGATCTTTCTCTGATCAAGTCAAAATGATAGCTTCGCTGGGAAGCTATGCTGAAATCCTTAACATGCAATCAGCCAATGGCAAAATGAAGAACAAGGGAAACTAATCCTGAAGCAGCTGTTAAAGCTAAGCTAAGGGAGATGAACTCCCTAAAAGTTTATTGGTAAAAGTCTCTGAATGATCGAGACTTACCGGTCCTTGGCCGGATAATGACCAGAGTGAGCATTCCCACTACTTCAGAGATCTGAGTATCTCTCTCAACCAAAAGAAGAGGAGAAGAGCAGCACTTCTCTTCAGAGGACCTCAAGTGTCCTATTTATAGGCTCCATGGCCTGAGCGCTGCCGCCTCAAGCATGGAAGCACGAGCGCATTTAAGGCATTTATTGCGCCTTGAGAAAAGGGACAGTTTCCCTTGGAACCGTGCAAAGGAAGAAACGTCTCCCTCATAAAGGCACTCATGGCGCCTTGAAGAAAGGGAATATCCTCCCTCGAAAATGCACAAGGGGAGAATATCTCCCTCGATCAGTGCGAGAGAAGAAGTAATCCTTCTCGTAACCGGCCCACGGCAGTTGGCCTGGGGAAAGCAACAGATGTTCTAGAGCGAACCTACCTAGCCGCGAAGCTACCCAGACACGAATCTACATGATTCCTCGGCGAATCTACATCCTAAAGCAGGATTCAAAGCGAAGCTGAACTCAGCCATCATGGCGACGTTCGGACTTCACATACCACCTATCAAAACAGTTCAAAGTATTTCGAAGTCTGAGCCATTGCAGACTTTCAAAAACTTTGAAGGGGTCTTGTTGACACTTAAAAAAGACAAGATTCTTATTGGTCCGAACAATGTCTAAACTTGTTGACATTTACAAAAGACAAGTGACAGACGAGCTGAAGACCAGTTTTCACTCATCTCCGAGGGACAAGGAAGCAACTTGGACTCCACTGATCCAGCAAGCAGACAGTGAGCCCGGATTGTATCTAAACAGACCTCAGCAGGTCTAAAGATGCTAGCACTTAGCATCACATGAGCCCAAAGGGATAGCCTCGCCTGAGAGGCTAAGATCATCCAACTTCGCCTTGAAGCCGTTCACAGCTCCGCCAGGAAGTTAACTCATAGCTTCGCCTGAACTGCTAAAGCATAACTTCGCCAGAGGAAGTCAGCTCCGCCCTGAAGCTACACGCAACTGCGCAGAAAGGGTATATGGTAGCTTCGCAACAGATGACATCTAGCTCCGCCGAAGAAGCCTTCCTCTGACTTCGCCAAATACTGCCTCCAGCTCCGCTGTAAGTTCGAAGCAGGCAGCACCGCTGCGGGTCTGCTATGGTCAACCTTTGACCAATCAAATCTCCAGATGAGATCAAATCTAATCGGGATCAAGATCAAATCCAATCAGGATCAAATCTGAGATCAAATTTGGCAGTTGATTGCCACAATCTCTTGACTCCTCTAAAATGAGTAAGGAGATCAGGGGAAATCCTCCAACAATATGGAAAGGATCAAAACAGATCAAGAAGATCAACCGACCTGTCATTTCTAGCTTCGCAGAAGCTGATCCTAGCCTCGCAGCAAGGCTACTTTCCAGATTTAAACAGATTTGATTTAATCTGTTTCCATATTTTCAAGGGACGGTTATACCCTTACTCTCCCTATAAATAGCCCATCAGGGCACAAGGAGAGGAGAGCTTTCTCAGACGACACGCACAAGAGGACTCCACAAGCAGAGGCTTCTTCATGACGCACCGTGCGCTCTTGAATTCAGAGACTTTAGAGAATTGCTTCTCTATTCAGGGTGCTGATACCCTAATACTTTCTTCTCAAGGAATCTCTAAACCAGGCGAGAAGGAATTCCTAAATTGAAGGCGATTTTGAGAAGTAATAAGAGGGTTCCACAACCTTCTGTTCTCTGATTCCCCGAACCAGGCGAGAAGGAAATCTCATCGCTCGCATCGTCAAAGGGACAAAGTGGTCGCGCGCTGACCAGACTCCTATCGGCACACTTCTCCAGAATCTTTGAGGAGATCTACTTGTAATCTTTTTAAGAATACTTGTAATTTAGCTCCTCAAACTCTTTTTATTGTAAGTTTTCCCCTTTGCAAATCAATGGAAAACATATACCTTGTTACGCTTCTTGATATTTGTTACACTGTCATATATATTGCATATATTTTGTTGTATGTATACATTGCAGACTTCATTATTGTATATGCACCCTATAGTAGTATCGTTATGTTGCATACTGCATATCTGCATGTTCGTTTCCATCACGTCATCACTATACAACAGTATTTATTATATAAAACCGGATACTACTGTAAACATGACCCGATGATAACATGCTAGGTGGTAATGGTATTTAAAGATGACATTTTATGTTTCTACTGAGTATTAAATTCCTATTATTGTATCACTGATAAATAAACATGTATTATATATTATTATCGTGCTTGTATTATTATAGAACATATTACTGCCTCCTTCATTTTATCACTCACTAGGTCACTTTCTGACGACCCTGAGTTTGCGTGCCTAGGTTGGAGATCCGAGTTAACGTATTATCAGATAGTGCATTGGATTCACATAGGAGACTCCTCATCGAGACCATTCATAGGTATCTTTGTGATTTATTTCTGTTATCTTATTTATCCCTGTGTTATGATCACTAACCCCCTTTCTGCAGGTATTCTTATACTTATTAAATGCTTGAACTCGTGTATATATGGAGGTTATTTCCTGTACTGAGGCTTAGCGTACGTACGTGAGAGTATCTCCGCCCTGCGTATGTACGTCGCCATAACGTCTCCGTATCCATGGGATCGGGGCGTTACATAGTGGTATCAGAGCTTAGGTTCACACCTGGTGTGGGTAACTACCTGGGTCAATACTCGGGTTCTTACCAACAGTACAGTCAGATTCAGATTCAAACTCATCTGTATCTGAATTTGGGGATTCCAGCGACGAGTACAAGAATACAATGTCATTGACAATTCATTCCTTGACTCTTTTGTATTCCTTACTTACAGTTGTCAACCAGAATATTCGATTTCCTTCTCGCTTTCTTTTCATCTTATTGCTTCCAATCCGTTAGCGTTAGTTCACTACAATAATTCTCCACCCCGAGTTCCTTATAGATATCAGAGTGCGCAGCGGAAGTGTCGTGGGCCCGTAACATTTAGGTTTTGGGGATGTAAATATTGTTCTCACACCTGAATTGAAATTTCGAGGACGAAATTTTTTGTAAGGTGGGGAGAAATGTAACCCCCTGATCCCTGATGTACGTATCCCAGTATTAATGCTTGATAGTCGTACAAAGTTGATTTGATCTTTCTTCTCCTCAGATTGAGCCGATTTCAGTTTCAGCTATTATGTTTCAATATTTTAGATTTTTCAGAGTTTTCTGAAAAATCTTCTGGTTTATTTTGGAAAAATCTCCGTAGTCGGTGTCGACCGATACTGATAATCTGTTCTACGATTTTTATTTCACAAATGGAGTAGAATTTTGAGAATCTGCTTTCACCTTGTGTCTTAAAATCATATTTTCTACGTTATGGTATTTTTAGAGATTTTTCTGAATTTATGAAAAATCGGGCCAAACCGGTGTCGCCCAATATCGGCGATACCTTTCAGGATTTTTAATTTGCAAACCAGATTGAATTTCTTCAAAACGTTTTATATTATGTCTCAAGATAATATTCCATTTTTTTTGTAATTTTTGGTAACCGTTTGGGACTAGTCGAATTCTGGACTAAATTAAATAATATTAATTTAATTAATTAAATCCTTTTCTTTTCTTTTTCTTTCCCCTTCTTCCCTTCTCTGGATATTTCCCCCACCGCCTTTCCTCCACCGCCATCCCCTCTCTTCCTCTTTAAAACATCTCTCCCAAACACTCTATCTCTCTCTCTCTCTCTCTCTCTCAATCTCTCTCTTCCCACTCTCTTCTTCTCTCTCTTTCTGTGGGCATCTCTCTCTCTGTGTGTGTGTGTGTGTGTGTGTGTGTGTGTTCCGTGGGGGCACCACAGCCGGCGCGCCGCCGGTGACCGGCACCCCCGGCCAGGTGCCACCGCGCCCCTCCAAGCCGGGCGCCTCCCTCTTCTCCTCCTCTTTTCCTCCCCTACTTCTTCTTCTTCTTCTTTACTTTCTTCTTCTTCTTCTTCTTCTTCTACTGTCAAACTCTCTCTCCCCCCTCTCTCACACTCTCTCTCACTCTCTCTCTCGGCCTGAACCGCCGGCGGCGGCTAGACTCACCGCCGGCGGGCTCCCTCGCCGCCGGCCAGCTGAGTTGGCCGGCCACGGCGCGCGCAGCAGCAGCGCCTTCGCTGCTGTTGCTGTATGCTATTGGGTTTGGGTATGAACCCGAACCCATTAACCCTATTGGGTTAATTTGAAACCCAATACCATAGACCCACTAACCCGTTACCCATTTACTTAAGTTATGGGTTTGGGTATTGGATCCAAACCCGACCCGTTATCCTACCAAACCCGCTCCAAAACCCAATAAAGGTAATATTACAGAAAACTCCCTGCTATTTTTATTAATTGCATTTGAGATATTTTATTATATATTTAACCCATTTCTATTACTTTTAGTGATCGGGCGATATCTGGAGTATCCGGTGTCCAATCTGGACGATTCTGGAATCGTTGCGATCGTGGAAAAGAGAGCTATCTTTCCCTGGCTAGTTTGTGAGTGTTTTTCTTTTATAAAATTATAGTTATCCTGTTTAATTAATTGATTGATTGCTTTAACCAATAAGTCGTGTTTATCAGTCCATCACTGTAACTATTATTTAAATCATAATTCTCAGAATATCACTGTAAATAGAATTAAATAGAATTCTTGGTTTATTATAAAATATAGATGACTTATTTAATCGGGATTCATAAGTTAAGAATTTTACTAAGTAAATTAACTAATAAGTTGATAATTAAAATAAATAAATATATGTAATAATATTGTGATCTTGATCATATTAACAATATTGTAATAATTATTACAAATAGAGATATATGGTATGATCACCATTACTAGACTCACACTGAACACCAGTCCTACATGCACTCGTATTATCGTTACACAAACATTCTGGTACATTGGACATTGCATTTAGGATAATTATCGATTACACTAGATAGTGTTATTTTATGTACAAGTGTCACTGTTACGCAGACACTGATACACATGATACTATTATAGCATGTTCATGAATCACTGATATATGTATGTGATATTACACGTACCATAACTCTTTTCTTATTGGCCCACTGATATATAGATATACCAACTCACTGGACACTGACAGAATATGTTGGTACCATCATTACATGGATGCTCGATACACAATTATATCATGTTCATACATCACTGTTATATATATTCACCGGTATACATGCATTGCTTTTTATATTCTTGTCATATAGATCACCGTTCCTATTGCATGTATTATTGTTGCATGTATCTTCCTGTATTCCCGTTACATAAATATTCCCGTTACTGGATACATGAGCTGTTGATATGCGATGTGTGGCATCCCCGTTATCCTGTTTTATGCTATCAACAAAGTGCATGTCCTATTATCGTATTACTTGTACCATGCACTGTTCTAGTACTTGATATACTGTGTAGTTCATACTTGTATTCTGGTACACCAGTTATTAGCACAGTCACGCCAGCGTCCGGCGGAACATGTGTGGAACCAAGTACCACATGGAGCAAAGTGCCACATCACACCTATCCATGGTGGGGCCACCTCTTGAATCCGTGGGGGCCACCTCTAGAATCCTCACTTCGTCTGGTGTTGGGTGACGAGGATGTCTCCGGTATTCTTGTTATTGATATTGTTACTGACCAGACTCAGTATTCTTGTTATATATGGTATTCCGTTGTACGCACGGTCATGCTGGCGTCCGGCACATAGTGTGTGGAAGTAAGTGCCACACAGAACAAAGTGCCACATCACAGACATGGTGGGGGCCACCTCTTGAATCCGTAGGGGCACCTCTAGAATCCCACATCGCGGGGTGTTGGCATGATGGAGACATCCTCAGTGCACTTACTATTCAGACCCAGTATATGATACATTTAATAACCCAATAATAGTGACGTCAGGAACTCTTGTTATTTGGTCACTCTCTCATTTGGATAATGGTACCCGTATGCCATGTCCAGATGGGTTCGACTGGAGTGCGGGCTCCAGTATGGACTACCAGTAGTATGTGACACTGGAAGAGATTGATTAAAATATCAGGTGGTACTAACTGTTATTATTGTATAAATCACCTGACATGCTCGACACTGTATATTATTGTCCCTTTCTATTTGTTATTCTTCCTGATATGTTATCCATAATCATGTCACCTGTATATCTTGTTACGCTTCTTGATATTTGTTACACTGTCATATATATTACATATATTCTGTTGTATGTATACATTATAGACTTCATTACTGTATATGCACCCTATACAACAATATTTATTATATAAAACTGGATACTACTGTAAACATGACCTGATAATAACATGCTAGGCGGTGATGGTATTTAAAGATGACATTTTATGTTCTACTGAGTTTTAAATTCCTATTATGGTATCACTGATAAATAAACATGTATTATATATTATCGTGCTTGTATTATTATAGTACATATTACTGCCTCCTTCATTTTACCACTCACTAGGTCGCTTTCTGACGACCCTGGGTTTTCGTACCCAGGTTGGAGATCCGAGTTAATGTATTATCAGATAGTGCATTGGATTCACATAGAAGACTCCTCATCGAGACCATTCATAGGTATCTTTGTGATTTATTTCTGTTATCTTATTTATCCCTGTGTTATGATCACTAACCCCCTTTCTGCAGGTATTCTTATACTTATTAAATGTTGAAACTCGTGTATATATGGAGGCTATTTCCTGTACTGAGGCTTAGCGTACGTACTTGAGGGTATCTCTGCCCTGTATATGTACGTCGCCATAACGTCTCCGTATCCATGGGATCGGGGCGTTACAAAAGCTCGGGGCGTTGTAGTAGCTTCGGAGGGCTTCTTGGGGATCCTTATCATTCTCCCTAAGATGCACAGAGGATGGCGGTTCCGATTTGGCTTCATTGAAGGTGTGTTCCAGGCAGAGAGAAGAAGAAATTTCACTTGGAGGAAATATATTTTTACAAAAGAACTCCCGGAGCTTCTTCCAGGAACTCTGGACAGTGGTGTGAGCAATGAGGTCGTGTCTTTTGATGGATGTTCCCGGGAGGAGTGTTTCTTGGGATATTGACGTGTAAAAATCTTCTATTAATGTAGAAGAGGAATATTAAAGGGTTAATACCTGATTACAAAAGAGGGAAGAAAATTGACTTATCCCCCTTTTGTTTAGTTGTGGATTCTTCTTGAGACGATGGAGATTAAATCTTACTCTCTGTTGACGATGAAGTGAGTTTGAAGCTTGGATCTCTTAGCACTTTGTCAAAGTACTGAATAAGATATGAATCTTTTACAGCACTTGAAATCTCAAGGAGATTGAAAGAAACTTGATTGCCATAGGACAAGTTTATCAAGAGTCTTCTCTTTTCTTTGTCTCTCTTTCTCTAAAAAAATCTCCCTTTTTTTAGTTTTTCATAGCTATCTATAGAGGATTTTGAGGTGTAACTGACCCTTGAATTCCTCCATAATGGGATTCATCCATCATTAAGTGGGAGAAGTGGGTGTAATTGACTCACTTTTATAACTATCTGTTATAACAAAGACGCGGGCTTCCAAACGCCGCATGTCCAGCTTAGATTGAGCTCCTATATTCGTGCCGCATATCTCGACCATTAAATGGTCTATATAAAGACTCTTGGTCTTTTAGAAGTCAAATCATTTGACTATCTTCAACCATGAGCTTTGCGTTCAAGGTTTAACAAAGATTTTCAAGCTTCTTCAATCTTCTTCGGAGATTATAATCAGCTGTTATGGCTTCCAATGAAAAAATTCCTTATTCATCGAGGTCGACTGCGACAAGCACCGCTGCAGGCATTGCTCCTCCACCCGCTGCTCCAATCTAAGGTGAGATTTATTGATGAAAATACACCTAGAGGGGAGTGAATAGGTGTGCTAACTAATCTGATGACAATGATGCGAAATTAAAAACTATTTAAGCAAACTAAAGCTATTAAGCTAAACACACAAAGTATGACACAAGAGTGTAGCCGAATTCCCGGTGAAGGACTTGGACTATCTCAAGATTCCTCTAGATTAAGAGTTGAGGTGCCACTATGGCTTTCTTGGTTGAATACAAGTGTGAGCAAACAAATTCAAGCATATAACAATAGAGCACAAGATATATCAAGCATATAAAGAGGTAAACAATATAAGCATGCAAGATATGTAAACACAAGTGAGAGAGAGAGCAATCGCAAATATGGGAGAATTGTTTCGAAGTTCAAGCACGCTTGCTCTACGTCCCCGCCTTCAACACTATAAAGGATTTCCACTAAAGTCGATCCCACTGGATCACTCGATGCCGCAACACCTACAGCGAGTTCACACTAGAACTCTTAGACTCACTAGTCCCTCTCTTGTTCCCGTAAGAACAACACATGCAAGCACACTAGCTTGCCGAGACCGCATCTCTTACAACTCCTCCAACCACACGTCGGAACACTTGGTGATCACTTCACTTGATCACTACAAAACACTTCTTCACCGAGGCCACAACCTCTACAACTCCTCACAATACAAGAATGAAATATGTGACCACTTCTCTTGATCACAAAACAACTCTCGGAATAAAGATCCCTAGAGGATTGATATAGCAATGTAAAGCTCAAGTTGATGTGAGAAAAACAAGATAGAGTTTGTGGTAAAAAGCTCAAGAAATCACTTTTGAAAAACACTCTTGAAAATTCTCCTTTTGATATGAAAATATTAGCTTTAAAACAAGTGGAGAAAAACCAGGAAAAACTGGCTTAAAAGCTCTCTTGAAATTTTGTAGAAAACAGCTCAAAATAGCCTCCTTAAATAGACTCCCAAAAACTAGACATTAGGGTCAAACTGTAGGTCAAAATGACCTGCCGGTCGACCGACCAACGGTCAAATTTCTGACCGTTGGCGCCTGCCGGTCGACCGTGCCCTGGCCTTGACCTGCCAGTCGACCGCCCGGTCGACTGAGGCTAGATCCAGAGAGCAAAACTCACTGGACAGTCGACCGCCCGATCGACCGGCCCTCAAGCCAAACTATTGTGCACGTTCTGTGCACATCGGTCGATCGCCTGGTCGGCCGACTCCTGTCTCGGTCGACCGGACGGTCGACCGACAGAAGGCCTGGTCAGACATTTTTGGGACTAAAAACTTGGCCTTTTTAACTTAAATAAAATCCCATAAAATCAGATAAAATTTAAAAAATAAGTCATTAACATACATTGAAGTACAAATATGTGTGATCAAAAATCAACACATATTATAAATATTTTGAACCATTTTTGTAATATAGAAATTTTGCCTTAAACAAAAATCCGTATTTTTCAAAACAATCTTCAATTTGAAAATGATTTTTTTAAAACTTCTCCAAATACGAAAACAAGATATTTTAAACACTTTTGAAGCTAAGTGTGTATGGATATAATCCAATACACATATGAGATGAAATATCTATGTTTTTGACAATAAGCTCTAAAATAAGTTTTGATAAATATAAAACTTAAACATATGATATATAATATCAAATTAAGTTTTTCTAAACATATGAATCAACAATGTGTACGGATGAAATCCAAAACACATATAAACTTGTTTTGATAGAATCTAATCATGAAACACAGAATATATACTTTGAAGCTCAAAACTAAAACGGTATTTTCTAAAACTAAAATGGAAACACATAGATATAGATCCTCCACCACAAGTGAAAATATACCACGTAATAGACCAACGCTTGTCTAAATCTCCCGCATAATCAGAGTCGATGAAACCAGTGATGCACAATCTCCATGTTGTCTTTCAAATATGATGCCCTTGTATCTTGTGCCCTTCAAAAACCTGAGTATCCATTTGACAGCTTGCTAATGATCTCTACTAGGATTTGACATATACTTGGACACCACTCTCAAAGCTTGAGCGAGATCCGGCCTTGTGCATACCATCGTGTACATTAAGCACCCAACTGCACTTGCATATGTAATCTTCTTCATTTCTTCAAGTTCGGCTTCAGTAGACGGACTTTGCTTTACACTAAATTAAAGTGTGAAGCCAATGGAGTGGACACGGGCTTGGCATTTACCATGTTAAACTTCTCAAGTACCATTTCGATATACTTGCCTTAAAAAAGATACAACTTACCATTTTTTCGATCTCTCTTAATCTCCATTCTGAGGATCTTCGTGGCGGCACCAAGATCCTTCATGTTAAACTCAGAATTCATCATTCTTTTGAGTTCATTTATCTTTGACATATCCCGAAATGCAATCAACATGTCATCCACATGTAACATCAAGATAATCATGTGGCCATCATCAAGTGTGTGTGTGTGTGTGAGTAAACACCACAACCATACTCACCTCTCTTGTATCTGATTTGGAGCATGAAGGTGTCAAAGCGCTTGTACCATTGCCTTGAAGATTACTTGAGCTCGTACAAGGACTTCCTTAATCTGCACACAAGGTCTTCCTTTCCCGCTTTTACAAATCCTTTCGGTTTAGACATATAGATTGTTTCCTCTAAAACTCTAAAGAAAAGCCATCTTTATGTCAAGCTGTTCCAACTCCATGTTAAACTGTGCTACAAGAGATAGCAATTCCCGAATAGTTGTATGCTTGATCACCAAAGAGAAGATTTCATCATAATCTACTCTCGCTTTCTGTGAGAACTCCTTCGCAACTAACCTTGCTTTGTGGTAGGAGCCTCTTTCGGTGCTTGTTGCCTTCTGGTGCTTCATGCCTTCCCAGTGCTTGCTCTACCTAAGCATGATTCTCTGGGGTAGATTCTTATTTTGACAAAGGAACTTCAGTATAGTTCTTTTCATGAACCTCTTCTTTATCAGCATCTTTTGCTCCAAGTCTTTCATCAAATATGGCATCTCTACTCAGCACCTTCTTCTTGTTCTTCGGATCGCATAGCCTGTAGCCCTTCACGCCCTTTTGAAAATACACTCGAGTGACTTTGGCTTCAGCTTGTTCCGTTCATCACTGGGAATATGAATATACGCCTTGTATCCGAAAACATTTAAAGTTGAATAATCGATGTCCTTCACCGACCAAACTTCTTCAACACATCTAGATTCGAGCAACTTTGATGTTGATCTGTTAACCAAGGAGGCAGCATGGTTAACAAATTCAGCCAAAAAAGATTCGGGTAACCCCGTATGAAGTCTCATGCATTTCTCTCCATGAGAGTCTGGTTCATCCTTCGCGCTGTGTCATTCTGCTGCGGAGTCCTTTTTACGGTGAAGTGACGAGTATTCTTTGTTGCTTGCAAAACTCCATGAATCTACCTTCGCAATATTCACCTTCGTTATCACTAAGCAAGCACTTGATCTTGCGTCCTGTTTGATTCTCTACTTCAGCCTTCCATTCTTTGAACTTTCTAAAAACTTTGGATTTCTCCCGCATGAAGTAAACCTAGATCTTTTGTGAATAACATCCATGAAAGTGATAAAATAGCGAGTAGCACCATGTGAACTTGTCGGTGTCGGCCTCCACACATCAGAGTAAATGTAGTCGAGAATCCCCTTTGCATGTTTCTCTTTGTTCATGAGATTAAACAATACCTTGTATTACTTTCCAAGTACACAGTGCTTGGAAAAATCTATCATACAAGACTTCAAGTCTTTTATAGCTTTCGCTTGTGCAGTTCCTTCATAGCTCGCTCACTTATATGGCTAAGACGATGGGGCCATAGATGAGCCGAGTCATTCTCCGAGATCTCCGATGTGGATATAGTAGCTCCACCTGAGATGGTATCTCCCATGAGCTTGTACAGGTTGTTGGAAAGCTTCTCTCCTCGCATAATCACCTGCGAGCCCTTTCAAATTTTGATCTTGCCTCCACTTGAAGAGTAAGTGAGGCCGCTTGCGTCAAGTGTTTTCAAAGAGATCATATTCTTCTTGAGAGTAGGAACATGTCACACGTTGCTGAAAGTATGAATGATGTCATCATACATCTTTACTTTTACTGTGCCAAAGCCAACGACCTTGCACGCAGCATTATTCCCTATGAGGACTTCACCTCCATCTTTCTTCTCATATGTGTCAAACCAATCCATGTTTGCACATATATAGAAGGTACAACCAGAATCAAGAATCCATGAATCTGAGAACAGTTTACCAGATGAAACTAAAAAAAGTTCTGCTATGTTCTATGTTGCAACTCCAGCCGTAGAAGTGTTCTCGTGCTTCTTTCCTACCTTCTGATCAGCTTTGAACTTTTAGCAATTATTCTTGATGTGACCCTTCTTATGGCAGTAGTAGCACCCAACATCTTTACGGCTCTGAGATTTTGATCTTCCACGGTTGTCAGACTTACCACCTCTCTCTTTGGATCGACCCCGATGATCATTTGATCCCTTGACGAGTAGGTCTTCACTTTTCATGTCATCACCCGAGCTTTTGTTCATCTTAATATGAGAAATGATATCTTGGACAATTTCCACGAACCGAGGAGTCTCCTTGCCGAACATGAGTGTGGTTCGGAAATGCTTGAAGGACGACGGTAAGGACGGTAACAAAATCAAAGCTTTATCCTCCTCCTCGTACTTGACCTTCACTCGCAACAAATCATTAATGCAATGGTTAAATATATTGATATGTTCCATAATATCATCTCCTTCTTCCATACAAAGGTTATACAATTGATCTTTTAAGAAAAGCTTGTTAGAGAGAGTCTTACCCATGTAAGCTTCTCTAGCTTCTCCCACGTGTCATTGGCGGTTATCTCTTCCATGACATTGTAAGTCACCTCATCGGATAAGTGTAGATCAATGGAGCTCATCGTCTTGAGATCCGCCTTGTTTAAGCCTCCGTGGACATTGCCTCCGGCTTGTGCTCGACACACAAAATGCACGTGCGTAAATCTTGTTGTATCAAAATATTCTTCATCTTTCATTGCCATAATGTGAAGTTGCTCCGCCCATCGAATGGCTTCAACTCAACTTTCACACCGCTGATTGTTGACTTCTCTTCAGCCATGTAGAACACAGCGACCTCGCTTTACTACCACTTGTTGGCGTAAAGATTAACATCACTTCAAAATATAGTTCTTAATGATAAGAGAAAATAAAGAATAATGCAACCATAAAGATGAACATAATGACTTACGTGAAAAACACAAAAGAGAAATTGAGCTTGAGGCTCAGAGAGGGCTTCAGTATGATGGAACCAGGAAAAGGGTACAAGGCACTTGGCATACCCGACTACTCTGTCACATACAGCTTACACACACTCTCCAACTCAACCTAGAGTTCTCTTCTACACTCTCTATACTTTCAAGAGAAACAAGAGACACTCCCTTTCACTTTCTCTCTTTCTATACTTTCAAGAGAAATAAGTGATAACTTCAAGCTTTGGATGTTTGGATACTTCTCCAATCTTAGATACTTCTCCCCAACAAGGAGCATGCCTATTTATAGGTCTTGATGAACCTTCTAGATCCACCACTTCTTCTTCCACGTCCATGAATGCTAAAGAGCTCTTGGGAATCTACCAATTCAGTCAAAGAGTCACAAAACCTTTTGGAATTCTGCAGGTAGAAACATGCACTGGATAGGGTACTTTGAACGACGATAACTCCATCAATATTGCTTTATTTTAAGTGATTCAGAACCTAGAGTAAACCTTTCATGTAACTCTACAACTTCTCTGTTGAAGTCCAAGTCAAATGATGACTGCACCATACTCGAAAAAGTCATGCAAAATTGAATACGATGTAGAAAACTGCAGCATTAATTAAGCTAGAAATCGAGCCAGCTCTAACAGTAGCTGTGTACACTGGCGGAGGGAGCGGAGTCTTGGAGAGTTACCCCCCGACCCCACTCAAAAATATCTTTGTGCGTGTAATTTATGCCCCTCTTCCGCCCACACTCTTATTTCTCAATCTCTTGAGATGCGTGGGTTGCTCTCACTCAAATTTCTTGACTCATAAGTTTTCTCTTACTTTTCTCTTCGTGGAAAGTAACAACTCGTAGCCTGATGGCTCTCGGCCTCTCTATCTTATATCTGATCTCCACCGTAGAGACATCATCCCCATGGTCTCAAATCCCTGATCCTTCTCTCTCACTCTCAGTTTTCGAAACCCTAAATCTCCTTTCCTTTCTGTCTCTTTCTCTCTCAATCTCCAATTCTTATATCCCCAATTCTCATATCCTTAAACCGTAAATCTCTAAATCTCATCTCCTCTCTCTTGATCACTCTCAAATCCCTAAAATTCCTCTCTATAATATCGGAGCACTCGAATAAGGAGCTAAAGACTTGGCGCTTCCACTACAAGCGACGAGCAGGACTAGGTGGCTTCTACGGGACCACGACTCACGAGCCACATCCACCTCTTATCGTCACCATTGGTATGCTAAAATTTCTTTTAATTTGGGTATTCATTGATTTTGTTTATCTTGTTGTTGTGATAGATTTCTAAAAAAATTTATTGTCCATAATGACATAATTTATTTAATTATTATTAATATAGAAAAAATAGAGAAATCATTATGATAAAATTAGTTAAGTAGGGATTATTGTGTTGTGTTTTGTACTTTTGTTATAGTCTTATAGAGGTTACATGTTGGATGTACACTGTGAATATAATTATTTGGATTTAACTTGCAAGCTATATCTTTAAAGTTACATGTGTAGTTTCATTTTGTTACAACCGTAATTATGCAAAAGATTATCAATTTGGAGTTTGAGTTTGAAGCCCCTTCCTTTCTCTTAATCTCTTGGAATGAAAACTATTATATTATTTATTATTTACAATTTTGATATTATTGAATGTTATTTTATGTCCCTCGTATTTGGAATCCTGAGCACGCCACTGACTATATAGCCAGCGAGACACGACTCACTTATAAAAGAGTGAGAGTGGTTTGTGAGAAGTCGAAGATTAATATCCAACTACGGCCAAATGTTATAACAAAAAATGTTCTACTGTAAAAGTAAGACTTACATGAAACAGGACTATTTGGATTCAAGGAAGTGGGCGGAATTGAGGAACTGGGGAAGTGTCATCTCACTTCAGCTGTCCATCCAATCAGGAAAAAAATTGAGAAAACTCCTTTTTCTTTTCTCTCTTCCCTTTTACACATCCATTTTCTCATTTTCGGGATGTTAAAGTTAATTTTGTGGTCATGTAAATCTCATTTGTAATAAGTTGTACAACAAAACAGTTAACTTGTGGTCATGTAAATCTCACTTGCATTCTAATTACAGTCCAATTTTTATCATAATTAATTTTTATTTTAATATTATTTTATGGTCAATTTTGTGGCCAACTTTTTCACTTCCACTTTCACGTTACTGACCAAACAACGAGAACCACAATATTTTTTTCACTTCTGCTTTCTAACTACCAACCAAACACCAAAAAGAATACATACAAATTCTCATTTTTCAAAAAAGAAAAAAAAACTACTCTGCCACTTCCGCTCACTTTCATTGAATCCAAAGAGCCGCTAATGTAGTTCACATAATTTACCGTGTATTCTTCAGTCATTAATTATATAAAAAAAATCACAAAATCTAGAGTTCTGAGTAGGTAACCACGCGTCCCTTGACTAAGGGATAGAAACGCAGAAGATAAGGGAATGCCTTGTAATTTAATATATCAACTAGAATTGCGGCAGCATTTATCGAAATCACGGTGAGGAACAAGAGACTTAATTAACAATTGCGGTCATTCTACCCCGCCCATCACGGGCAAATTTTTTCTTGGCCTCAGCGTTTTTGTCTCCCCATCACAGGAACAAGACACTTAATTTAGTTTAAACAATCAGTTAATTATTGTGTAACATGTTGTGATATGGTCCCTATGTTTTTTTTCCCCTCCCTCTTTACATAATATTTGAATAGATATAGACTTGACCCACATATATTTTAATTGTAACAATCAGCTAATTATGTAAGATGTTGTGTCATGGTTAACCACTATGGTTCCTGAGTCTTTCTTCTTGAGGTGTGTTTTTGAAAAAAAAAAAAAAAAAATCAAAGTGGAGATCTAACCAAATTAGAAATTCTAGAGGAAAATCACTCAAACTGATAATGTCAGTTTTTTGGGTGAATTTCTCTTCATTTGGAGAGAGAAACTGCAGCAGTCCAAAGACAATTTTTTGAGTTAATTTTCTGCCAACTAAACACGTCAACATGAAAAAAATACATAAGGCCTAAACTTTCAACAAAAATCAATACTTTTCAGCTCATTTTCTCTAAAACAAAGAAGCTCTTTGTTTAATATTTTAATAGATATCCTCGAAGAACACTTGTAAAAAAACGAGAGTGATTAGGTCAAGATAGTTACCGAACGTTATCTATGAACAGCACACATGCTTTTGGATGAAGAATGTTAAGAAATATGAAAACATTTTCTGGCACTCGTAAAAAGTTCTCAAAGAACTTATCCTTGATACGCGAGGAAAATTAGCAGAAAAAGATCTGATATGAAATATAAAATATTTAGTTATAAAGGTCATCGTCAATGCGAAAGGTTAAATGTGGGAAACTGTGGAGCAGACTGCTCCCACCCCTCTGCCACGTTTTCGGATCTTTTACATATACATAAATACATGCAAAAATTTATATATAAACGATTTCATGTATTTAAAACAATGTATCGTTATTTTTGTCATGTATTGTGCTTCACTTTTGTTTTCCAATCTGTTGATAATAGGTCCTTTATTGAACTAGGGTCTTTGTTACTGCGGTGGTGATTTTCCGTCATGAGTAATTGGACTGTCGATCATCATCATAAGCGGGAAATGAAATAGAGCAGCGCACGTAAATAAAAACACAACACAGAAAAGAGGGACATAGAGGATTTACGTAAAGATCTTTACTCGAGAAAAACCACGAGGAAGAGTTTCACTATAATTCTCAGTTTAGAGGAATTACAGTAATTTAAAAAGTATATCAGATTGGAATTCGAATAGAATAAGGATCAAAATTAGAGTCCCAAAAAGTCATCTTTTTCGTTGGAGGCCTATTTATACTCGACTGAGCTGTTGACATTGAGGCAGAGGGGTACCGATGAGATCTTTGTAACTGGATGATTTGTACATATCGACTTGTTGTAACGACCATGATCAACCGGTGTTGGTTTGTTGGGATTTTGTATAGGAAAATTCGTTTTTGTACATAACTGTCCGCGTTGAGTGGTGCTGCATGTTATGAACGTGGAGAAAAATAAGATTGTGTAACTGTCGGCAGAGATTAGGGGTGATCTGTTACTGGAGCTACTTAGTTCGGAGCCGAAGTCTTCAGAACGGAGGGAACCTCGGAGTGGAGAAGATCTTGAAGAGGTTGGGTATAGCATGAACTTCGGAGGGGAGCTCTGATATTATTCGGAGAGTTGAAAGATGAGAGGCACGTGTCGCTATCTTCGATGACGTCGGATTTTGATCACTACAGATGTCCCCTGCTCTTTCGCTTGTTAGAGCCTACGGAAGGGAAGTCAAAAGAGCGGAGTTAGTAGGAGACTTTTCAACACCTTAAGTTCATCTTGATGTTTGTGGCAGACGATGATCTGGATCATAAATGCGGATTCTGAGTTGCAGGTTGTACAACTGGTTGCCAGTTGTTGTGTCGGTCGGTTAAATCTCTTTAGGGTCGAATCATGTGTCTCTCCGAATCCAGGAGTCGTAATGACATAGAGGTAAAATTTCGTGTTTTGGCGGTGACAGTTGATTTTTTGCTGATTCGGTTGATTGAAAATCTCGGGATGTGGATCAATTTTTCGAGAATTAAAATTTAAATTGGAGGCGGTGCGGCTCCTCTTTCGTTTATAAATAAAGTGAAACTCTTGGATGAAAATCACTTCTACTATTTTCTTTAAGGAATCCTTGCTTCAAATTTTCTCTTCTTTACTTTTCTGGGTCGCCATGTTTTCTTTTTCTTCATCAGATGGAGAAAAGAAAGGGAGAGGATGAAAGTGGAGAAAATGATGGTCAGGCTCTCGCCATGTAAGAGTTTGTTGGCGCGCCACATTAGTCTTCGTGATGAGCCTGTAACGACACATCAGATATCGTGACAAGGTGTCGCCACCGGGGATAGGAAGCAGGGCTCCTTTTTCTATTGGAGTCGATGATTTGGTTCTGAGTTGCCCAATTTTTGGGGGTGATGTTTAACCTTTGGGTTTTGAACCTTTTTCCTTATAGAGTGTACGAGGAAGGAGGAGAACGAGCTCATCAGTTGGGTGTGCTGGTGAATTGCTTCTCATGGAGGGGCTAGGATCTTTCCCTCAAAACACCTTGGAGTGGATGTGATACCATCACCTTCTTACGTGTCTTATCGGAGTTCGTCTGAAGCTCAGGGCGTTATAGTGGCTTCGGAGGGCTTCTTGGGGATCCTTATCATTCTCCTTAAGATGCGCAGAGGATGGCGGTTCCGATTTGGCTTCATTGAAGGTGTGTTACAGGCGGAGAGAAGATCTTTCACTTGAAGGAATCTATATTTTTACAAAAGAACCCCCGAAGTTTCTTCCGGGAACTCTGAACAGTGGTGTGAGCAATGAGGTCGTTTCTTTTGATGGATGTTCCCGGGAGGACTGTTTCTTGAGAAATTGACGTGCAAAAATCTTCTATTAATGTAAAAGAGGATTATAAAAGGGTTAATACCCGATTACAAAAGAGGGAATAAAATTGACTTATTCCCCTTTTGTTTAGTTTTGTTGGATTCTTCTTGAGGCGATGGAGATTGAATCTTACTCTCTGTTGACAACGAAGTGAGTTTGAAGCTTGGATCTCTTAGCACTTTGTCAAAGCACTGAATAAGATATGAATCTTCTACAGCACTTGAAATCTCAAAGAGATCGAAAGAAACTTGATTGCCATAGGACAAGTTTATCAAGAGTCTCTTGTCTTTGTCTCTCTTTCTCTAAAAAATCTCCTTTTTTTAGCTTTTTATAGCTATTTATAGAGGATTTTGAGGTGTAACTAACCCCTTAAATTCCTCCATAATGGAGATTCATCCATCATTAAGTGGGAGAAATGGGTGTAATTGACTCACTTATATAACTATCTGTTACAGCAAAAATGCGGAGCTCGCGTTTGAAGTTTAAACGCAAAGCACGCACAGGGCTCGCATTTAAAGAGGGAACGCGACCCTCGCGTTTTACAAAGAACGCGGAGTTGCATTTAAAGTTATAACACGGTCTTTACTTTCATTGAAGGAACGCGATCTTCGTTTGAAATTTTGAACGCGGATCTGTGTTTGGAGCTGTTGAATACGAATATTCATTCTAGGTTTTGAACGCGGATCTCGCGTTCTGAGTCTTTGAACATGGATCTCATGTTTTGTCGAGGGGATAATCCAAATAAGAATACTCTCATGTATATATCATATGTCTTGTACAGTTATAAGCTGAACATATATAATCCATATAAATTAAATAGATTGGGATGACAAAACTATGTATACTCGCTTCTAATCACATAAAAACTAGTACATCGAGGGGATATTTTAAATAAGGAAACCCTCTCATGCAGTTATAGGCTAAACATACATAATATGTACTATCCTGAGATGAAAAATTCATGCAAGCATATGTAAAGATTATGTTCAGATAATACCTAGGTGATTGTACCTTTTCAAAATGCTTGATTTCTTCAGCCTCTAATCACGCAAAACTAGTACGTCAAGAGGATAATCCAAATAAAAAAATCATCATGTATATACTATATGTCTCATGCAATTATTAGCTTTTTAGAATGTTTTTCTGCAAACTTGAAAGGGGTTCTGAAGTGGGGTGCGACCCATCGACAGATTGGATGTGTCGACTCTGAGCGGGGATAAGACCTATAACAAAGTGCGATCCGAACCCATCGACATAGTTGCTTTCGAGTGGAGTTTGATCCATCAGCGGACTGTGAACTCAGAAAGGGCTTGAAATAGGGGCGTGACCCATTGACAGATTGGATGCACGACTCTGAGCCGAGGTAGGACCTACAGCAGAGTAACGATCCGATTTAGACATTGCAGAGAAAAACTATCAGGGGTTCATCCACTTGTGGGTTCAGATGAGGGGAGCTCGTAGGCTAGTGTTTGTCCCGAGTGGGGGTGTGATCTATCAGCGAAACATCAAACTGGCACTCTGAGTGAGGGAAATCCCTGCAGCATAGTGGGGGCTCCGAGCGAAGGCAGGAACCACAACGGAGGATTTCGACTCTAGTAGGATAGCCGAGAAGGGGTCCCGTAGGCAGTTGCTTGCGTTGTCGTCCCCGAGCGGGGATGAAACCCACAACGGAACTACAAGCATAAGACTTCGAGTGGGGGTAGGACCCATTAGCGGAGCTGGGTTCGCAGTCATCTACGAGTGGTGCAAGACCCATCAATGGAGCAGCAAAATTCGGTAGGACCCTGAGTGGGGAAAATCCCAACAATAGAGTAAGCTGAAATGGCTAAAAGAAAATAGAATTTTATTTGGTAATAAAATGAAAAACACGAAAATCAAAGTATAGGCGAGATCATGGATAGGGGCACTGTCTATTTAGGGAGGTATGATCGAATCACTCGATTGCTTTGTACTAGGTGATCGTGTGTGAGGACATATTCCTTGAGAGAGCCCTAACAAATGAGCTCTTCCAGGTACCGTCAGAGGGTTCAACAATGGATGGTTATATGCCCCTTACCTGTTGGCCCAAAGGCTTTTCACTCTAGTTTTGATGATGACTAACTCATGTAGTTATGAGTACTAATAATCTTGTGTTTTAGTCTCAGATCATTAATCAAGATATTAGTTGGTGTTTAGCTTCAACTAGATGTTTTGGAAGCTTGCACATGTTGATTCAAGAGCCCGCGCATCAAAGATGATATATTGCAATTGCTCGGTGAATCAAAGGAGTTTTTGGATCGAGTCAACTTGGAGATTGCGCTCTATAAGAAGACTTAGGTATCCATAGTTTTTAGTTTGGGTTTAGATCTTAATTGTAAAGATTAGTATAGTATGATAAGCTCAAGTTCACAACACACATGTTTCACGTTTTGAATATTGTTTTTTCGGTTTTTGGTTTAACCGATCTTGGTTTTCATGAATAGATTTTATATCAAAACAAGTTTACATGGTTTAGTGTATATATGATTTGTTCTATATACATGCATGCTTCTATTGCTTAAACAAACTTAGTTTGATATTCTATTTCATGTGTTTTATGTTTTGGTATTTTTATCAAAACATTATTTTTGGACTTAATGACAAAAATCATGATATATATATATGTTCCTGGTATATTGAATTTCTATTCATATACAATATGCTTCAAAGTGTTTAAATATCATATTTTTGTATCATGGATGAGTTTTAGACAATGTGTATTTTCTATTCAAAATACAAGGTTTCAGAAAATACGGTTTTTGATTTTTGGCAAAATTTCTATGACACAAAAATAGTCAAATATGTTTGAAATTTGTGTTAGGATTTTTAACACAAGTTGGTATTTCAATATAAAATGATAAACTATTTTTGTGGAATTTTAGAGATTTTGTGGGATTTATTGGAATATTTTTTTTACCACTGTTTTTCTGACTCATTTATAGGCTGACAGGCCTGGTCGGTCGACCGAAGCGGTCGACCGCACCAAGGGCCGGTCGACCGGTTCGGTCGACCGACGTGCACAGACCTGTGCACGTCTGCAGCCCAATGGGCCGGTCGACCGCTTCGGTCGACCGACGGAGAGCTGTTTGCTCTCAGGAATTTTCGGTCGACCGGACCGGTCGACCGGCAGCTGTAACGTTCGAAAATTCGAACGTTGGGCGGTCGACCGGGCCGGTCGACCGGCAGGCTATTTCTGGCATATATTCTGTAAACGGCTATTTTTCTAAATTGCCTATAAATACCCCATTTGAGAGAGTTTTTCTCTAAGAATTTTTGGGCTAAAATTTTCTATCTCTCTGGTGTTTTTGTTGCAATCAAAATAGGTTTTTGGATTCAAATTGAACAATCTTTTTGGTGTTTTCATTAGGGTTTGAAAAATCAAAGAAAAGGGTTTTTGGGAAAAGCTTTTGAATTGAACTTCTCTATCTTGGTTTCATTTATTTCCCAAAGATTTTCTTTGAGTTGCTGGTTTCAAATCCCTTGATTTTCTCCACACTTGAGTTATAATCTACTATCTATATCTATAGGATTTTTGTGGGAGAAAAAGAGATTGTTTAGTGGTTGTTGTATTAGACCACCAAGTTGTAACCCAATCTTTTCTTAGCTTTGTGCTTTGGGTTGTATCCCTCTAGTTGAGAGGTGATCCTTGTATTGGTTGGTGATTGGGAGTTTGTTGTATTGGTTTGGAATTTGCCTCAAGGAGGAGGTTGTGTTGGTTGACTTGGATTTGTGCCTCAAGGAGGAGGTTGTATAGAGAGGAGTTGGGTACTCTTTGTAAAGGGTCCTAGGTGGACGAGCTAGTGGAAATCCTTCGTGTGTCGAAGGCGGGGATGTAGAGCTGGGTGCTCGAACCTCGATAACATATTCTTGTGTTTGCGTTTGATCTATTGGCTCTCTATCTCTCTCTCTTCACTTTGTGCCTTGCATTTCTACTTATATTGCTCATTCATATTGCTTGGCTTGGTTGTGTGTGCATCACTTGTTGATCACACTTGAGTGTATTTGCATTAAGTTTTTAAATTCCGCATTTAGTTCATAGATTAGCATTGTCACCTATTCACCCCCCCTCTAGGTGACTTTTCAATTGGTATCAGAGCTAGCGCTCCTGATATTTTGGTTTAACAACCTAGGAGTAAAAGATCTTGGTTTGCTAATCTTCATTTGCAATTATCATTTGCACTCATTCTAGTTTGCACTCATGGCTAGCCCTCCTATGTTTGACCATTTTAGACTTGATGCTTGGAAGGTGGACATGACTAGGCATTTAAAAACTCTAGGTCATTTAGTTTATCAAGCCATCACTATAGAAACCCTCCCTAATAGTAGCAAGCATAAGAAGGCCAATGCACTTGCACTTAAAACACTTAGAGCATCTTTTGATAATAATCTTTTACTTATTTTTGATAGTTTTGATTCGGCTTTTGCAGTTTGGAGCGTCTTGACATCTCCGGAGCTTCCAAGGATCATTAACAATATGAGGAGATCTATGAGAGATGTATCCGAAGAGCCTTGCTTTATGGCATATGGGAATGACTCTCATGAGGTACATTCGGATTCCCCTCTTGATGATAGCTCTAGTTCATATTGCCATGGTTGTTTTGAAGTTCAAAATTTGAATGTTGAACTTGCCTCTAAACTTGAAAAATTTATGGTAAAACATGAGATTTTGAAAAAGAAACATTTTGATTTAAAAGAAGAATTAAAGGATTTATGTTCTACTTTTGAATCGTTTTGCAAGAGAAAGAAGAGATTACTAGTGAACGTGACTCACTTGAATCTCAACTTGAACTTGCCCTTAAAGAAATTGAAGTTTTAAAAGGCAAAAATGATTGTGATGATATTTTGGAGAACAACAAAGTTTTATCTTCAAAATTAGATCTTGCTTTTGAAGGAAATCTTGCTTTGCGAAATGAGATTGATTCTATCACTAAAGAATTGGATTTGGTTTTGATTAAAAATAAATCTTTGCAAAAAGAGATTGATGTTTGCCATGCTAATGTTGCTTCATGTTCTACCTCACCTATTGCATGCTCCACTTTATCTTCTAACATTGAAAATGATATACTTGTTTTGAAGAAAAGTGTTGATAGTTTGGGCTCCACTTTGAGCCATTGTGCCATGAACCACACTCGTTTGGAATCCTTGGTTCGCAAGAAACAAGTTCCAACTATGCATGCACACCCAACACGGCATACACATGCTCATCACGGACACAATCATAACACGTATGCTCATGTGTACACTTGTACACATTGTGGTCGAAAAGGCCACCTTGCTAGATTTTGCTATGATAGATTACATATTGAAAATTTAGCAACTAATCTTGTTTGGGTTAGGAGAGATACTAACCCCCGTGGACCCACAAGAAAATGGGTACCAAGATCCACCACTTTGATGTTTGATGTAGGTGGAGGCTCTCGTATAACGTGAGAGTTTTGGTGCCTTGAGGTGGATGCGTTCTAAGCCTAAAAGAGAATCATTTGGATGCTTCACACTCAAGGAGATTAGGTGGAGAGGACCACCATTGGTTTGGGGAACTAGAGAAGGATCTTCATTGGTTTTGGTATCATTCTCTAACTCCCATTTTATTTGCATGCTTTACATGTTCATCTTTTAGCATGATATGTTTTGTAGTTCATTTTGCTCATGCTATGTTAATTAGAATAGAGATATACATGTTTAGTTATTTGAGCACCCATATTTCTTATGGATTTACATTTAGTGTTCTCACCTTGTTTAATCTAACATGTATGCCCTAGATCTAATGCACATGCATATGCATAATGATCAAATGATATTCATGATTCCATGATTTGTGTTTTAATGATTCATGTTTTGATTGAATGATAATTATCATTAGAACATGTGGATTTGTATTATGATCATATGGATGTTTATGATATATCTTGTGTGCATTTCATCATTGCATACTATTCATTCTTTGATCGATCAATTCTCATACAATAAGGTTGCACTGCGCACCTCTAACCCATTCAAGGGGAATTGGGAGGAAGGAGTTCAGAACCCTTCACGGGGTATACGGCTCTTAGTCTTGTTTTGAGAGATCGTTGCATCATACATCCATTTTAGTCATTAATACTTCATATTTTTGATTATTATGACTATATTTAGCATATTGATTTTTAACCCGTTTTATGCTTCATGTTTTGACTACTTACTTGAATGATAGTTTTCATTAAGACTAGGATTCATACTTGTACAACTAGTGAGCTACAAATAGACCTTTATATGTTTGTGCTTAAACGCTCATTTGTATTCATTTGATGTACTAGTATACTCTAGTTTTGATGATTCATGCATTTGACTTGTATTCACATTTGTGTTTTATGATTTTGAGTTTTGACTTCATGTATATGTCTATTTTGTCCAAACTATTAGCTATACATGTACATCCTTGAGCCACGTGCCTTCATGCATATACACTTGTGGACTCACTATGTTTGGGATATGTATGTATACTTTAGTTTGTACATGACATACATATGCCTTGAAGTTCAATTCGTTTTGATGATTTTCATATTTTTAAGTAATTTCAATCAATAATCTAAGTTTTCATGTGTTCGTGTTTTCAAAGGAATTTCATTTGAGTTTGAATGCAAAATTTTCATGACAATGTATTTCACATTACACTTGTTCACTCAATTTATTATGTTTCTCATGATTGTGTTTTCATGAGTATGATATGGACTTTATGGAACTCGAGTGTTTAGTGATATGTGATTTTCATGTTTCATGAAAAATATTTCTGTGTTATTCCTTACTTGAAGGATTTGTACTAGTTTTTCAAATTTTCATAAACTAGTTCATATTCTTCATGAGGTAGAGATTTTCAAACAAACTATAATTTCAAATCTATTTTTGAAAACCCCTACCATCTATGGGCGGTTGGATGGGAGATCATATTCTTGTATGCTTTATAATAAAAATCCTTTTTATCTTGAACCATGATTGGGTGGTAGTTGATATGAGTTATACACTTGACCTTACTTTTGTTATTTCAATTGGTATCATTGAGTTCTTTCAATTGGTATCAATATGACATATTTTTTTTGTATACTCATATGTGTTTGCTTTGTGTATGTATGTTTGCACCTCATATAGTATCAATTTCAATTGATATCTAATCTTTTACATACATAGAAGTTTCCTTTGTGCCTATCATATTCATATATTTTAGAGCACAAATCTTGATTTTGCATAGCTTGATTTTAAATGACTATATTGTTTCAATTGATGAAGTTTTTCAATTGGTATCTTAATACAAGCTTATGCATAAGTTTCTTTGGTATTTCATAAAGGGGAAGAAAATTCGTATTTTGTATTTCAATAAGTATTTGTTTTGCTTTCCACTCCCTAACTTTATGATGAAAAATGATTGGAAAATTTACATTGTTGTGTAATTGGTATCAAGAAGCCATTTGTGTTAAAAATTTCTTCAATTGGTATCCAGAGGCTATTTGTTTACTTAAATTTGTATCAATTTGTCTTATAGTTTACATTGCATGTTTTCATTTTGATATAAAATGATTATTCTTGTTTCAATGCCTTGTATAATGTTGGTATTGGCATTCCTCAATTTATTGATTATTTCAATTGATATCAAGAACTTGTTTGGTATATCTAAAGTTTTAGCTATGTTTGATTTGTTTTTGGTATCAAGAGATTTAGCAATTTTATGTTTTATCCCTTCGTTGATTTTAGGGGGAGAAATATTTGCCTTCATTATGTTTGTTTTACCCCTTTGTTGATGAGTGACAAAAAGGGGGAGAGGAATTTGTAGTTTATATGCATGGTTGATTTATGCATATGTTTTTGTTTTGTTTTGGTATGTTTTATTATGTGTTTGAGAACATTCATGCATATCTTATATGTTTTATTGTTATGCATGAGTTAAGGGGGAGCTTCTTTGAAGCTTTACTTTAATCCATGCATATATAACTCCATGAGTTTTGTCATCATCAAAAAGGGGGAGATTGTTGGCCCAAAGGCTTTTCACTCTAGTTTTGATGATGACTAACTCATGTAGTTATGAGTACTAATAATCTTGTGTTTTAGTCTCAGATCATTAATCAAGATATTAGTTGGTGTTTAGCTTCAACTAGATGTTTTGGAAGCTTGCACATGTTGATTCAAGAGCCCGCGCATCAAAGATGATATATTGCAATTGCTCGGTGAATCAAAGGAGTTTTTGGATCGAGTCAACTTGGAGATTGCGCTCTACAAGAAGACTTAGGTATCCATAGTTTTTAGTTTGGGTTTAGATCTTAATTGTAAAGATTAGTATAGTATGATAAGCTCAAGTTCACAACACACATGTTTCACGTTTTGAATATTGTTTTTCGGTTTTTGATTTAACCGATCTTGGTTTTCATGAATAGATTTTATATCAAAACAAGTTTACATGGTTTAGTGTATATATGATTTGTTCTATATACATGCATGCTTCTATTGCTTAAACAAACTTAGTTTGATATTCTATTTCATGTGTTTTATGTTTTGGTATTTTTATCAAAACATTATTTTTGGACTTAATGACAAAAATCATGATATATATATGTTCCTGGTATATTGAATTTCTATTCATATACAATATGCTTCAAAGTGTTTAAATATCATATTTTTGTATCATGGATGAGTTTTAGACAATGTGTATTTTCTATTCAAAATACAAGGTTTCAGAAAATACGGTTTTTGGTTTTTGGCAAAATTTCTATGACACAAAAATAGTCAAATATGTTTGAAATTTGTGTTAGGATTTTTAACACAAGTTGGTATTTCAATATAAAATGATAAAACTATTTTTGTGGAATTTTAGAGATTTTGTGGGATTTATTGGAATATTTTTTTTACCACTGTTTTTCTGACCCATTTATAGGCTGACAGGCCTGGTCGGTCGACCGAAGCGGTCGACCGCACCAAGGGCGGTCGACCGGTTCGGTCGACCGACGTGCACAGACCTGTGCACGTCTGCAACCCAATGGGCCGGTCGACCACTTCGGTCGACCGACGGAGAGCTGTTTGCTCTCAGGAATTTTCGGTCGACCGGACCGGTCGACCGGCAGCTGTAACGTTCGAAAATTCGAACGTTGGGCGGTCGACCGGGCCGGTCGACCGGCAGGCTATTTCTGGCATATATTCTGTAAACGGCTATTTTTCTAAATTGCCTATAAATACCCCATTTGAGAGAGTTTTTCTCTAAGAATTTTTGGGCTAAAATTTTCTATCTCTCTGGTGTTTTTGCTGCAATCAAAATAGGTTTTTGGATTCAAATTGAACAATCTTTTTGGTGTTTTCATTAGGGTTTGAAAAATCAAAGAAAAGGGTTTTGGGAAAAGCTTTTGAATTGAACTTCTCTATCTTGGTTTCATTTATTTCCCAAAGATTTTCTTTGAGTTGCTGGTTTCAAATCCCTTGATTTTCTCCACACTTGAGCTATAATCTACTATCTATATCTATAGGATTTTTGTGGGAGAAAAAGAGATTGTTTAGTGGTTGTTGTATTAGACCACCAAGTTGTAACCCAATCTTTTCTTAGCTTTGTGCTTTGGGTTGTATCCCTCTAGTTGAGAGGTGATCCTTGTATTGGTTGGTGATTGGGAGTTTGTTGTATTGGTTTGGAATTTGCCTCAAGGAGGAGGTTGTGTTGGTTGACTTGGATTTGTGCCTCAAGGAGGAGGTTGTATAGAGAGGAGTTGGGTACTCTTTGTAAAGGGTCCTAGGTGGACGAGCTAGTGGAAATCCTTCGTGTGTCGAAGGCGGGGATGTAGAGCTGGGTGCTCGAACCTCGATAACATATCCTTGTGTTTGCGTTTGATCTATTGGCTCTCTATCTCTCTCTCTTCACTTTGTGCCTTGCATTTCTACTTATAATGCTCATTCATATTGCTTGGCTTGGTTGTGTGTGCATCACTTGTTGATCACACTTGAGTGTATTTGCATTAAGTTTTTAAATTCCGCATTTAGTTCATAGATTAGCATTGTCACCTATTCACCCCCCCTCTAGGTGACTTTTCATTACCGTCATGGTAGGAGCAATATTCTTCTGCTCTGAGAAGTGAGAGATCATACTAGATGGTTCTCGAACGCCTGACTCAGGGTTGATCCTTGATGATGTTGAAGACTTCGTTGTTGGAAAACCTGAGCGGAGTGAAATGCTTTATCGGCTTGTAGGCTCTAAGCATCTGGAGCGCCTGATTCTTGTAGGCAGGTTGTTCCCGATTTCGATCTTGGGCATGGGCGGAGGCTTCATGTAGAGGCTTCGACTTTCCTCCATCATCACCATGTTTCGCAGAGTGGTTAGGGGAAGTCTTCATTGCCTCCTCCAACTAGATGTGGGGCTGAGCTCGGAATATAATCTCGCTCATTCGAGTGACATTATGCTTTAGGAGATTTTTGTACACGGGTTAAAAACTTGTAGCCCGCTGATGACCGTGAGTGCAGAGACGTCCTCACTGCAGTTGTGGACCTTGACCAGTTTGCTTTAGAAGTAGTTGATGTAGGATTTGAAGTTGTCTTCCTGCCTCATCTTAACAGTAAGAAAGTGGCAGTTGTTTCTCTTAGCCTCCCGGCAAGATGCGTAATGGATGAGGAACACTTTAGACACCTCCTCGAAATTACGGAGAGAATGTGGAGGAAGGGAGTAGAGTAGAACCAATCTGAAGCGACAACTTTCAGACTGGAAGGGAAGGTGAGGCAACATGAGCGGATCGTTGCGGGAGTAGATTACTATTTTATCCCGAAAATGCCTGATGTGTTGGACCAGGTCGCTTACTTTGGAGTAGTAGTTGAATGTTAGAGTCGAGAACTTTCATGATTACTCGTACTCCAAGATCTCTTTGGAGAGGGTGGAACCGGAGACTTCGGCAGCAGAAGATGTTGATCGGCTACTGAGCTGCAACTTAGCCTCCTTGATCCATCTTTGAAACAACTTGTCGAGGATCCTGACACTGGGAGATTGTTTGATTTCAATCTTACTTTCCGACTGCATTGGTGTCTGGGTATTCTGGAAGGCAGCGATTTGAGCCTGGAGTTGTTCACAGATGTCATTCTCGCGGTCGAGAGCTGTCTGCTCTCGATCACGATCTGACTGGACTTGCTGCTCTTTCATTTGCTCTTTTATGTCAGCGAGCATCTGAAGCAGCTGATCTTCATACTGCGACGGGAGAACTTAGGCGTTGGCAGCTGCCTCTTGAGCCGAGGAGGAACCCGTATTTTTTGGTAGTATGTGGTTGATCGATGGTTGGCGGGGGACCATGCCCCCAATGGCGTTGATGGCCTTAGACGTGATGTCATTAAGGGTAATGCTTTGCTTTCTTGGGGTCATCCACATTGGGGAAGAGGCTTTTGAAAAGGCTTTTTGGTGAAGGTTTTTCGGTTGAAAAGGAGAGAGATCTTGAGTGTGGACTCAGATGTCAATGAAAGCACCAGTTTATGGTGGTGATTTTTCGTCACAAGTGATTGGATGGACGATCCTTACCACAAGCGAGAAATAAATAGAGTAGTGCATGTCAATAAAATACAGTACAGAAAAGAGGGACACAGAGAATTTACATGAAAATCTTTAATCGGGAAAAACCATAGGAAGGAGGAGAAGCTTTGCTATAATTTTGAGGCTACAGAAATTACAAGAATCTAAAAAATGTATCAGATTGGAATCCGTATAGAATAAGTATCAAATTCAGAGTCTCAAAAAAGTTCTCTTCTTCATTAAAGGAGGAGGTCTATATATACTCGACTGAGCTATTGGTATTGAGACAGATTGGTACAGGAAAGATCTTCATAACTGCACGATTTGTACATGTCGACTTGTTGTAACGGCCGTGATCACCGGTGCTACTTTGTTGGGATTTTATGCGGGAAAATCCACCACTATCTATAACTGCCTGCGCTGAGTGGTGGTGCATGTTACGAATACAGAGGAAAATAAGGGCGTGTTTGTTTCGCCGCAAAACGTCGCAAAACGCAAGTCGTAAAACTTCTTTTCCATTTTCCGTTGTTTGTTTCGCTGAAAAATAAGTTGCAAAATGCAACTCTTCTTTTCTCATTTACAGTTGCTACAGTTAAATTTGTGGTCATGTAAATATCACTTTTACACTCATATTTTCTCACTTGTAGTTACTACAGTTAATTTTGTGGTCATGTAACTCTCACTTGTAGTACACTTATAATTCAAAACAGTTACTTGATAATCAATATATAATTTAATATTATTAAATATTTAATATTTTAAATAGTGTTCAATTTCTTATTTAATTATTTTATATTTTTAATCTTTAATTTTTTTATTGTTTTTAATATTGTTTTAATATTTAATATTTTTCTATTTTAATTTAATATTTTTATTTAATAATTTATTATTTTATTAATACTTATTTCATTTTTTATTATTTATTTAGAGTTAATATTTTATTAATATAACAATATTATACTTTAATATAAAATTATTATATATTTAATTATTTATTTTTTAATATAAAAAATTACTTTATTAATATCATAATATTTTTTATTATATTAATATTTTATTATGTTAATATTGTAATAATAATTCAGTATAATAATACTATAATGATAATTTATTATTAAATTATAATTATATTTACTTTGTTAATTTTATATTTCTATAATATTACAATAATATTATAATAAATTTATATTATAATAGTTTTCAAGTATTTTTAATATTATAATATTATAACTATAGTTTATTATTTTTGTAAGATTTTTTAATATTATAATAAAATTTTTATTATAATAATTTTCAAGTATTTTTAATATTATAGTATTATAACTATATTTTATTATTTTTGTAAGATTTTTTAATATTTATGTTTTATTAGTATTCTTAAAATTTATTAATGTTCTTTAGATTTTTTTAAATTTTATATTATTTATTTAGTTAATGTTTTTGTAATATTTTACTATTTATACTAATATTTTATTAATATTATTGTTATAAATAAAATATTAAGATTATTAATTTTTATCTCCAATTTATTAATATAATTTAATTTGCAATAGTAGATTTAATTTAATAGTATTTATAATATTTAAATCACTGCTACAGTTAATTTTGTGGTCAACTTTTCCACTTACACTTTTACATTACCAACCAAACACCATAAAACACATATACTTTACCGTTTACACTTTCACTTTATCAACCAAACACCGTAAAACACAATATATTTTCTCTGCTACAGTTCACTTTTTCCATTCTCATTTTACGACTTACGACTTGCGACGTTTTGTAACGAAACAAACAGGCCCCAAGAGGTTGCGTAAAACATGATTCGACGCTGAAGTCTTCGAAACGGAGGAATCTTCGGAACGGAAAAGTTCTCGAAGAGGTTGCGTATAACATGGATTTCGAAGAAAAGCTCTGATGTTACTCGTAGAGTTAAAAAGTGAGGGGCACGCGTCGCCATCTTGGACGGGATCAGGTTTTTACCACTACAGTTACAATAAAAAATAATAAAATTAATCATATAAATTTGTCACATTGAATTTATGAAACGAAAATTATGGACAATAACCTTAATGACTTTGCAGTTGGAGTATTTTCTGTTTTTCTAGTACTTTCATAAGCTTTTTTTTTTTTCTTTTTATCTTTTTGGGGGTGTGCGTGATTTTTTTTTTTTTTTTTTTTCACTCTTTTTTTTCTTTTGTGGGGTGAGAGTTACTTTTGCCCCACCTCGAATTTTTTCTGTCAGGATATCACCGAGAGCATTCTACCAAGATAGGATGTCCTCGGTAACCAATTGCCCATCCATGATGAAAATCAGTCTACTACATCATTAGAATATCATCGATAAACTTGAAAATTTTTCATTGACAATGTCTTTAAATTTGGCCATAGAAGCTCTAGTGACATCTATTAGTTTAAGATACCTCCCAACCAAGGTCGAGATTAGAGACTATTTACCAAGTTTATGTGATTTGACCAATGAGTAATCGATGGCCCCGTGCCCCTACTATGTGCCCATATGAGGGTGACAATTTTTACTTGACTAGATAACTCAATCTGAACCTCATCTGAATTACCGGGTATGAGTTAGTTTATTGGGTACGGGTCATAATCCAGAGTGACCACTTGAGAGATCTGGGTCTAAATTCTTGACCCGATAAGACCAGATTGTTGATGCATGTTTGAATCATGCTCCTAGCAAAATGTTTTTCTTTTCTAAAATTTAACATCTTGAAAAAATTGTCTTGAGTCTCTGTGAAAAGATGTTCAGGCGGAAAAATCCATAGAGTTTCAAACCACGTGAACTAAGCCGCTTCACCAAGTTTTAAAATGAAAAATCTCTTATCCCCAGTCAACGTTTTTAATACACATATTGTCCTTGATTAGATGACTTGTCTGAGTTAATTTGAGCAGCCCGCATGACTAACATTTAATGCTCGTTACGCGCTAATCATGTGGGCTAGTTTGGAGGCTTTTTTTTTTTTTTTTTTTTTACTCTTTTCTAATTTCTGTGTACCTCAATATGGATAATTTTTTTCATTGATAATATTTTTGCGCGGATAATCTTTTTTTTTTTTTTTGCACAAATGTTTTATTTATGTCCACTCTTCTCTAATTTTTTTCTGTCCACCCTCAAAGATACTAAATGTGCATTGAAAATTTTTTCTCAAGCAATTTATTCATAATTATCAAATTATTCATAACATTCAAATCATTCATAGCATATAAATATTTATTTATTTATTTTTAATTTATAAATTATGTACACTTCTAATATTCTGCCTATGTTCTATAAACTTTTTTCCACCTTCTGATATATTTTGTCCACTTTTTTCGATATTATGTCTACTTTATTTAATATTTTGTCCACTTATTCTATATTGTTTAATATTATGTCCTCTTTCTTTAATGTTATATCTCCAAAATTATGTCTACTTTCTTTAATATGACTTCTTTAATATTATGTCTACATACTCTAGTATTTTGGCACCTTGTGAATAATTTTATCCACTTTCTCAACAATTTGTTGAGAATGGAGACAATCTTCAGCAACCCTAGGTGGCAGGGGCAGAGATCGCGCCCAGTTTTTCTCCTTTTTTGTTTGTATTAATCAATTTCTACTTACTTTCTACTTTTATAAATTTTTGTCAAACTTTCTTTATTTTTGTTTACCCTTGTCAATTTTTGTCGTCTGTATAAATTTCTGTCCAACTCTATCATGATCTGCCTCACTTGACCTAATAAACAACAGACAAAAATATGTTTGGTCATAGAGAAATTTCGAGCCTCCATAGAGATAAAATAAAATGGGAAGATTATTATAAAATAGAAAAATGCGCCCACTTTTTTATCTTTCTATTGACATCACTCAACTTCTGTCTAGTTTTTAATATTTCTATCTATCTTTCGTCTTTTTATCCACCTTCGTCAATTTCTATCTAATTTTATAAGTTTCTAGAGTAAGTAGACAAATTATAGAGCAAGTGGATAAAAAATCAGAGAAAGTGAACAGAATATTTGATAAGGTGAACAAAATATTTAAGAAGGTTGACAAATATTTTAAGAAGTTGGACAGAAGTTTGGAGAACGTAGAATATTAGAGGTGTACAAAATTTATAAGTTAAAAAATAAATATATAAATATTTATATGTTATTCATAATTTTTTAATTATGAATAAATTTCTAACGACAAATCTCCTGGGGGGAATTCAGTGCGCATTTAACATCCACTGAGGGTGAACAGAAACAGAAATATAGCATCCTTGCAAAAAATAATTCTTTTAATGCAAGAAAATTTATCCACCTTGAGGTGGACAAAAACTAAGCAAGAGTGGACAAAATAAAACCTCCAAGCCGGCCCACGCGCCTAGCGTGTGACGAGACGATTGCCGCTCAAATCAACTCAGATAAGTCATCTAATCAAGGACAATTTGGGCGCCTAAAAAATACAATTGTCTTTCGGGTGAGGACAAGAGTTTTTCGACTTTAAAACTTGATCATAGAGCTTAGTTCACATGATTTCGCTACACGGGTTACCCAGGTCAGGTCCCGGTAACTCGTTACATAATGGACGGGTATGGGTCAGTTGTCCTGACCCGTTAAATAAACGGGTGAGGTTTGAGCAGCTGTAACTGGATTGAGTCAAATCATACCCGACCCGTCTGCCACCCCTAATGCTCAGGAGGATTGACAGGCTTTATCACAGTATGACTCTTGACTAGAGACCCGACCACTTCAGGAAATTCAGACCTTTTCACGGATCTTGTACCTACAGTTTTTCTCAGAAAAAAGAAGAAGAAGAAGAAGAACTGACAAAGAGATTTTAATCTATGTTTTCAAATTCCAACTTCCAATTACTTTCAAGGGACTAAGATGTGCTTGCTTCCGCGAAGCTGAAGCCTTACAGTAGAAAACAGAAGAGCATTCCCAAGTGGAAACGCACGCGAAACTCGAACAAATTGACCAAGCCCAATCCTCAACAGAACCTCAACTAGGGATGGCTAATGGGGTGGGTCGACCGGCTTCGACCCCCTGTGCGCCCCTTTTGAGTCGCACAGGGCGGGTTGCGGGTCAACCCGGACCTGCCCCGTCTAGGGGCGGGTCAACCCGAGTTGACCCGTCCCGTTTCAACGGGATGGGTCAGATTCGTCCCGTGACAAATCACGGGACGAATCGGGTCGGGCCCCTCCTCTTTCTTTTTTTTTTTTAAGTCCTATATTATTATATATGTGAGACGGAAAAATTAGTTTCAAACCCCTTTTTTATTTTTTTTATTTTTTTTAAACCCTCAACAGCTTAAAAAATTAGCTATTGTGGTAAATTTGAAAATTTTAAAAATAAAATAATAATAAAATTCGAGACGGGTCTAACCCGTCTCGGCGAATTCGGGTAACGAATCAGGTCAGAGATCCGATTCGTTACCCCGATTCTTAATTCGTCTCGTTTAAATTCGTTAAACTAGTCTCGTAACGAATTCGTTAGCTAACAGAATGAATCAATCCGATTCGTCCCGTTAGGCCTCAACACACAACCAACAAAAAGAAAAAGTAAGATCAACTATCCTTCCCGCGCTTCAAACAGTAAAACAGTGAAAAAACAGAGTAAAAAGATTTAAAAAAAAAATCCACCAACCCAATAACAGCACGTCAAAATCGACAGCCGGCCCCCACTTCCCCCCAATATCCCCCACATCACAATCCTCCGCTTCCCTTTATCTCCCCTCCCCTCCCCACACCCTCACCATCATTATTTTCACCTCCAACAAAAAAAAAAACAAGACGATCAAGAATCAAGAATGGGGAACAGCATCGGAGGAGGGAAGAGGAAGAGAACAGCGAAGGTGATGAAGATCGACGGCACCACCTTCCGCATGAAACCTCCGATTCAAGCGAGGGACGTGCTCCGGGACCACCCGGGGCACAACCTGCTTGAATCCGAGGAGGTGCAGCGGCTCGGCCTCCGCGCCCGGCCGCTTCACCCCGACCACCCCTTGAGCCCGGGGAAGCTCTACTTCTTAGTAGAGCTTCCCCGCCTCCCGGAGCAGAAGGGCGCCCCGCCGCGGCGGGCCTGGTCCGGGGCGCTGCACGTCAGCGCCAAGGACCGCCTCGAGAGCTTGAAGCTCTCTCGCCGCTCCGTCTCGGATCTGTCCGTTTCCTCCTCCAACTCTTGTGCCTCGCTGGAGGAAGCGGAGGGCGGGGTGAGGCTGAGAATGAGGCTGCCGAAGGCCGAGGTGGCGAGGGTGGTGGAGGGGAGCAAGGATGCGGCCGAGGCGGCGGAGAAGATCATGGAGCTTTGCATCGCCAGGGAGGAGCAGGCGCCGGTGAAGAGGACGAAGGAGCTAAAGGTAATTAATTACTTAACTGAAAGGATTCCTTTTTGGTCTGATTTTGATTCATGCTTATCTTCTTTCTGTGCATTGCCCTATGCGGTCGTCACTTTAACCGTCATTTTTATCTTTTTGTGACCCAAATCAAGGAGAGGTTTGTTTGTTAGGACAAAAAAAAAAAATTGTATCTATGTTCACACACCTTGACCCTTGATAGCCGTAATTTTCAACGAAAATTGATTGAGGAATGGGAGAGGGTAACTCAAATTGCTTTCCTCTTAATTATTTTCTAGAATTTCAATAAATACAGTGAAAGAACTGCAACTTTCTCCTACTCTTTTCCCCTGTTTTCTTTTATTTCTTACAAGTTTCTACCAAACTGCAACATTGCATTCTTAAATTTTGGTCTAATTGGTCTTTATTCAAGCCTTCTCTTTTCATAACTTAAAGATGCACATTTTATTTCAGAATGGGAATTTTCTTTATGTGATTGGATGAAAGTAAGTTTATAAGCTGTTCCACTCTCTCAGTTCCTGGTTCCTTTTACTTGATTCACAAAACAGAGCTTCTTTTATACCCAATGAAGCAACAAGGGCTAAAGGTAGGCCAAACTTCATTAATAAGATTTTAATGAAAACACCCAGAAAGTACACAATGTCCCAAACACAAAAATTTCGGCGCACAAGCAGGAACAAGAGGAGAGATAAAACAATAAAATATCATCAAAAAACCTGCAGAGGCAAGCCAAAGGAAGCACAGGAGGACAAAATACAAGTTGACTTTAAAAGTACATGGCATACTTGTTAGACTATAATATTGAAACTTGAAGTCATGAGCTTTACCATGTCAATTGTAGCTAAGTTGCTCTGAATACTAATAAAATCAACCTCTCTGATCCTGCCTCCTAACAATTCATTAATCCAGCAACCCATATGGTTAAATTCACTAGTCCCCTCCTCACTGTTTAAATTAATTCAGATACCCACCAAACATTCTCATTAATAATTGGCAAGATGCTGATTGACCCTTGAACTTGGGGTTCAATTCTCCCCTTAAGGCAGCATTATGGGATACAAATAGCATTTTGTGTGGCTTGTAAAGGATTAAATTAGCATGGTCCACAAAATCTGAGCCCTTGTTGAGGTCCAGCCTCTCAAGATCTGTTTTTATTATTCTTTGAACTTGTTCAGTTTTGTTTCAATCTGAAGGGGACATGACAGTATTATCAACAGGAGATGTGTTGTCCCCTAACTGTGGCCTGCCAGTTAGAGCTTGGGTTTGCTCCTCAGAGATCACCGTTGGAACCGCGGGTTGGAACCGCGGGGGACAGGTTGATTCTCAAAAAAAAAAAAAAAAAAAAGGAGCTGTGTTGGTGATACATAAAAATAAATGATGAATTACGTGCACTAGCACGTTGATATAAAGTCCATCCGTGTGCATAACTAAACTAAAGTCAAGATTTTAGAAATTTAAAGTGAGTTTTGAACTAACTTTGTAACTAATTTTGCTAGTTGTAAACAACTGCATGTATCATCTGCTAGTCAATCAAACGTGCTTGCTTACGTTTTTCTTCATGATTGCAGTTTCAAATGTACTTCGTATCTCATTGTTTTACTTTCTGTTCAAGGGAAAGAGAAGATCTTGACCCATGACGTCAGTTTCTATTGTTTGATGCATGGAAGATATATGAAAAAGGAGAGGAGAAAAACAGAGTTTAATCTTCTTTCTTTCTTTCTTTTTTGTTTTTGGGTATGCCTGAATAAAATCTTACACACTTGGTTTTATTCTTCATGATAACATGTTCATTAAACAATATTCAACAGTTTGACTTATTCTTGCACTGAATTTCTCATATCTTTATTTATACCAAACATTTATCCTAATTGGTAAACAATATACAAAACAAGACAAACTATTAATATATAAATTAAGTTAGTAATCCCTCATCCAAAAAAATAGCTGACTCAAGGACTAGTACTGTTAGAAGAAGCCCTGCAGACGACAAGTCTCACTTGCAAATTGGTGAACCAACTTCCATGAAAATTATTACCATAAAATTTAAATTGTTTGTCTCAATACTTTTTTTCCTCTCATACTTTTATTTGTATGTACTCTATTGCTCATTCTAGTTCTGCTTATTCGATTTTCAGAAAAGAACGAGGTTCTTGCCAATGCCTGAAGAGATAATAGCGTAGATTATTTCGCGTTACACTGACTGTTGAAATTTCTCGATGTGGGTCAAGCAAAGGAGCGAGGAAAAGAGGAGGTTGGTTCGTCAGCGAGTAGTTCATCTTTTTCTTCTTTCTACATTATAGCACAATTTGGTTGAGCATGAGAAGCTGCATGTGGCTTCCTATCGCCCCAGTGCCACTTTATTTGGTCTTTTTCAGTCGTTGTTAGATTGTTCTTGACTGCACTAAAGCGAAATTTATGAAAAGAGAGGAGAGAATGGAAGGTTAAATCCCGTGTGTGATAAAAGCTAATGTCATGGTCTTCTTAGTTCTTACTACTGTATAAAGAAATACTTAAAAGATGGTTTCCACCAAGTTCCATCCTCTTTCCTCTTAAGCGTTTAGATTTTCTTTGCTTTGTTGCGTGAAGAATATTCTAACAAATTGTTATTTGATGAGTGATGTTTCTACAAGTTGTTCTTTAATTTAGAGCTACAATAAATTGTTTCAAAACGGTATAAATTTCAAACGGTATAAACCGAACTAAATGGAATTATTTTTCTTTGATTTTTTTATGAAGCCCACAAGTCAAGGGCCTTTAATCACGGCCCATCTCTCTTTTCTTTCATTTTTCACTTTTTCAATTCAGCATGCAAGCCGAGGCCACAACCAAAGACCAGCCCAAGCCCACTCTCTTCTATATATATTCTCTCTCAATCTCTCTTCCTCTCTCAGTCTCTGATTCCCTCACCCTCGTCGGTCGCCGCCTCCCCCCTCCCTCTCAATCTCTCCTCCTCTCAGAACCTCCCCTTCACGCTCCCAGGCCCCCCCTCCGATCAAGCCATCCCCTTCCGATCGAAACCATCCCTGTCGCAACGCTAGCTCCATCGATCGAACTGATCCCTGTCTCTGCTGCTCCGCTCGAAGCCATCCTCCTTCGTCGCGATCGATCGAAGCCATCCCCAGAGCTCGAACCCATCGAAGCCCTGCCTAGCCCTCACGCTCGAGGAGTCCCCCCCCCCCCCCCCAAAGAGCTCGAACTAAAATAATTCGATTTAGTTCAGTTTATACCGCTCTGAGATTTCCTCTGTTTCGAAGATCAGTTCTGAATCAAGCAGCTCCAGTTCACTTCACCCTTGCTTTCTATCGACTTTTACGCCACTTAATTTTCCTTCACATTCATAACGTGTGACGCCACTCAACTCAGACAGTTATGAACGATGGCGGATTTTACTACATCAATCGCAACAAACCAGCACCACTGATCGCGACCGTTACAACAAGTCGACATGTGCAAATCGTGCAGTTATGAAGGTTTCTTCACAAAAATAAGAGATCTTTCTTCGTTGGAAAACGATGTTTACTTATAGTCGACTTTGTGCTGGGGTGGTGATAGATGGTACGGGCGAGATCTTCATAACTGAACGATTTGCACATGTCGATTTGTTGTAACAGCCGCGATTAGTGGTGCTGACTTGTTGGGATTATATGCAGGAAAATCCACCACTGTTCATATATAACTGTCCGCGCTGAGTAACATCACACATTACGAACGTGGAGAAAAATTAAGTGGTGTAACTGTCAAGCGGAGATCAAAAGTGAACTGTTGTCGGAGCTGCTTAGTTTGGAGCTGAAATCTTCAGAATAAAGAAAACCTCGAAACGGAGAGGATCTGGAAGAGGTCGGGAATAGCATGGACTTCGGAAGAGAGCTCGGATATACCTAGGAGACTTGGAAGATGAAGGACACTTGTCGCCATCTTGGACGAGGTCAGAATTTGATAACTACACTTGCATCACTCCACCTAATCATCTATCGTTTGTGAGGCTGTTTGGTTGCAAGGAAGTGGGCGGAAGTAAGGAAATAGGGAAGTATAATTGCTCACTTCCCTATCCATCCAAACACCGGAAAAGGAAAATAAGAAAACCCTTTTTCCTTTTCTCTTTTCTCCTTTCTCTTTTACACAATCATTTCCTCACTTCCATAGTGCTACAGTTAATTTTGTGGTCATGTAAATCTCATTTGTAATAAGTTGTAACACAAAACAGTTAATTTTTTGATCATGTAAATCTCATTTGCATTCTAATTACAGTCTATTTTTTATTTTTCATAATTAATTTTTATTTTAATATTATTTTATGGTCAACTTTTTCAATTCCACTTTCACATTACCATCCAAACGCCGGAAAACAAAACATTTTCCAAATCACACTTCCAATAACATTCAAATACCGAAAAACTTACTAACTAATTCCCAAGTTCCAAAGGGAATTACAACCACTTCCTACATTCCTCACTTCCTTACTTCCACCCTTAACCAAACAGGCCCTGTGAGGAGGATCGACCGTTCAATCACCTGTGGTGAAAAATCACCACCATATACATGAAAGGCAAGAAGGAATTTGTAGATTTAAGATAATTAAGCCAAAATGCTCAGGCAGAACATAAACGAAAATGCGAAAAAGCTTATTTCTAGAGTATCTACGTGCAAATAAATTCACATTGGTGAGAATTGAATGATTGATCGACTTAATGGTAAGCCATGAGCAAAACGTACGAACTTAAAAACTTTCGGATCAAGGTATGTTGAACCCTCGAACATCCTAAAAAGTGGTCCCTCGAACATCGCAAAAAGTGGACTGAAAAATGCTCAGGGAACTCATCCGGAGGAGTGGGGCCCCGGCCCATAGAGGACGGGGAATTGTCCTCAATGTCTAAACAATGACAAAGAAGCAGCTCAATCATCTAGGTGTGTTTTGAATCTAAGAAAGTTCAATATTGTACTGCATAAGTTATATCTAACTCATTACTTCTAAATAGAATTAGTTTTTTGCCAAAATAGAGTTGTCATCACATCAAATTCTCTCTTCAATTCCAACAATTATACCAAATGTTATTTTAAAAAAAATTTTCTTTATATTCTTTTTTTTTTATCAATTTCTAACAATTAATCTATTTCATCAAATAATATTAAACTATTTAAAAAAAATTTTAAAAAACAAAAATCTATGCGCTATCGCTGCAGTGGTCCATCAAATATGACGTAACATTAACGCAGAGAGATGCCCTTGCAAAGTGGTTTTGAAATTCCTAGACAATGACCAAGCAGTCATGGTTGGAGTAGCAATAAAGATCTAGGAAAACGTCCACATCTTACTATGAGTACTATTGACATTCATTGATTGCTGTGTCCTCCCTAATTTGCCATGACATATCGGATACCTAACCAAGGCCCCTTGAGATAAAGCCCGTATAGACGGGCTTTGCAAGGCCAGTGCAACTTGGAGGACCCAAGGGAAGTCCGGACCAAACGGGGCTATTTGTTTCGTTGGATTTGCAAGGATTCCTTATTTTTCGATTCGTATTCTCTCATCTGCATTAAATTAGAGAACAGTTCAAATTAATATTAAAGTCGTGTATTATTTTATTGATGAATGTAAAATTTTATGACTATAAAGTAGTTATGAGTATAATTCAGGAAAGGTATGGCTAGAGGTGCAGACCGGGCAGGTCGGCGGTCGGCTGGGCCGACCCGCCCGAAACCGGCTGTCTGGGCCCGCCCCGGCCCTGGCAGCCTCGGCCGCTGCCCGCCCCGGGCACACCCCCAAACCCGGGGCGTGCCTGGGTTTGGCCATTGGTGCCCAGGTCGGCCCAGGCAGCGATTACTTTAGTAGCCATTGTCAGTTTTGGGAGGGATTTGTAATTTTTTTTTTTTTTACAAAATCCCCCCAAAGGCTACATTGGGTCAAAATATAGTCGTTTGGAGGGTTTTGATAATCTTTTTTTACAAATCCCCTCCAACGGGTATATTGACAAAAAAAAATATTTTTTTGCAAAAAAATTACATTTTAACTATTCATTCCTCTTTATAAATACCCACTCTTCCTCAGTTCATTTTATCACTAAAAAATTCTCTAAAAATCTATTAAATTCTCTTAACTTCTCAAGTGCTCAAACTCTTAAGTTTCTCAAGTGATCAAGCTCTCTCAAGTTCTCTCAAGCTACTCAAATGCTCAAGCTCTCTCCACCTCTCCTCGAGTCCTCAAGTGATCAAGCATTCAATCTCTCTTAATATCTCCTCAAATTTTCAAGTGCTCAAGCTGTCAAATTTTATAGAAAGTTCTGCTATTTATATTTTTGTCAATTTTATTTTAAAAATGGACTCACACTCTTCATCAGCAAGCACTAGCAATCCTTCTTCTTCTATGTATAATGTTTAAGTTTAAATAGCCAAGAATGGTATGATTTGCATATGCCTTTACCGGACACTCCAATACTTTCGTTCACACAAATGTAAATACCATCCACAGATTTTATTTCTTCTTCTGAGCACCTTCTAATCCAACTTCTGCTTCCACTGCCCAAGTTGCTTTCATGGTAGATGGAAACTCTGAGGTTTGAATTTTTTTTTAAAAAAAAGCTATTAATGGAGTTAGGAAGGCTACATGCAAGATTTATCCTAATGTTTCTTATGCTTTTTCAAAAAATAGTGGAACCGGCGCACTAACTAGGCACATTTGTGCTAAACATCCACAGAATCAACCATGACAAACATAAATTTCTACTTTTGGTGGCACACTAAGTACTTTTAGTTATAACCATTAAAGAGGTAAAACTAATCTTGTTAAATATTTAATTCAGGCCGAACAGCCTTTTAGTTTTGTTAAAAATGAAGCATTTACAAATTTTATTAGAACTACTCATAATCTTGAATATGATCCGTTCTGTAAAGATACTAATAGAGCGGAAATGTTCAGGGTTGTTGAGGAAAGAAAATAATTTTTAATTGTAACTTTTTCTTCTATGTCACAAAGAGTTACACTTACTTCTGATTGTTAAGAAGCTCTTAACGTCTTTCATTACATAATTGTTACTGCACATTTTATTTATTCTGGCTGGCTTTTAAATAAAATATTATTGGTTTTAAAAAGTTTTCTTTTCCTCATAATGGTTCTAATCTTAGCAGACTATTATGAAAGTTGTTAGAGAATTTAAACTTGAATCTAAAAATTTTTCTATTTCAGTTGATAATACTAGTAATAATACTATTGCAATTGAATTTTTAAGAAATCATTTTGGACCAGTTTTGAATGGAAAACTTTTTCATATTCGTTGTGTATGCACATTATTAACTCGTGTGTACAGGATGGTTTAAAATGTATAGATACTTATATTCAAAATTAAGAAATAATATTTTATTTATTAAAAGTAGTGGCCCAAAAGGCAAAGCCTTAAACAATATGGTTTTAGCGTAGGCTTATCAATTAAAAGTTTACCTCGGGACATAAGGACTCGTTAGAACTCAACATATAACATATTGAGGAAAGCTATTCCTTATCGGACTGCAATAGATATGTTTATTTTCACAGAATTACCAAATATGTTAATTTCTGATAATGATTGAAAAATTAGTGATGTACTTTGTGAATTTTTGAAAAAAATTGAAAGAGTAACAAGATTATTTTCTGGGATTTATTATCCCACAACTAATTTAGTTTTTTAAGAGTAAACTGAAATTACTGAACTTTTTCATACATATCGACATGATTCTTTACTTGAAAATATAATTAAACTTATAGAAGAGAAATTCAATAAGTATTTTAAACATTTTCCTACTATATTTTATTTTGCTACAATTATGGATCCTCTAATTAAATTTAAAGGATGTAAATATTTACTTGAAATTTTTTTTATGAAAAAAATTATCCTGATTGTTTCTTAGCATGAAATGATATTGAGCTTTCTATAAATAATATGTATGATTTTTATGATTTTCAATTTGGAAATAAACAATCATCCCAAGCAGTATCTTCATCTAAGCCTAAAAGTTTTTTATTATCTGAATTATTATCTGCACATAAAATATCAAGAAGTTTTGACTCATTGAATGAGTTTCATTATTATTCTACTCGTGCTATAGCTTTTGAGATTGATGCAGACTCAAGATTTGAAAATTTTGATATTTTAGCATGGTGGAAATCACAGGAATCGACATATTCTGTGCTTTCCATCATGGTACATGATTTACTAACTCCTCGTGCCTCTACTGTAACTTCAGAATCTGCTTTTAGTACAGCTGGACGAGTGCTGACTGATACGAGGAATCGCCTGGCGTCAGAAGCAATCGTGATGAGCATTTGCGGAAAGGATTGGCTCGATGCAGAGACAAGAAGTCAGAAAAAAACAGTAGATGAAATCATTGAAGACTCCCCAGAAGATGAGTGAAGAAATGAAGATTTTTTGTATTTGTGTAATAATATTTGTATCAATTTCTATCTATATAATACATGTGTAATTTTATCAATTATATCGTTATACTTCAATTATTTATATTATTTTTTTTATTTGTATCCATTTATCCAATTTATTGGATTATTAATAAAAAATTTACATATGCATTTTACAACTTGTATCAAATTTGTCCACATTTGAGCGTTTATTAGATTTTTTATTTTTTGGAATTTTTAGAATTTTTTTAGATTTTTTAAAAATTTTTCAGATTTTTTTACATCCTTTTCAAAATTTATTAAAAAAAATTTCCTAACCCGGGCCGGCCCGGCTATGGCTTGGCCCATCTCGGCCGGGTACCCGGGCCGTGCCCGGGTCTCCAATATGGAGACCGGGCCCGCGCCGGGCCGAGCTGCCTGGGCAATGCGGACGAGCCCGGGCCAGTTCCCGCCCGAGCCGCAGCCCGCTGGAAACGGGACGGGCTCGGCCCAATTCGCACCCCTAGGTATAATGTTAGTTAAGGAAGGATTAAATCACAAATTTCATAAATGTTCATTAGCATAATAAACAATTAAGATTAAATACTCAGATACTTGGTTGCTTGACTCGAGGTGCACATACCACATGTACCCAAAAAGAGAGTGGTTCAGTTCTTACAAGCCTTATGATGGGGCTCTGTCCTGATGGGAAACAACGCCGTCTGTAAGACTGTTAGCATCGACAACATCTGTATGAGGATGTTTGATGGACAGGTTTGAACTCTTACGAACGTTCGACATGTTCCGGCTTTAAAGAAGAATTTTCTCTCGTTTGGAGCTTTGAAAGCTCGAGGGTATAAGTTTTCTGGTGTAGATGGAGGAATCAAAGTTACTAAAGACTCCATGATGATTCTCAAAGGAGAACAGACAACAAATTTGTACAAGTTGACAGGAAGCATTATTGTTGGTGATGCTTCAACAGCAATAGAGACGAGGATACTACAAGACTTTGTCATATGCATCTTGGACAAATGAGCGAGCGAGGTTTTCAAGCCCTACACAAAAGGAATGCTCTACCAGGTACCAAATATTGCAAACTTGATCTTTATAAATTTTGTATTTTGGGTAAGAAACGTAGAGTAGCTTTCTTTACATCTCAGCACAAGACAAAGGGTTTGCTAGATCTTATACACACGAATGTGTGGAGGCCTTCGCCAGTAGCTTCCATTGATGGTGTTAGGTACTATGTTACTTTCATAGATGATTTTTTTAAGAAAAATTTAGGCATACTTCTTGAAGCGAAAATCATAAGTATTTCAGAAGTTCAAGGAGTGAAAAATTATGATGGAAAATCAGACGGGACGGAAGGGGAAAGTCTTGAGGTCTGATAATAGAGGCGAGTATACGTCCAAAGAATTTAAAGATTACTTAGCAAGCAAGGGTATCAAACACCAGCTAAGTATTCCAGGGCAATCACAACAGAGCGCATGAATCAGACACTTATAGAGCGTGCCCGCAGTATCAGATTACAGGCTGACATGTCAGAAGGATTCGGGCAGAGGCGGTGAATCATACGAGTTATCTGGTAAACATGTCACCATCAACAACTATTGATCTTCAGATCTCAGAGGATATATGGCGAGGAGAGTCCATGGACTATTCAACCTTACGGATTTTTGGTTGCCCGACGTATAGTTTGGTTGATAGTCAGAAAAGGAACAAACTGGAGTCCTAGTGTAAGAAGTGTATCTTCATAGGGTTCACCAAGGAGTCAAGAGTTTCAAACTTTGGGATCCCGAGAAAAGAAGCGTCTTTACCAGCAGAGATGTGGTCTTTGACGAAGAATCAATATTGCAAAAAAGTCAGAGACGGAGGATAAAGCGCAAGGTGGAGCTTCAGACAGTTCGGCAGACACTCAAGAAAAGGAAGTTGAGTTATCAGAGAGCCCTAAAAGGCCTGAAGGGTCAGAAGAGGACTCCACAGATTCAAATAGAGACGAACATAAGGCTACTTGATTGGTAGTGAAAAGTGCATTTTTATCATCATATTTACCATCACATTTTCATATTTATTCATTTAATTCTGCACATTTATTAATAATTTGTAATTTATTGTGTGCAGGCCTCGAATTATTATTTTAAAGCTCAAAGAGCCCAAAAGCCCAGATCCAAGCCCATATTTGAAGCCCAAGAGTAAAAGTGCAATTATCAATTGTCAAAGTGCAAATACAAAAGGGCTAAAGTTGCAAATATCAAATAAGAGGGAAGGATAGACTTCTATTCAACCCTAAACACTTGCAGATGAGGATAAAAGTCAAAGAGAGTGCAAAGATAAAAATTCAAAGAATTCGGATTCAGACTGTACAGGTTTTAGTATTCAGATCATAACTTTTGCTACAGATATGCAAATCCGATGATTCAAGATGCTCCAGAAAGAAAACTTGAAGACCTACAACTCTTATGTTGATCAAACTTTCCACTTTAGTCCGTAGATAAGCTAATTTCGGCGATCAACATGATAACAAGTAGTTGCAGGACAGATTTAAACTTCTATGGATAAGTGCCACAAGTCTGGAGATAAGATTTTTTGGGAGAGTTGTACCGGGACTCTACCTCCTTCTGCACCTATAAATACCCCTGCAGATGCAACACAGAGAACACACAGAAAAGTCCAGCATCCAGCAAAGGGCCAAAAGCTAGGGTTTTTAGGTTTTAGGTTAGATTTTCTTTCCTCTGTAAATTTTATTTTCTTTTTGTGAAAGCTGAGAGGAGATGATGTATTCATGGAGGAAGGGATCTACTTGTACTGATGGTGACAGTCGGTGTAAGTTCTATTTTTCCACCATTGTTTAATAATCAAATCGAGGTTTGCCTTTATTTTTGTATTGTTTTATTTTCTTTTCTTCTTATTTAATCTTGTGTATCTCAGTATTTACTTCCTTCTATTTGTTCTCTAATGTCTTGCCCACCATGAGATCCAACTGCTTCGAGAATACCTAGCCGAGGAAGGAACCTTGATGGCCTATGGCGATGAACAGGTCTTCATAGCTTGTTTTTCATTTCATAGAGTAGATTAAGAAGACGGACGATCCTATACGCCATGCTTGTACGCCTTCTAAGAAAAGGTAAATCATCGCAACGGTTCAAACGGTAAGCAGACTGAAGAGGTAATCTTTCTTTCTTTCTTTCTTTAAGTGTAGATCTCTATTCCATCTATCTCACATTCTTTTCTCCCCACTTCATTGTAAATACCACTGCTAATAATAAAAATAAAAACTTTAGAGAAACTTGCTTAACGCTTCTATCGCAGTCCCTCCCTGAGGATCACGACCCGCATAGCCTTGCTACCGCGGATTAGTATTGAGAACTTGCACATCATATTCTTAAAACTAAAATATTATATTTTGTGTGCAGGAAATCTCGATCAACACTACTCAAGAGAAACCTAGACCGTTGAGGCAGTGAGCTAGAGTTACAGTGCCACCAATAAGATATGACTGGAAAGATGATCATATCTCTTTTGCATCAGTTACAAAACAAGAGATCCTGATGTTACAGGAAGAAATCGAGGCAAATGACCACGGCAAGTGGATTACAGCTATGGAGCGAGAGATGGAGTCTTCGGATAGAAACCAAATATGGGCATTAGCCGATCTTCCAAAGGACTCCAAGGCAATAGGTTGTAGATGGGTTTTTCGCAAGAAGGACACTGAACAGTACAAGAAAAGGTTAGTTGCCAAAAGATATGATCAGTAAGAGGGTATTGACTACAATGAGATCTTCTCTCATGTAGTCAAGCATACATCTATTCAGATATTATTGGCGATAATTGTTCAGTTTGATCTAGAGTTGGATCAGATGGACGTCAAAACAAGTATTTAAGCACGGTGAGTTAGAGGGGAAAATATATATGAAACAACATGAAGGTTGTATTCAGGAAGGTAAAGAAAATAAAGTATATCTTCTAAAGAAGTCCGTCTATGGACTTAAGCAGTCTCCCAGGTAGTGGTACAAACGATTTGACTCTTTCATGATCAAGGTCAGATACAACCGATGTGAGTATGATAGCTGTGTCTATTTTAAGCAGAGTGATATTCCAACATATTTGATGTTATATGTGATGATATGCTGATTGCTGCGAAAAATAAGACACATGCTCAGAAACTTAAAGCTAAGCTCAAGAAGAAATTTGACATGAAAGATTTGCGAGAAACTGAAAAGATCTTAGGTATGGAGATCACTCGAGATAGATGCTCAGCCAGACTTTGGCTATCCCAGGAGAACTATATTTTCAAGGAGTTGGAGAGATTCAACATGGCAGAAGTAAGACCAGTCACCACTCCTTTGGTGGGTCACTTCAAATTATCCTCCAAGCAATGTCCACAATCACTAGAAGAGGAGGAGATGTCTCGAGTATCATGTGCTAGTGCGGCGGGATCACTCATGTATGCTATGATTTATACTAGGCCTGACTTAGCTTATGCAGTTAATACAGTAATTCGGTTCATGTCAAATCTAGGAAAGCAATATTGGAAAGCAGTGAAGTGAGTATTATGATATTTGGAGGGACTGCGAGACTAAGCTTGATATTTTAGAGATTGAAAATGGGAAAGTTTAGGGTACTACAAGGCTGTATTGATGCAGATTATGTTGGAAATCTTGATCAGCGAAGATCTACGACGGGCTATGTGTTCACAGTAGCTGAATGCGCTATTAGTTGGAAGGTAGAGTTGCAAGATACAATTGCTCTTTCAATGACAGAGGCGGAGTACATGGCTGTAGTTAAGGCATCGAAGGAAGCTTTGTGGTTGAGAGGATTAGTTGAGACATTTAGTATCATACAGTATTCAGTTCGGGTTCCTTGCGACAGTCAGAGTGCAATTCATCTCGCTAAGAATCACATATATCACAAGCGGATGAAGTACATTAATGTGAGGTATCACAAGATACGTTAATGGGTCATGGATGATAAGGTGATCAAGTTGGTAAAGATCAGCACGAAGAAGAATAAAATAGATATGATGACGAAGACCATCCCGGTGGAGAAGTTCAGAGCATCTCTGAATTTCATCAAGGTTCTCCAAAAGTAAAATGGCAAACGGACTCTTAGGAGGGAGCCATGTGACGTCGCAAAAGAGGGAGAAAGTAAGGCGAATGAAGCAGAGGCCAATTTTTACGGAGGGACTCAATGAATATGAGTCAAGGTGGAGATTGTTAGTATTTGGAGTCCCTCATATTTATTGGCGAAGAATTCAGATTCAGGTGGAGGTGTTACAAGTTTCACAAATCAAGACATACATGTATGTTATTAGTCGACTAATAAGTTTTATCAGTTTACTAGGTCTTGGGCTAGTCGACTGATATTTTGGTATGGTCGACTAGGCCCGACAATAGAAAGTTAAATTTTCAGATTACATTACAGTAGTTGATTAGGTTATGGGTATAGTCGACTAATACTTGTTATTAGTTAACTAATGATTTGCCTTAGTCGACTAATATCGGGTTCTGGCAGTTTTCTAATACAGTTCTGTTTCCTATTTTGGCTTGGATTTAGGTTTTCTATTTCTATGACGTGATGCTGATTTAGTTGTTGAAGTTTGTATTGAATTTGGATCATTCTATGTGCCTATATAAGGAAGTGGCCTTTTGAAGGTGTTCAAGAATTCAAGAGAATTTTAAATTTTCACCATTGAGAGTTTTGAGAGAGAGATCTTCCAGTAACTCTTATATTTTCTTCTTTGTTTTCAATAAAGATTTCTTTCCTCTTTCCCATGGACGTAGACACATTACTGAACCATGTTAAATTTGGTGTTTTTTGGTTGTGTGGTGAATATAGTTTCAATTGCTTGCTAGTGGTAGATCTTCTCCGCTTCCGCTTCCGCTATCGAGTCTTTAACTCGATGTTTCTATGTTGTTTGATCGGTGATAGATCACAACAGTTTTGAGCTTGTGACTTTGTCGCAAATTAACTATCTTATTCAGGTTTTCAAAGTTTCTCTTATATATGTACTTAGATCTACGACACATGCAATGAACGTGTAACAAAAGTAGAATTAGTGTGAGATAAATAGATTAAAGATTTTTCGTTATACTTTTTTTTATAAACTTTTTGCTTTAACTCTTGAGAACTTTAATGTTAAATAGAAAAGTAATAAACCTTTCATCTTCTTTTTTGAGATTTTTTGTTTAATAAGTCCCCCCCCCCCCCCCACCCCCCCCCCCCACCCCCCAAAATAAATCTCTAATAATGTTGTTTTCTAGGTAATTGTAATCTTGAATGAAAACGTAAGAGGCTTTGTTTTATATATAGACATGTAAATGTATGGATAGATTTCAAGGTATATTAAAAGTTTAAAATGGCTGGATAGACTTTGTTTGTATATAACACGAATGTGAGTTAATGTCAAATTGAAATTTCAGTTAAAAAGATTGCAGTAATAATAGTAAATATTTGTTAAGAGAAACAAAAAATAGAAAAACGGAAGAGAAAACCTCAATGGTACTCTCATTTTTAACTTGTTTCTAAAGACAGAAAATGCCACAAACTAATACGAGGCCAGAATTCGAAAAGCATGCAACAATAGATATATGAATGGAAAGGATTAAATACTTAGTTTCAAATTATAAATAAAGATAAATTGCAGAAGACCTTTTTAAACAATAAGGAGTTATTAAAAAAACCCTCATGTTAGAATAAAAAGAAAAAGAAACCTCTCTATTCTATTGAACTTAGACGAGAAGGCTCTTAAATTATTGTGTAAACTGTGTGCTAAGATAGTGTAGATGGATTTTTCTAAATTTCACACAGTCATACATACATTCGATCTCATAAATTCAATAGATGCGAAGATCTGCTTTCAAATCTTACGAGAGTACAGAAATTTTTTTTTCATTGAGCTCAATAGAGGAGGATTTTCTACTGATTTAAACAGAATATGAGGTTTATTAGGAATCATAAATGATCTTTTAAGTAGTACTTACAAGATCAAGTACATGATTATTCGTGCAAGCTCATTGTCAATCCCCAAGCATCTATCACATACAGCACAAGATACTAGCTTTTTATTTTTGCTAAAAAGCACAAGAGTGTAACTATTAGAGAATTATATTCCTAATAACTTGTTATCTGCTACATCTGGGCTTTCCTTAGAATTTTTACAAATATCTTTTCAAAATATAATTGATTTTCAGAAATGATATTTAAATTTACTTCTACTATAAATTTTGTAATAATGTAAAATTTTGCTTTTTATTACTATATATTGTAGTTATATTATTTAATATAATAAATCTAAATAAAAATGAAAGTCATTCTCAGTAAACATGGAAAGTAAGTGTATTTGTGTGTGTAGTTGTGTGATATTCTCTATTTCATTACATAAAAGTTAAGTTTATAGCAAACTCTTTAATCTAATTTAGAAATTTTTATAAAAGAATGCCAGAAATTATTTTGATATTTGTATAAAATAATGCAAGAAATAAAAAGAAAAAAATAGTCATGTAGAAAATAATTACACTGTACTTCATATTTTAAATGATTTTTTTCCAACATTAGACGGTAGGGGATTTGAACTTAGGAGTTTTCACAATCCACTCCCACTTTTTTATCAGTAATCAGGTCTCAGCGTCATAAGATTTTAATATAATATTACCAATACATATTTTTCATTCAACAATTACTTTTATTAATCTCTATATTTCAAGTAACTTTTTTCAAGTTTTTTCTTACATATAAATGACTTCTTAATATCTTTTCCCAACTAACTCTTAATTTTTTTTTTAATTTCTCAAACAGAAAGTGTCTGGGATGTTTAAAATTTACAAATGGTATCCTACAAGAATCGAAAAAGTTTTTGTATTTTTCTTGATGTAGTATAATATCTACGTCAGAAACTATTTTTAGATAATAGAAATTTTATATTTAACTGAGTCTAAATGGAACGTGTTCATGAAAGAAAATAAACATTTTGATCTTTTATTCTCACAAATAAAACAAGGTTAAAAATGATAAAAAAATAGAAAGTGTTACCTAACATAATTGAAAAATATGAAAAACTAGGGTCAAGCACTTGTTAACGAATGATTAGAGACTAGAATCTTCAAATTTAGAATCTACACAAGAATAATGTGAGAAACATGGTTAAAAGTAAAATATCAATTAAATGAATGTTTTTTTATGAATTAGATTGAAAACTCTTGAATCAATTCTAGTACGAGGTAGTCAGTGAGGCCTAACTCACTAGTAAAAAAGTGTGAATGGGTTGTGGTGAGTACCACGTTCAAGTCCAGCCTAATATTCAAATAAAAAAATTAGGAGAAGATTTATTTCTATATAAATAATTATTTAGAGATTTAGATGAATAATTGCATGAAATTATTATTTTCAAATAACTTATCTTAATTCAATAAGAATCTTTGAGAAAAAAATAAATGATTAAATCTTTGACAAATTCAAGGTCTTATTAAACATGTTCTTAAACATTATGAGAAGGGGTTGAAGGAAAAAGGCAGCTAAGTTTACTTTTAGTGAGTCTTAATTAAGTTGCATGGTTCCCAAAAAAGATTAGATTATCGTGGCATGTTCAAATTAGAGACAGGGGCGGCTCAATTTTTAGGGAGACCTTAGGCGAAAATTTCAAATGGGCCCTTTTAAAATATACTTTAAAAAGTAATTAATATTAACTAATATTTTATTTAATTATTATTTTATTGAAAAATAATTCTTCTAGCTTTTTAAAATGCAAAATTTTTATCAAGTTTTTGTATTCAAGTTTTGCTAATGTATCTTTTTTTATAGAGCAGTTGCAGGCCCTGCCGTCAGTCGGAGGTCTAGGAGATGGGGGCGGTGAAGAGCGAGGCTGCTGCACAGAGAGAGGGTTTTAATTTTGAAAAATTCTTTAATTATAATTAAATAGTTAGGGAGAGTGAAAAAGAAAGCTGAGAAAGTGGAAGAGACTCCTCTTTAATTATAATTAAATAGTTATAGGGAGTGGAGGATATTAGCTTGGGAAAGTGGAAGAAACTCATACTTTTCCTGTTAATATAAAAATGAAGAGGGAAAAAAAATCAAAAAAGCGTGGATGAAAGGATTCAAACTCGCCAGGCAAAGCCTACACAATTTCTAGTCATATCCAATAACCACTCCGGAGCGCCCACTTGAACAAATAAAAAACATTTTCTATATTTTATATTTCTTATTTTAGTTAAATACTAATTTATACTATAATTTTGGAGGCCCCATTATATTTGGGGTCCTAGGCGACTGCCTCATTGCCTAGAGGTTGAGCCGCCCCTGATTAGAGATCTTGGCCTGGGCTCCACCAGCAGTATGGTTGGGTCTCTCTCAATTGCGTATGTCTAACCTAGATGTGAAAAAAAGCCGCAGGTACGATTACAATAGCAGTACAATGTAATATAAAAGAGGTAATACAAATAGCATTACTCCAGAATCTTCTCTCATATACGCTTATGGTTCTGTTGCTTGACGCCAATGTGTTTACACGCTTGTGCTGCACGTGCCGGCACACTAATTATTACTTGATCTCCATATACTGGCATTGTACACCTTAATTATTGCTTGATCTCCCTCTATTTGCCATATTGTTGGCATTCTCCCTCACTAATTATTACTTGACCTCAATATGGTTGGCGTTACCTAACTAATTATTACCAGACCGCTGTATGGTTGGCATTCTGCGTCACTACTTATCTACCTCCATACGTACCGACACACTAATTATTTCTTGATTTCTATATGGTTGGCATTCTGCTACCTCTACTAATTATTGCTCAATCTCTATATGGTTGGCATTCTGCTACCTCTATTAATTATTGTTTAATCTCTATATGGTTGGCTGTCTTTCAATCCCTGTGATGATATACTCATGTGAAGAAATCTCTAGAGTTTCAAATCCATGTGAATAAGATCAAATTTTAGTATGAAAAAGTCTTTCTCCCCGCCAAAAAGTCCATTGCATTTTATTAATATTCATATTGGCCTTGGTTAAATGTCTTGTTAGAATTGATTTGAGCAGTCCGTGTGACGAACATTTATTGCTCGTCACGTGCTAGTCGCGTGGACCAATTTGGAGGCTTTATTTTTATCCACTCTTTTCTATTTTCTGTCCATCTGAAGGTGAATAATTTTTTTTTTGCATTGATATTTTTTTTGCAGAGATAATTTTTTTCATAGATATTTTTTTGCATGGATGTTATATTTCTGTCCACATTTCTCTAATTTTTTTCCACCCTCAATGGATACTAAATGCGCATTGGAATTTTCCTCTCAGAGATTTCTCGTTAGCAATTTATTCATAATTAGCCAATTATTTATAACATATATTTATTTATTTATTTATTTTTAACATATAAATGTTGTACACCTCTAATATTTTGTCTGCATTCTCCAAACTTTTGTCCATCTTATCATACAATTTGTCTATTTTTCAAGAAATTACGTTCACTTTTTAATATTCTGTCCACCTATTCTAATTTTCTTTAACATTATATCTCCAAAATTATGTCCACTTTTTTTAATATGACTTCTTGAATATTCTGTCCATGTTTTCAAACATTATATCCCTCTACTCTAATATTTTGTGTGACGCTCAGATCCCGCAGGTACGGAGACATCACTGCGACGTATATACGCAGGTCGGAAATACCCTCACGTATATACGCTAAGCATCAGTACATACAAGAATCAGAGTGCAGAAGCACAATGATAATATACATTCCAATAGAAAAGTACAATTACATGGTTATCACAGAGAGTGATACAATATTACAGGAATATTACATCACCAGAAAATACAAAAGTACATAATACAAAGAGATATACATAACAAAAGATGGGAAGTGCTCACGAACAGCAAGAGAAGTCTCGAGAGCCAATCAGGAGAAGAGCTGGGAGGAAGAGTTACGACGACGTCCAAGCTTCTTCTATCCTCTGATCGCCACTGAAGGATCCGCTGCGCACTCTGATCAGCTACAGTAAGGTCAACACAGTCCATGCTCCTGGATCTGGACATGGGGATCCAGGGTTGTCAGATGCAACCATGCGAGTATATCTGATAACGCCAAATGGCGTGCTCAGACTCACACGTGTACATGATCAAGTGATGTGGTTCAAGCATACGGGTACAGGCAATGACAAGTAACATAAAGGAAATTAAAGGAACGACAGTAAATCCGCAATCAAGTAAATACATGTATATCAATAAATCTGAATCAGAAAACATGCATAGAAAACAGTATGGAGAGCATAGGTACACATAAACACGCGATAAATAAATTAAACATGCGATAAATAAAAGTATGGATAAAACTAGTTGTACAGGCTCAGATTATGGATTCACGAGATTGATGCGTCAAGGGGATAACCCTCATCTATATACCACATATCCCATGTCGCCATCGTCTGAGTTTGTACAACTTGAGTTGCCCTCAGAGTAACAGAACTAGAGTGTGTCTAGAGTAATCATTGTGCCACATAAATCATATGTCATAAAGTAGGGTGCCAACTCAGGGCATAACACTATAACTGGAGAATATAAGGTGTTGCATTTTAAGTTATTCAATAATAATAATCAGTACCGTTTGATATTTCAATCGCCTCCCTACTAGCGCTTCACATCACCGATAGTGCATACTAGAGTTCGCACTCTATAGAACTTACCCGGGTTTGATATGTGAGTACCAGGACCCGAATAAAGGAGAGACCAAATATCACACGTTCCTAATATTATTACTGTTTGGTTGTTATATTCTTATGTTATTCATCCGATCTATATGCTTATGTATGTGCTACCGGTACACATACATCCACTTATGAATAAGACGAGTTATTATTTGGAAACTGATAAATCTGATGGCTCATATTTATAGTGGGTCATGTCTCTGCCCGGGACTAGGCTCAAGAGTACAGGCTACTGCTTCTGGGGACTTATCATTACGCGCCCCACACGACACTTCAGATATCAGACTACTGCTTCTGGGGACTTATCATTATGCGCCTCACACGACACTTCAGAAATAATCACCATTATAAATATGACATCATACGGTATCCATCAGTTTCCCTCACCCCAGTGTAAGTCGAGTACTTTATTATATATATATTGCCCAAAGATAATGTCCACAGTGAACACAATAATCCAATATCTATCCAATTACGAGGATCAACAGGAGTATAATATCAGGAGCATAATGTCAGGAGTCTCCCTGTTACATGGGTTCAGGAATACAGGAGTTCCGGAGCACAGGAGTTCAGGAGTGCCAGAGGTCTGGTAGCAGTATAATAATCATGTCAAGTCCCCGTAAAAGTGATAATCATGAATATGCATAATAATACAGGTGTCAGGTATAACAATAACCAGTCATGTGTCACAATATCAGGTCAAGTGTACTAGTACCATGTGAAAGCATGTCAAGTAAGTGATAACATGTCATTTGTAAAGTGTCATATATCAGGTGTCAGGTATCAAGTATCAAGTGATAACATGTCAAGTATTGGTGTTAGATATCAACTGTCAAGTATCAGGTGTCAAGTAATAATATATCAAGTACATGTGTCAGATATCAAGTGTCAAGTATCAGGTGTCAAGTATAACATGTCAAGTACTGGTGTCAGATATCAAGTGTCAAGTATAACATGTCAAGTATTGGTGTCAAATATCAAGTATCAGGTATAACATGTCAAGTGCTGATGTCAGATATCAAGTGTCAGGTATAACATGTCAAGTGTTGGTGTCAGATATCAAGTGTCAAGTATAACATGTCAAGTGCCGGTGTCAGATATCAAGTGTCAGAGATCAAGTATAACATATCAGTATCAACATCATATATTAACTCATATAGCGACATATCATGTACTAAAAGCCACATTAGCAACTATTAGGCATGTAACGATGGTAATAAAGTATGAAACAACACAAAAAATGTACTCGCCTAAATTATTATCAAGCCCTTGAATAGAAGGCATAAAGCCCTAGAATAGAAGGCATAAAGCAACATAAAAAGTACTTGCCTAAAAATCAGAACGCAATACCGATTAATATCCAGGAAATTTACGAACACCACGCGCAAGCCAACAATCCAAATAAATATATATAATAATATAATAATATATATATAAATATATTTTTGAGAGAACAAGGGAGGAGAGAGAGGATTAGTTAGAGGGAGAGAGAGTATTTGTTGGAAGTGTTTAAAAAAAGAAAAAGGAAAAGGAAAAATGGAAAAAAAGGAAAGAAAGAAATAAAGAAATAAAGGAGGGGTATAATGGAAAATATAGAGAAGTAATTAGGGATGAGGGGATGGGTAAAAGTGGAAAGGAGGAAAAGGAAAGAAATAAAAGAAAGAAAGAAAGAAGGAAAGAAAGAAAAGGAGGAAGGGAGGGGGGAGGGTGGCCGGCTGGCGGCCTGGGGGCGGTGCCATCGGCGGAGGGGGGCGGCGCCGGCACTGGACCGGGGAGTGGTGTGGTTGGTGGTGTTATGTATGTTGTTGTTGTTGTTGTTTGATGTAGGTGGAGGTGGTGGTTGATGGTGGTGGTGGTTGTGGTGGCGGGTGGTGGTTATGGGAAGTTGGAGGAGGAGGAGGAGATGGTGGTGGGGTGGTTGGAGTGGAGGATTTGGTGGAGTTGGTGGTGAATTTTGGAGAAGAAGAAGATGGTGAAGTGATGAGTTTTGTTGAAATTGGAGAAGGAGGAGTGGTATTTGGAGATGATGGAAGTGGAGAAATAAAGTGGGGAAGTGGGGGATGCGGTGGTGCCGGCTAGGGGAGGCGGTGGTGGCGGCCCATGTGGTGGAGACAGCGGTGGTTGGTATTTGTTGGATATTGGTGGGAGAAATGTAGAAGGAGATGGAGAAAGAAAATAGGAAAAAGGGAAAGAAAGAAATGGAAAATAAATTGAAAAGAGAGGGAGAGGGAGAGAATGGGAGAGGAAAGGGGAGGGATTGGCTGCTGTTGCAGCCCATGTGCTGGTGTGGTGCAGGGCAGCAGGGTATGGACGGGTTGCAGGGGATGGGGAGAAGGAAAGAGAAAAAGAAAAGAAGAAAGAGAAAGAAAAGAAAGGAAAAGGAGAATAGAAAAAATTATGAAAAATTAATAAATAAATATATTATTAAATAATAAAATTAATAAAATATTTTGGGAGTATAAAGTAGAGGAGTGCAGAAGGAAAAAGTAAGAAAAGAAAAGAACAGTAAATAATATTATTATTTTAATAGGGTAAAAATCGACTGTTTAAGAATCGCTCCGAAAAATTCTCAAAAATATTAAATATTATTTTAAGATGCCTGGTGAAATCATATTCGATAAATTTAATTTAATTTTCAAATTAAAAATTCTAGAATCTTCCGGTGGTACTGGTCAACGCCAAAACCGGTCAAATTTTGATAAATTTAGAAAAAATCCCAAAAAATGTATTTAGATAGAAAATAAAATTCCAAAAAGTAATGTGAAAGTTTTTTCTAAAAATTCAACTTCATTTGAAAATTAAAAATCTGGGAATCGGTCAGTGATGCCCATCGACACCGGTTTTAAAGATTTTGCAAAATAATTCTGAAAAATTCCAGAAAATCATAAAAAATATAAAATATTGAAAAATAGTGTTTGAAAATAAAATTGGTCAAATCGGACCACCAAAAAGGTCAAATCGAGCGGTATTCTGGTATCGGGTTCCCGGTCCAGGTCAGGGCTGACTCTAAAATTGAGAATCCAGATCCGATACCAAATAACACAAGAAAACTAAACCCAAAAATAAATACTAGAAGAAAATTGAAATAATACGGTCGAAAAGATTTGGGACACGCATCTGGGTACGTATCCCGGGAACATGGTGCTGCATTTTGTCTATCCGGTGAATGATTTTATCCACCTTCCCCAATTTTTTTTTAAGAATGGAGACAACCTTTAGCGGCCTCGAGGGTGGCAAAGGGTGGAGATCGCACCAGTTTTTCTATTTTACTGTCTGTCTTAGTAAATTTCTATCAACTTTTATATATTTTTTCCAACTTTCTCCCTTTCTATCCACCTTCATTAATTTCTATCAACTTTTATAAATTTCTGTTAAACTTTCTCTATTTCTGTTTACCTTCATAAATTTTTATCTTTTTTTAATAAACTTCTGTCTAACTTTATCATGATCTGTCTCACTTGACCAAATAAACAGCATATAAGAATATGTTCGGTGATGAAGAAATTTAGAGGTAAAAAGGGGTGATTATTACAAAATACAAAATTAAAAATTAAATATAAACAGGGACATCACGCCCAATTTTTCTCTCTTTCTATCTCACTCAACTTATGTCTAGTTTTATATATTTCTATCTAACTTTCATCTTTTTTCCCACCTTCTTCAATTTTTGTCTAATTTTATAAATTTCTTCCCAACGTTCTAGCTTTTGTCTACCTTGGTAAATTTTTGTCTATTTTTTATAAATTTAGTCTCTCACTTGACTAAATAAATAATAGGCAAAATTATCTCTGATCTCGAGCTCTGATCCCCATCATCACACCAAACATTACATTAATCTCCTAAAAAATACAAACATCAAACTCCCAAGAGTCAAAATAAAAAAATTTAAATAAAAAGAGGCAACATTGAAGGATGCAATAAGGAAATAAAAAATTAAATAAATTTTTTTCTCAAAGACAATTTTCCCAATAGCTAAGAGGGAGTCAAAGACAATTTTCCTAAAAATTTATCCACCTTGACGTGGATAGAAATTAGAGAAGAGTGGACAAAAAAAAACCTCCAAGTTGGCCCAAGCGACTAGCGTCTGACGAGCATTAAATGCTAGTTACGCAAATCACTCAAATCAACTCAGTCAAGACATCTAATCAAGAACAATATGGGTTTAAAAAATTACATTGAAATTTTTGGTGGGGACAAGGACTTTTTTACATTAAATCTTGGTCAAGGAGCTTATTCACATGATTTTAAACTGCAAGGAGTTTTTCACATGAGTATCTTTTCACAGGGATTGAAAGACAATTTTCCCTATCTTCATATGGTTGGCATCTTACCTCTACTAATTGTTGCTTGATATATGAATGGTTGGCATCCTACCTCTGTATGCACCGATACACTAATTATCGCACGATCTCTAAATGGTTGGCATCCTACTGTTTGGTCGGAAAAATATGCTCGATGTAAAAAAAAAATTTGAGTGGCTAAAAAGATTACAATGAAATGATTCTGATTATAAAAGAGGAGAGAAGAACTGGTTCTCCCCTTTATTTGAGGGTGAGTTCTTCATATGGCGATGGGGAGAGATTCTTATTCTCCGTTAACTGGCCGAATGTCAAGCTTCTTTTCAGGATGCTTTCAAAGATCAATAAGAAGAGAGCTCTATTTTTAACATACTAAGTATTTAGAGTCCACTGATTACTCTTTTTCTCTTCTCTCTAGACTTTTTAAACAAGCAAGAGAAAAACAAGAAGTTTTTAACTTGAGAATTCTCGATCTCAATCTTTAAGAGTTTCTCTTTTTTCTTCTTTACTCCAAGAGTCCTCTCCAAAAGTCCTCTCCATTTCATAGCTCCTTAGGCTATTTATAGGAAATCATAGGGGTATTATTGTCTCCTAAAATTCCTCCATAATGGAGATTAACTCCCATATTACATGGAGAGTTAATTGACCCAGTAATGGGGTCAGTTATAAAAAAATGTGGGTCTCGCGCTGGATGCGGACCTCGCGTTTGTATAGACACAGGGCTTAAACTCGTGTCTCAGTCAGAAAGCGGAGTTACTCGGACCCGCGTTTGAAGTGAGACGTGGAGTTCCTCACACTCTCGTTTGAAGTGGAGCGCAGAGTTGCTCAGACATATGCTTGAAAAAGGACATGGAGTTACTCAAACTCGCATTTGACGTGAGACGCGAGGTTCCTCAGATTCGCGTTTGAAATGGGGCGCAGAGTTTCTCAGACCTATGCTTGAAATAGGATGCAAAGTTACTCAGACTTATGTTTGAAGTGAGACGCGTAGGATGCAAAGTTACTCAGACTCACGTTTGAAGTGAGACGCGGGGTTCTTCAGACCCGCGTCTGAAGTGGAGCACAGAGTTCCTTAGACCTGCACTTGAAATAGGACGATGAGTTACTCAGACTCGCGTTTGAAGTGTGACGCAGGGTTCCTCAGACTCACGTCTAAAGTCTGCGTTTCTTCTTGGATGCGAGGTCCGCGTTTAAGTTGAAACGTGACCTTCACGTTGAGAGGTTCATGTCTGATGACTTGTCTGTAATGATTTTTAGACAGTCTACAGGATCCCCTCCAAACTTTTCGATACTCCATGATTGACTGGGACGGATTTCGGAATACTTTGGATTTCACATTTATTTCGAACTCTTCGTGATTGGACTGGCAATCTTTCAAGATGTTCTGAGCTTGATCATGTCTGGTTTCTGGTCTTCGTGAGTGTATTGTTAAACTGTTTGAAGCCTCCAGGGAAGATATCACAAGTGACTTAGAAACTCAGTCTAGTACTTGTCATAAACTCTGATTTGTTTGTTGATGTACTATTGAAACGGTAAAGTTGTTGATTATTTTTGCCAGTATACTGTTGAACTGATTGCAGAAGCAGTAACATACTCCTTGTATGTGAGAGAACGCGGCCCTCATAGACGTGATTGTCGTGCTAGTCAAGTGTAAACGCGAACTTTAATAGAGTTGAGACGCGACACTCAGTTGTTGTTCAGACGCGGCTTTCAATTGCTGTTGAGACGCGACTCCCAGCTTGAAAATGCGAAGATCACATTGGATGCTTCCAGACGCGGACACGGGTGTCGCGTTGGACGCATGTCTGACTTAGATGAGCTCGAGATACGTGCCGCGTATCTCAGCCACTGAAGGTCCTATAAACGACCCGGATCTTTCAACAGTCAATTCACTTTGACTGTTTTTTGAAGATCAAAAATCTCTTAAGATTTCTCAGAACTCTTAAAGCTCTTCAGTCTTTTTCAAAGATTTCACTGTCGAGATGGCTCCAAAATTGAAGCAGACTGTTGCTTCTTCGAGAATTGTCACTGCGCCGACGACTGTGGGTGGTTCTTCTTCTCAGAAAGCCCCCATTTCTGGTAAGTTAAATGGCTTTCGCCATTAGAACACGAAGAAACATTGTCTCTTAACTTCTTTTTAACGTTTCAAAACTTCTGTTGAAGTTGAACAGTCGACGCGGATCTCGCTGGCTCGTGTTTGATTTGTAAACACGGTTCTCGTGTTGATGAGCAGAATGCGAGTCTGGCTTGAGACCCAAAGGTCGCTAAAAGTTTTCGAGCATGAATGTCCCTCAAACTCGAATATTGTGTTAGATATGTTTCTTTCTCAGATTAGATTTGAGATTCGCGCTACGAATTAAGGTCATTAAGGGGCTTTTAAGAAGACTTTGAGGTTCATGACGCTAATTAAAGTCATTGAGGGCATATAAAAAGGCTAAGGGTCTCTTAACAGTCATTCATTTTGACTGTTTTCTTCCTCAGACCCGTATATGAAGAACTTTCAAAGTTCTAGAGTCTTCAAAAGAACCCAAGGTTTTGATACTTTTCGCAATTTTTTTTTCAAAGATCATCGCTGTCAAATGACTCCAAATTTAAAAATATCACTTTCTCTTCTGGCACCGTTATTGCCGCAACCCTGATGGATGGCACACCCCTCAAAAGGTCCTTTCTTCAGGTAGGGAATGGTTTTCTCCATTGTTGAACATGAATAGACATTGTCTCTTAATTTCCTTCTAAAGTTTCAAAAATTCTTTTGAAGTTGGATAGTCAATTTAGGATTCACGAGTCTGTGTTCGATTTGTAAACACGACTCTCGCGTTGATGAACAGAACGCAGATTTGGCGATCTTTAAGTTTTGATCTTGTTGATGTGATTTTCGCATCCTAGCGAGTTTCGCATTTTGAGATCTTAGACGCGAGCCTAGCGAGCTTCGCGCTTTGAGATCTTAAACGCGGGTTTCGTTCATTATAAGATTCATGTTTGAGTCTCAAGATTTAGACAATTTGGCATTGAATCTATAAATGATTGTTTGAGTGGCACTTAACTGTTAGGTGGGGATCCTCAAATGCTGCATGGCCCTGCGGGGTATAATGCTCAACGCGGATTCCGGATCAACCAAAATATGGCTCACTTTAGATGATCCAATATACCCTGTATAATACAGAGGGCCTATCATGTTTCCCTTTGACTTGCATGTCTTCTGAGGTGAATGTGATGCAGAGAAACTGCTTCGAGATGTGGTGGTAATAGTTGTCGTCTTCCTCTGCACATATAGCAGGAATCTGGTCACGACAACCTCTGCATCTGTTAACGCTTCTCTTAAGACATCCCTTGTAGACTTGGAAAGCCTTAAGAACTTATAAAGAGTTATTCGAGTAGGGATGTTGGCTAGTTAAGATAAGACATCAAAACAGAAGGCAGTTGATGGTTTTACACCGCCTTTCTGAAAAGTTTTGACATAGCGAAGCTCTTTCTGTTTTTGACGGATGGCCTCGTGGACTGCTCGATTGCCTCCTCAATTGGCTGGGGGAGTCTACTATTGGCTCGCCATACTGTTTCAAGTATGGTTTGCCCGACTGAGTCTTTGATGTGGGAAGTGCGCCTGTATCGGCAGCGAAGGCGGACTCCTCGTCTCCTGAACTAGTAAGGGAGGCGACATCTTCAGTTTCTCAAAGATGCCCACCACATTGCTGGAGGACGCTTTGGCTTTGCCCTTGGACTTCCTGTTTGTGACAGTCATCCACTGTTGGCTCTCAACAATATCAGGATAGACCCACATTGTCTCTCCTCGAGGAGTAGGAATACGAACAAGACCTTTCTCCTTCTGGTTGTGAGGATCAGTATTGATCACTCTTAGTGCCCCTTTCAGGATAGGAACCACTTCGCTTGGTGCTGGTGGGAGATCCCATCCGAATTGAATAGGTGGTGTAGCTATCATATTAACGTCAGCTTTTTCTACTCTGGATGGAGCTTAAGTACCTCCACATCAATCAGAGCCTGCAGAACATCTTTGAAGATGTAGCAATTCTTGGTAGGGTGTCCTAGCATCTTGTGATATAACAGTAGTTAGGATCATCTGTCTTCCCCACCTCTTCAGGACGTCTAATCTCTGACAATTTGAGTTCGTTACTCTTTTGAAGTAACTTGAAAAAAGATACCACGTGCTCATCCTTGAAGGAGTATAGTTTATATGCATGTGCTTGGCCGGAAGGCATACCCCCTCTGACTGACTGGGTCTTCTAATGTGATTTGACCTCCGTTGTCAGAGTAATTCTTCTCCTGGGTTGAAAAGATGACTCTGGGGCTCGCTGCATTAGTTTGTCGGGTCTTGATTTGTTGTTTTTTCCTTCAGCCCTGACCAGAGCGACAATTTCTTCTGCATGTTCATCTTGTAGTACCATATGCTTCCAAGTGCAACATTCCACCAACCCCATTTGAGCAAGTAGAGAAGTTTGCAACCAGTTTGGACTAGGTCAAGCCACTGGGACAACAGAATGCCATGCTCCAAAATCTTTTGATGAAAGTCTTAATGAACTTTCTTTTTTTTTTTTTGCTTGGCTGCAAGGAGAGTTGGCACTGAAATTTCTGTATTGTCTTCAAAGAAATGAGTTAGAAACAACTTCTCGAGGTCGTCCCATGTCTTGATCAAGCCAGCAGAAAGTTTCATGAATCATTCAAAGGCGACCCCTTTAAGAGTGCTAATGAATAAACGAGTTATAATAGCATCAATCGATACTACATTCCTAGTTTGGGATTTAAAGTAGTATATGTATTGGTTCGGTGACCCTTTACCGTCGAAAGTATGGAGGGCCGGTGCCTTGAATTTAGGAGGGTAGGGAGCCGTATCCCACTCTGCTGGGTAGGGCTGGACTATCCCCACATCTTGGAGACCATCTCGGTTTACGAGGGCCTTAAGGCGTTACTCCAATTTGCTCATCTTTTTAGAATGACGGCTTTTATTCTCTGAGTTATCCTCCTCTTCAGATGAAGATTTGGGTGACTCAGAATCGGAATGATCTTCACTCTCAGTGTTTGTAGAAGATGAGCTCTCCCCTCCTTCTGTTTGCCTTTGGACTTCTTTAAAAGAGTTTTAACCTTCGGTTTCTTTTTCTTCTTAAGCAGATGTGACAGCATCTGCTTAAGGGCGTGATAGATTCTTTCTGAGCTCAAATCATATCGAGTTGTTCCCTTTGGACTCAGGCCTGCTATTCGAATTAACTGGCCATTTCCTCTAAAGTTCCTCCCCCCCCATGTAAGCAAAGATGGTTGTCTCCGAACTAGAATTTGAAGACTAAGATTCAATAATGGCAGAGTACTCACCATTCACCTTGATTCCCCTAGCCAACAGACTGTAGTCGACTGAGGCAATCGCTCTTGTGCGGGTCCGAGTGTGTCGATAGACCCCTTCAAATTCAACTAGAATATCCTTCAAACTTGGAGCTCGATTAACATCTGATTCCTCTGAACTAACAGCCAATTGCTTCCCTTTAGACTTACTTGGTGTGGAGCTCGGCCCCACCACATTTGCAATCACTTTCGGGTACTCGACGTCGGAGAAGGATTTCTTCTTCCGAGATCGTCGTCTTTTGGCTGAGTTTGAAGCCGCCAACAACCAATTGAACACCGGATACTTGGTTATCTGAAAGCTGCAATGGCAATCAGAGAGTACTGCTGAGATGAGCCACTCACAGTGACATTGATGAGTGATTTGATGAACACTTCTTTTTCTTTTTCAGGTAGTCCCTTAGGTTCGTCACAGGGACGTCTGAGGAACTAGCCTCAAACCCCAGGGGTGAGGGCTTCTTGGCTTTATATGTCTTTAAGACATGCCATTCTGAACACGGGTCTCACGTTGCTTTGTTAAAACGTGGACCTTGTGTGGTGTTGAAACGTGGACCTTGTGTGGTGTTGAAACACGGACCTCCAACTTTGGCTGAGCTTGCCTCAGAACATGAATCTTACGTTTTGGATCAGAGACGCGAGAGTCGCGTCTTGAAACAGGTAGAATGTGGGTCTCGCGTTTTGGATCAGAAATGCGGGTCTCGGCACTGACCGCGGACCTCGAATTTTTAAAGATTATGAAACTCGCGTTCTAGAATAGAAATGTGGTCCTCGCGTTGTTGAATAACATGGGTCTCGCATTCTGGAATAGAAATGCGGGAGTCATATTCTGAAACTGACAGAACGCAAGTCTCACGCTTTGGGGTAGGCAGAACACGGGTCTCGTATTAGACGCGGGTCTCGCGTTGCCTGAGAGAAACGCGGTTATGAACCTCGCGTTCCAATTCTGCAGAACAGATTGCCTCTGCAGAATTTTAGATTTGTTATCGACGCGTGTGATGCCTTCATCGACGTTTAACATTCTGGTTGAGCTGCAAGGGTTATTGAGAACCCTCGACAACATGGAATTGTAGAGTTCAGAGAGAAGAGCGATGGCGGGATTGATCTTCACCACAATTTTGATTGTGTGCAGGCGCATTAGCCCTGCGGGTCCCCTGAGGGACGTTAACGCGGGCTGCACGAAAGGTTTTCAGAACCTCTTCAAAGGTGGCACCACTTGCACTGTGAGCAGTGGTGCGGGCCACTTTAGGAGTAATTTTTGAAGATATTCGAGAGCGAACCTCAGAAGAGACTTTGCGTTATTGCCGCATTGCCTTGGGGCTGGCGAAGCTTGAGAAAAGGAATTCTTCAAACTTTCCTTGATCGAAATCAACAAGGGAGATTACACCATCTTGTCAAGAAGCTGGACATCAGTTTGTGCCACAACGTTCTCATCGGTAAATAAAGAAGTCCTCAATGAAGTCGCCATCTTTTATTTGGTCAGAAAATATGCTCGATGTAAAATTTCTTTAAGTGGCTGAAAGATTACAACAGAACGATTCTGATTACAAAAGAGGGGAGAAGAGCTGGTTCTCCCTTTTGTTTAAGGCTGGGTTCTTCGTGTGGCGATGGAAAGTGATTCTTGTTCTTTATTGATCGGCCGAATGTCAAGCTTCTCTTTAGGATGCTCTCAAAGATCAATCAGAATGGAGCTTTGTTTTTAACACACAAAGTGTTTAGAGTCCACTGACTACTCTTTTTCTCCTCTTTCTGGACTTTTTGAACAAGCAAGAGAAAAGTAAGAAGTTTTTAGCTTGATAATTCTCAGCTCTCAATCTTTAAGAGCTTCTCTTTTTTTTTTCTTCTCAACTTCAAGAGTCCTCCCAAAAAGTCCTCTCCGTTTCATATCTCCTTGGGCTTTTTATAGGGAGTCATAGGAGTGTTATTGTCCCTTAAAATTCCTCCATAGTGGGATTAACTCCCACATTATGTGGGGAGTTAATTAACCCAGTAATGTGGTCAGTTATAACAAAAACACGGGTCTCGTGCTGGACGCGGACCTCGCGTTTGTATAGACGCATGGCTTAAATCCGCGTCTCAGTCAGAATGCGGAGTTACTCAGACTCACATTTGAAGTGAGATGTGGAGTTTCTTAGACTTGCATTTGAAGTGGAGAGCAGAGTTGTTCAGATCTGCGCTTGAAATAGTATGCGGAGTTACTCAGACTCGCGTTTGACATGAGACGCCGGGTTTCTCAGACTCCCATTTGAAATGGAACGCAGAGTTGCTCAGACTTGCGCTTGAAACATGACGCGAAGGTACTCAGACTCGCGTTTGAAGTGAGACGCGGGGTTCCTCAGGCCCGCGTCTGAAGTGGAGTGCAGAGTTGCTCAGACCTGCGCTTGAAATAGAACGCGGAGTTACTCAGACTCGCGTTTGCAGTGTGACGTGGGGTTCCTCAGACCCGCATCTGAAGTCCGCATTTCTTCTTAGACGCTAGATCCGCATTTAAATTGAAACGCGGCCTTCGCGTTGCGAGGTTCATGTCTGCTGACTTGTTTTTAATGATTTTTAGACAGTCTACTCCTACCTGCTTTATTTTCCGACAAATTGGATAGAAATAGAATCAAGAAATGAAAAAAAATGATCAATAAGAATGAAAAATTACTGTGCTTTCCAGCGTATTGGCCCCCTCTTAGTTATTGGTTTCATGAACTACGTACTTTCGTGCAATTGTAGTGGTCGGATTTTTATCTGCACCAGGATCACGACATGTGTCCCACCTCATTAGAACTGCCCGAGATAGACGACAAAACATGTCAGCAGATCGCTTTTTCTGACATCACTCAACCGTTCGCGAGGTCATTCTTCCTTCCGAGAACACCGTTGCCCTGAGAACTCCTGCGCCTTTCTGAGAACCATCTAGCCGTTCTCGAGACAACTCCTCTTGCTCTTAGCAAGATACCCATAGCAGGCGACTTTATTGATTTTCACTTTCAATTCAGCTAGCAAGACTCTCTTGATTCGCAGAGTCAGTTACGCCACCAGATCATCCTCCGTTTTGAACATTACAACAGCTCCTACTCCAGTGCGGATGGTTACAGTCGGCAGCATGGATCACTCTCAAAATATCAAGGGCATAATCCGAGCAGTTATAAAGAAATCCCAACGTGCAAATAATGTTATTATAGAGATTCATGATATCCACACTTTTATTACAATGTGTGGGATATTTATACACTTGAACCCCCATCAAGTAAGAGGACAGAACGAAAAGATTGTAAACAGAGTATAACTCTACTGAGTTCATTGTAACTTTTTGAAAATAATAAACTTTCCCCTCCTCCCCGTGATTTTTCTCAAATTAGGTTTTCACGTAAAAATCATGTCTCCTCGCCTCGCTTGCTCCTTGTGTGTGAATCTCTTCAATACATTTATTCCCCGTGATGTGAAATCAACTACTTGATTAATTGTGTCAGAAAATCTTCACCACACATGAGTATCTTTTCACATGGAATTTAAAGACAATTTCCCCTAATCTGTATATGGTTGGCATCCTACCTCGACCAATTGTTGCTTGATCTATGCATGTTTGGCTTCCACCTCTGTACGCACCGACACACGAATTACCGCTTGATCTCTGAATGGTTGGCATCCTACCTGCTTTTTTGATATAAATAGAATCAAGAAATGAAAAAAACGATAAATAAGAACGAGAAACTACAGTGTTTTCCGGCATAGTGGCCCCCTCTTAGTTATGGGGGGCATGAACTACGAACATCTGTGCAATTCGAACGGTATTTTGATTTAATTGCATTAACATGCAGATGAACATTCTTATCTTTCGTGGATATAAATACTCGACCATGTTCGCCCCTCGTAGCACCCACACACCAACACTCGCAAGAAATAGCAAGAAGTAAAAATATCTTAATTAATCAAAGATGGAAATGGTGTGGGCTTGGCCTGAGATCCTCTTCTCCATTCTCATCACCACCTTCCTCATCTTCGTCATCTATCTCTTATCTCGCATGATCAACGAAGCTCAAACAGCTCCAGTGAACTGGCCGGTCATTGGGATGTTCGCCGGCGTTATCGCGAACCGCCACCGGCTCCTCGACTATACAACCACCAACCTTCGAAAGTCCGGGTGCACGTACGTGTTTAAAGGCCCGTGGTTTTCCGGCATGAACTTCATAGTCACGTGCGATCCTGCCAACGCAAACCACATATTCAACACACACTTTGCAGATTATCCCAAGGGTGACGACTTTAAGGAGTTCTTTGACCCCCTGGCGATGGCATCTTCAACGTTGATGACGACCTGTGGAGACATCAGAGAAGAATGGCCCAGGCAAGCTTGCACAACACGAAGTTTCCATCTTTGATCGCAAAATGGAGCAAAGAGAAGGTTGTTAGCACAGTCCTGCCGCTTCTTGACGCGATGGGGAGCTCAGATCGCGTCCTCGACTTGCATGACATGTTCATGAGGCTCACATTCGACATAACCTGCCATCTTGTTTTTGGCATTGATCCATGCAGCCTTGCTCTCGATTTTCCTACCGTTCCAATTGTTGCAGCGTTGGAAGAAATAGAGGAGGTTATCTTACTGCGCCACATTGAGCCCATGTTTTGGTGGAAGCTCAAAAGAGCACTTGGAATAGGAAAGGAGAAGGGAGTGGTGATGGCAAAAGAAGCGGCACGTCTGTTCACAGCTCAATGTATTGCTAAAAAGAAGAGGGAACAGCATCCCCAAGATCAAAACTCTTCAGACCTTTTGTCCCTCTACATGGATCTTGACCTGGACAACCATAACAATATAGAAAGTGGTCTCGTTGACTACTTTAGATCTGATGAATTTCTTCATGATGCTATGTTAACATTCTTATTTGCAGGCAGGGACACCATAGGGAGCGCACTTAGTTGGTTCTTTCACGCACTTATGGCGAACCCAGAAGTTGAAAAGAAAATACTTAAAGAATTATCTCAAGTTCGTTGGCTATTATGTGAGGAGCATTCATCGTGGTGGAAGATGTTCGAACGTGAGGAGATTGACGATTTGGTTTACTTGCATGCAGCTTTATGCGAAGCTATGAGGCTCTTTCCTCCGGTCCCCCTCAACCACAAGAGTGCCTCAAAAGAAGATGTGCTTCCAAGTGGCCACAGAGTACAACCCGGTACCATGATCATTTACTCCATCTACTCTGCAGGTAGGATGGAGAGGGTATGGGGCAAGGATTGCTTACAGTTCAAGCCCGAGAGGTGGATTTCTGATGATGGAAAGCTGAAGCGCGAGCCATCTTACAAGTTCTTGGCCTTTCACTGTGGACCAAGGATGTGTTTGGGCAAGGACATGGCTTTTACCCAGATGAAAATCATCGTTGCTTCAATTATATACAACTTTCATGTTGAAGCTATAGAAGGCCACATAGTTGAACCAAAGCTTTCCGTCACTTTGCAAATGAAGAATGGTTTGATGGTTAACGTGAGAAAGAGAGAAAAAATAACATATTGATTATCCAAGGATACACTCCTTGCAGGCCAAGCAGGGACATGCTACCTTAATGGTGAAAATATAGTTATAATTCAGTCATGAAAAAGTCTCAGGATCAAATCTCAAAAATCAGAATTAAGAACGATGAAGTATAGAAGATAAATGCGGGCTAACCATCATCATAATGAGACTTTTCATATTAAGTTTTTATTATGCTTTAAGAAACTTTGTTCTGTGGAATTTATTATGTAAATCTTATGTGCATCTGTTATTGTGATTAATATTAAGCATTATCTTGTCTGCGTCTATTACTGTTGCATCAAGTTATATGTGTGTGTATGCGTACATATAAGCACCCGCACGCACACACACATATGGGTGAAGTGTTCCTAACAAGTCTTCTTAGATTACAAGCTAATTAGGAGGCGGCTTAAAACTCTATCATCTCGATTTTTTCATGATTCTATCGCACATTATCATCTTCGTATTCTGAGATGTACACATATAAAAAAAAAATCAAGTAATTTAGAGTTCGTTTACTCATTAATCTAATTGTTTCAGTTTGTTCTACTGTTAAAAAACTGTTAATGTTTGAACCTAAAAAAAAAAGAGTAAACAAACTTCAAATCACATGATTTTTTATATGTGTACATCTTAGAATATAAAGATAATAATGTGCGGTTGGATCATGAAAAAATCGGGATGTCAGAGTTTTAAGCTGCCTCCTTAAACCTACTAGGAATTATTTTATCCTATATATATATGTATGTATGTGTGTGACACACACACACACAGAGAGAGAGGGAGAGAGAGAGAAGAGATGTTTTTTTGAAGGTATACACACATCTCTCTCTCTCTCTCTCTCTCTCTCTCTCTCTCTCTGTGTGTGTGTGTGCGCGCGCGCGCGCGCATCACTGTGTGTGTACATACATACATACATACATACATACATACATACATACATACATACATACATACATATATATATATATTATATATATATATATATATATATATATATATATATATATATATATATATATGTATGTATGTATATGTATATCTGTGTGTGTGTACTACACACACTCACACACACACACAAACACACACACCCTGGTCTATATATCTATGTATGTATGAATGCCAAAAATATACATTCAAAAATGAAAAGAAAAGAGGGGACATCGATTAGAAATTCTAATCAACCCACTATTTAGGTCATCCATTCTTCTCCTACTTGATGTATGGGTAAAAAGTATTCATGCGATAGAAACTGAGCAAGTATCGCCAATAACATACGAATAGATGTATGTTTGACTACAAGAGAGAAGGTCTCATTATAGTCAATACCCTCCTTCTGAGCATATCTTTTGGCAACTAACCTTGCCTTATATTGCTCTGAAACACCCGTTCCTAGAATACGTACTTAGATATGTATTCTGATTTTTCTATTATATTTCTTTAATTTGACTTTGTATTTGTTTTTGTTTTATAATTATTTGTGCTATTGTTTTGTATTGGATCCACATTTGTGGACTCGGAGTCAGCCCTAGTCTGAGCCGGGGACCTGATCCTAGTATATTTCTCAATTTGGTCTTTTCGATAATCAGATTTGATCAGTTTTAGTTTTAAATATCATTTTTTAATATTTTATATTTTTCATGATTTTCTGAAAATTTTTAAATTATTCTGCAAAATCTTCAAAACTGGTGTCGATCAATATCGCTGACCGATTTCTAGGTTTTTAGTTTTCAAATGGAGTTGAATTTTTAGAAACAATTTTCACATTACTTCTTAAAATCTCATTTTCTATCTACATGCATTTTTGGGGATTTTCTGAATTTATCAAAAATCTACCAGTTTTGGTGTCGACCAGTATCGCTGGAAGATTTCAAGATTTTTAATTTTAAAAATACATTAAATTTCTTGAATCCGATTTCATTATACATTTTAAAATAATATTTTCTATTTTGAGAATTTTTCTGAGCGTTTCTAAAACAGTCAATTTTTACCCGCATTAAATAATATTTTCTTCTTTTCTTTTTCTTTTTCTTTTCCCTTTCTTTCTTCTCCACCTACTCCCGTCCTTCCTCATGCCCTGCCGACAACCATCCAGCCCCCTTTCCACTGTACACAATCCCCTGCCTCTCCCTCTCCTTCTCTTTATTTTTCCTTTCTTTCTTTCTTTTCTTCCCATTCTCTCCATCTCCCTCTCTCCCACCAACTCTCCTTCTTCCTCCCCTTGACCGTCGCCTCCACCATTGCCACCAGCACCGCAGCCTTCCCCTAGTCGGTGCCGCCCCTCCCCAAGTTCCCCTCTTCTCCTTTTCACTTCCCTCTTCTTCAATTCACATTTCTTCTTCTCCAATTTCCTAAAAACTCATCACCATTACCTTCCTTCTTCTTCAAAATTTATCATCAAATCTCTCAATTTCTCTACTTCCACCACCATCTCCTCCTCCTCCTCCAACTCCCTACACCACCACAACTCCATCAACCAACACCACCAACAATAACGACCTTCATCTTCACCATCAACAACAACAACAATAACAACAACACCACACAACAACCAAACCCCCACTTCCCTTCCTCCCCCTCTGACTGCGCGCCGCCCCCCTCCGGCGGCGCCGCGGTCCAGGCCGCCGCCTAAACTTCCCCTTCCCGCTCGCTGCTGGCCAAACTCCCCCTTCTCTTCTTTCTTCTTTCCTTCCTTTCTTCCTTCCTTTCTTTCTTTCTTTCTTTTCTTCTTCTTTCTTTCTTTTCCTTCTTTCCTCTTTTATCCCTCTTTCTTACTTTCTCTATTTACCATTTCATTTATCCTATATTTACCCCTTACTTTTCCAGCACAACTCCCCCTCTCTTTCCTACAACTCTCTCTAGGTTCTCTCTCTAACTCTCTCTTGTAACCTCTTTCCCTTCCTCTAATTGATTTTTCTCTCTCCTCTCTCATTCTCTCTCTAATATATTAATTAATATATAAATATATATATTAATATATGGATTGGTGGCGTATGCGTGTTTATGGTGTTCTGGTATTTTACAACGATTTTTTGAAGACTTAGGCGAGTACCTTTTCTGGGATATGCTATTCTGGCTTTTAATACATGATGCATCGTTATGCGAGATGATATATGATATGCGAGTAATTTTTCAATGTTAACATGTTATATGAATACATGTTAGTCACTATTATAACTCATTAGACTGATATTATACTTGTAATAGGTTGCCAAGATACGCTCCCGCTTCGCTCGGCTTCACATAACTAATTAATAGATTAATTTATTGTTGTTATAGATATGATTGTGAAGAGTTTGAAATGTTTAACTATACTATTCTCCTGTATCATGTTACATGACCAGACGATTACCTGACATATGATATTGTAACTTTGTATTTAACTTACTTGACACTGACATATTAAGTACCTAACACCTGATACCTGACACCTGATATTTGACACTTGACAACTGACATTCTATAACTTACTTGATATGCTTTCACATGGTACTAGTACACTTGATCTGATGTTGTGACACCTGACTGGATTACTGTTACACCTGACACATGTATTACAATGTCTATTCATGATTACCACTTTTACAGGGACTTGACATGATTATTATAATATTACCATCTGGTGCGCCTGAACTCCTGTATACTCAAACCCCTGAAACAGGGAGACTCCTGATATTATACTTCTGATACCATATTCATGTTGATCCTCGTGATTGGATAACCATGAATATAGGATTATTGTGAGCACACTGTGGACATTATTACTGGACAATTTTAATTATTAGACAACTTATACTGGAATGGGGAAAACTGATGAGTACTGATAGAATCTCCATGTTTATGATGGTCTTAAGTGTCGCGCGGTCACACTTTTAGGATTCGCTTGGACGCCACCAAGTGTTTCCGTGGGGTGTACTTGCACCGCTACTCCCCTTCCTTCCGGGTGTGCCATAAGCCCCTGGGCCTATTCCTGTGGTAGCGGTGACATCCTATTCCATTCGGGCGTACAGTAAGTCCCGGTATCTAGCGGTACATTCTGGGTCAGTACCGGATACTTCTTGACCGTTGTCCCGGGCATCTACGGGACCCATTCTAAGTATGGTTCGTCGATCTCCATCAGTTTTTAATAAATTACTCTCTAGTCTGTATGCTGAGGTATGTGAAATAGGTCACATACTAATGTATATAAATCAGACGAGTCTTAATAATTAACAATAACATGCTACTGATATCTGACTAGAGAAATACTTGAATTATACTTGTGAGACCTGTGACATAATACATTATCCTGCCCTCCATTTACATATGATATCAGTGCTATTGTATTGAATCACTAGACTTGCTTATTTCCGAGTTTTCATATCAATTCTCTAATTTTCATTTATGTTTCTGGTCATTTCCTGTACCTGTATGCTTGAATCACATCACTTGAGCATGTACACGTGTGACTGCCTGAGCATGCCAACAGGCTTTATCTTACGTACTCGCTGGATTGCTTTATGACAACCCTACATCCTTGTAACGGTCCCAGTTTTCATAATATTCCCATATACATAAACATTAAATTGATCCACAGATTTTCATCACCATCTCCAAATTTCTTGAAAATTTTGGCAGCACTTCCTCTGTAATACAGAGTCTACTTGATACATTGACACAAACAATTCTATATTCCTCATCAACCAGATATGTATAAACAATATTCCATGCAATGGTATATCACAATTTTGGCTTGACATCGCCTACTTAACATCTCACACATTTATCATATGGATACAACGCAAGATAACAAATCAAGGACTTACTTAAGAATAATCTCTTTGGTATCACCATCTAACACAAGCCAACCCAAGATGATACCCATAAGAGCTCATACACAAGTCTACATATATACATCGTCTCTATGTACATGCATATAACCACATTACTTAATTACAAATCAATATAGAAGCTTGATAGGCCCACACAATGAATGTTGTGCACCCTTTCAGTACCCTACTCTTGTCTTTAGCTGCTATTTATCCCTGGCTTGCCCTGAAAAATATGAAGCTATGGGTGGGTGAGCTCGACAGCTCAGTGAGTGGGGTCAATATCATTCATAAAATGTAGCATAGCATTAACGATGTATAGTATTCATGATACATGAAATAAGATGAATGTGGCACAAGAAGTATGTGATAATGAATAATTCTTCCTGATTGGAATTTACTTCCAGCTATTATTGATAGATGCACACATGATCAGTATCAGGTGTCTCCACTACCAAATACAATAACACATCAACATACCCTTAGTGTCACACACTCACACACACATATATATCAAGTATAGCCATTTATTCTTAGTCATTTGTAAGATACAAATATAAGCATATCATAGCACCGTCTTCGCACTCCGCCCGTGCAATATGGGTCCCTTCCTCCCAATTTGATAATCATGGCACCGTCTTCGCACTCCGCCCGTGCACTACGGGTCCCTTCCTCCTAATATAATGTATATGGCACCGTCTTCGCACTCCGCCCGTGAAATACGGGTCCCTTCCTCCTCAATAAGATATATGTATACATACATCCAATTACACACAAAATCGGCACATTCAATTTCATAAGGCTCATGTACGAAGCACATCATTTCATATATGGAATGATACTCTCAATTAGTACTTGCCCGTTACCATATATTCTTATGCAAAATCCGCACCATTGTCTTAGCCAAGCATATCACATATATATATATATGTACAAAATCAAATCGCATACACTAATCACATTCATGTCAACCATAATGAATTCTATTCCGTAACATGCATGTCAATGCCATTGTACACCATACCTCAAAATGCAAGCCGCATATGAAATTAGGTAAAATGCTAAATCAAACAAACTACTATCCATATTTGCAATTCGGTATAATACGATCCAATTTATTTAAAAACCCCACTCACCTTCAAGTTGAGCATTCACAAGGGTTTCGTACCGAGCATCGCTTCGTGTTTCCTTTCCGGATAACCACATCGGACACCGACATGCCAATCCCCCTATTTGATAGTAGCAACAACATCACACATATAACTCTTAGATGAATATCAAGTGAATTACAATGTTCTTGTAGAAGAGACTTATTTGATAATTACGTATTGCTAGCCTCTTGCCCTTGAAAGTATTCCAACATGATTATCATGGCTATTTCACGGTTTTTAATACAATGATATGTTTCTAATTAATACTTTTCATGGAGTCCAATACCCAACCCCAATTTTTACTATTAAAGCAATATTACATAGCCACATTCTATTAAGATATTCTTGCCCACAATATTCATTTAATTAATAACTTTACCCAACAAGTTCTCACCTTCATTCGGAGAGTTCTTCACCAATCTTTTAGCTTCTACATGGTCCAAAACAATGATCCTATACAAGAGATCATCAAGATATCTTTTAATACTAGATTCATCAATATCCTTGAAGGTTAATACTATCTATATACAATTTTTCTTCTAAAAATTCAGATCAGAATTTAATCAAAGGCTAAGATAAACTTACCTCAAAAATTCAGATCTAGGGCTGAATTTCACTTCCCCAAAACATGGGTTTTTCCATAGGGAAAGCTCCCTTTTCCCTCTCCGGCCAACGGAGGTTTCCCCCCCCCCGAAACCAGGCCGGCCGCGGCCTGGTTCTGCTGCGCGCGCGCGCGGCTGCGCCGCCCCTGCGCGAGCTGTGCGCGGCTGCGCGCGGCCGCGTGGTGGCGCGCGGTCGCGAGCCCCACCCCGGCTCCGGCTGGGGGTTCAACTGGAAGAGAGAGAGAGAGTTGGAGGGAGGAGATCTAGGGTTTCATTTGGGAGAGAAGAGTTTTTACAGAGAGGAGAGAAACTCTCCCCTCAGATCTCAACGTAAGGAAAGGTATTTTTACATAGAGGCCCTCCAAAAACTTAGTCATTACAAAATAACACTTCCACTAAGTTGCCACTTGGCCAAAGCTAGGATCAAAATGATCCTAGCCCTACATCTCATCTCTCCATGCACACCTAACCCCTCCATTAACATGTATTTTGATTAACAATAGGTATGGTTGGTGGGGTTAAGTATATACCATGTATAAAGCTATTTTCATGTATTTCAATATGTGACACATTATACATACATGGTTATTCCTTACATAAATCCTAAATGTATTTACATCTCACACACTTGTGATAATTTATTGACACCAATTTCTCACTTTGGTCATCAAGGAAAAATAATTATATAAATATATATCAAGGTTTTGCATTCTGCAACACTAATTCATGATTAAAATACGCCGAATATTATAGTTATCAATCCCAATTATCCGGCATTAACTCAAGGCTGAGAATTAAATATTCTTTAGGAAAAGAAATAAATAATAAAAATTTCGGGATGTTACAATCCTCGTGTCCAGATCCTAGAGTCTGAACCGTGGTGACCTTGCTGTAGCTGATCAGAGTGCGCAGCGAAAGTGTAGATTAGCGGTTACCTGTCCGGACTCTCTTTCTTCCAGCCTCCCCTTGATCGGCTCACGAGATTCTCATCTTATTACTCGTGAGTACTTTTCCGTCTTTTATATTGTACATCATCCTTTTGCGCTTCTTGGTGGTCTTATATTCTTGAGATATTGTATCATACTCTATGATAACTGTGTACTTGTATTATTTTGCTGAATGTATATTACCATTGTGCTTCCGTACTCTGACTCTTTCCTGTACTACTGGTTATCGTATATATGTGAGGGTATTTTTACCCTGCGTATATACATCGTAGTAACGTCTCCGTACCCGTGGGATCGGGGCGTTACATGCTCATTGTCCTTCTTGCAAAAGACACATCTGAAACCTATTGCCTTGAAGTTATTTGGAAGATTGACTAATGTCCATGTTTGATTTCTATCTAAAGACTTCATCTCTTACTCCATGGCTATAATCTACTTGACATGATCATCTGCCTCGATCGCTTCCCTGTAACTGGAAGGCTCACATGTTTCTGTTACTAATACGAAAGAGACATGATCATCATCCCAGCTATACCTTATTGGTGACACCTTAACTCTGACTGACCATATCAACGGTCTAAGTTGCTCTTCAGTAACCTCCTGTTTGTCTTCATCTGAATCTGAGGAGTCCTCTTCTGACTCTTCAGGCCTTTTAGGGCTCTCTGAGAACTCAACTTTTTTCCCTGAGTATTTGTTGAATTGTCTGAAGCTCCACCTTGCGCTTTATCTTTGATCTTTAACTTTTCTCGCAATATTGATTCTTCATCAAAGACCACATCTCTGCCAGTAAAGATGCTTCTTTTCTTGACATTTCAAAGTCTGAAACTCTTGATTCCTTTGGTGAATCCGATGAAGATACACTTCTTAGACTTGAACTCCAATTTGTTCCTTTTCTGACTATAAACCATACGCCGGGTAACTGAAAATCCGTAAGGTTGAATAGTCCACAGATACTTCTCATCATATCTCTTTTAGGATCTGAAGATCAATAACTGTTGATGGTGAAATATTTACCAGAGAACTCACATTATTCACCGCCTCTGCCCAAACTTTTTTTGACATGTCAGCCTGTAATCTGATACTACAGGCACGCTCTATAAGTATCTGATTCATGCGCTCTGTTACTCTGTTTTGTTCTGATTACCCTGAAATATTTAACTGGTATTTGATACCCTTACTTACTAAGTAGTCTTTGAATTCTTTGGAGGTGTACTCGCCTTCGTTGTCGGACCTTAAAACTTTCACTTTCCGCCCTGTCTGATTTTCCCCCAAAGTTTTCCATGCCTTGAACTTCTGAAATACTTCCGATTTCTACTTCAAGAAGTATACCCAAGCTTTTTTTGAAAAATCATCTACGAAAGTAACATAGTACCTAGCACTTTCAATGGATGCTACTGGCGAAGGCCCTCATACATCCGTGAGTATGAGATCTAACAAGCCCTTTGTCTTGTGCAGAGATGTAGAGAAAGGTACTCTACGCTGCCTACCCATAATGAAAATTTAAAAAGATCAAGTCTGCAATATTTGATACCTGTAGAGCACTCTTTTTGTGTAGGACTTGAAGACCTCACTCGCTCATGTGTCCAAGACGAATGTGCCAAAGTCTTTAGTATTCTCCTTCTCTGTTGCTACTGAAGCATCACCAATAATAATGATTCCTGTTAACTTGTACAAGTTTACTGTCCGTTCTCTTTGAGAATCATCATGGAGCCTCTAGTAACTTTGATTCCTCCATCCACACTAGAAAACTTGTACCCTCAAGCTTTCAAATCTCCCAACAAGAGAAGATTCTTCTTTAAATCTGGAACATGTCGAATGTTCGTGATGGTTCGAACCTGTCCATAAAAAATCCTTATATGGATGTTGTCGATGCCAACATTCTTACACACAGCGTCATTTTCCATCAAGACAGAGCCCCCATCATAAGGCTTGTAAATACTAAACCACTCTTTTTGGGCACATGTGGTATGTGCATCCCGAGTCAAGTAACCAAGCATCTGAGTATTTATCTTTTCCTGACTCAGCCGTCAAGACATCACATGAATCATCATCTGCTTCTTCGACAACCATAGTTTGATCTGACTTTTCACTGGTACTAGCCCCATCAGAATTTTTATCGTCTTTCCTCTTTGGCATCTCCTTGTATTTCATACAATTTTTCTTGATGTGCCCTGATTTCTTGGAAAAGTAGTAAGAAACCGCTAAAAATCTCTAAATCCCTTTTGGGTCCCCTAGTCTTTGATCTTCCCCTTTGGCCCTTGACAAACAATCCTAAGGCCTCCTCCACAGAATCTGTCTTCTTCATCAGCTCATTATTCTGGAGCATCTACCTGACATCTTCTAACTCTGATAGCGGTTGCCAAGTGGTCATAACCTGATAGAAGAGAAGTGAGTAACTGAAGAGTTTTGTCTTCTTCTTCTAGCTTAACTTCTGGAGCTAACAAGTCGCTTAAAATTTTATTAAAAGCATTGAGATGTTATAAAATAGGTGTATTGTAACACGTCGATCCCGCAGGTACGGAGACGTTAGTGAGACGTATATACGTAGGTCGAAAATACCCTCACATATATACGCTAAGCATCAGTACAAGCAAGAATCAGAGTATGAAAATATATGGTGCATTATACATTCCAACATATAAGTACAATTATAAAGTTATCATCAGATGTGACACAATATTATAAGAATATTTCATCACCGATAGGCGCAAATGCGAGAATACAAAGAGATATATAAGTATGAACGGTACAAAGGGCGCACACGAGTTACAAGAGGAAAACTCGAGAGACGAGTAGGGGGCTTGGAAGGATAAGGCATCAGACAGTCTGCCGATGATCCACGCTACTGATGCCTACTCTAATCAGCAACCGGGAGAATCCAGAAGCATCAAGCTCCAAAATCTAGACATGAGAATCCAGGGGAGTCAAAACTCACCAATGAGTGGTGTTGCGAATGCCAAGTGGCGTGCAGTGATAAGCGCACGTGTATCGATAAATTCGAATCATAAATTGTATTGAAAATCGTGTCATGGGCACATGCATATAGGAGCAGGTAGAGAGGCAGTAATTGATATCAAGCAGGGAACATGCATGATATAATATGATAAGAGCAGGTAAACAGGCGAGAAGTAAAGTAGATAAGACAATACCAGATATCTCCTAAATTAACATAAAATCGATAAAACTATAAAATCGAATAAAATCGGATACGAGCAAAACTAATCTTACAAGCTTAGGTCAGGACTCCATGAGACAAGTATGTCGAAGGAATAATCCAATCAAAGAAACCTCATCTATATACCTTTATACCATGTTATCATAATCCAGGCGTATACAACCCGAATTGCAAAACAACACAATGAATTGTATATTAGCATCTTATTATAATTGGGGTCGTCTAAGTTGTAGGTTTTAATATGCGTCCCATGCCACATACTTCCGCTTACAGCTTATAGAGCAAGTTATTTAAAAACTGATGGAGTTCGACGAAACATGGGTCCTTACTTGCCCGGGACAATGACCATGAAGTATCCAGTGCTGAGCCGGAATATACTGCTAGGTATCGGGACTTATTGTACGCCCGAACAGGAATAGAGTATCGCAGATCCCATAAAAATAGGCCTAGGACGTGTGCATACTCGGCAGGAATAAACAAGAGGAGTAGGGGTACAAGTACACCCCACAGAATCCCTGGTGGCCGCCAGGTGATCTCCAAGTATGTGACCACGCGTGACTCAATATGACCACCATAAACATGACTATTCAAGACCCATCAGTTTTTTTCAAACCCAGTGCAAGTTATCTTATTATAATTTATTATGTAATTATCAATTTAAAAGAATAGCAGGAGCAGGACGTGATCAGGAATTCAGGAGTACATGAATACATGTATAACATGAATACATGTCACTGTATATAATAAAGGATAACAGTTATATAGAATTCTCGTAAATGTGATAATCGCATGTCAAGTATTAACATGATAGATGGCACGTGACAAGTCATGTCAGAATAGGGGGATAGATGTCAAGTAGTAGCATGCAGGTGATAACACATCAATTGTCAAGTGATACAGACAGATGTCAGGTAATAGCATGTCAAGTGTCAGATGTCAATATGTAGATGTCAAGTGGTAGCATGGTAAGTGTTAACATATCAATTATGGATATAGCAAGTGATATATAGTAATAGTTGAGTGCAATCAAATGGAGCTGAGCAAGCTGGAGGCACGGACAGTGAACAGTATTTAGTCACTAGAGAGCCTTGTGGGGTTACCAGGACGACTCGGCTTAAAATACGAGTAGAAAATCTGACAACATCTCGCCTAGACGAATCTAATGAATAAAGCGTTGAGCATTAAGTATGCCTAACAGGCAGAGCATAAGAGACTTGACGGTGTATGCACACTCCTCTTTCGAGAAAGTGGGCGAGAGAGCGTGAGGGCTAAAGTACGCTCGAGGTCTAAGCGCACTCTCAGTAGTTACCACAAAACCCATAAAGGTGCAGGCTTAAAACCAATTGGGTAGCTAGCCTGGGAGTGAGAAGAAACCCGAAGTCGATATAAGGGTACCTGCACAAAATGTTAGTATCATACAATCATGCATATAAACAAGCAGTAACTAGACTATCTATATAGTGCGTGAAGTCCGAAGGCTGTGTGTAAGCCCATAAGGGCTGAAGTAAGTCCATAGTCTAAGTGCATCCTCGGTAGCTACCACGAAACCCATAAGGGTGCAAGGCTTAGGCCAATTGGGTAACCATCCTGGGAGTGGGCAGAAGCCCCGAAGGCTATACATGGGTACTTGCATGGTTAGTACCAACACGTGCATAAATATCATACCGTTTATACTACTATAAGCATTACAGTACATCAACCCAATACAAGTCATGACATGTCCACAGATTATAACTCACACATATCCACGGAAATACGAATACCAATACAATACACCAGTCAAAGCGGGGTACCCAAATTAAGGCGAGGACACTCGCCTAAATCTTCAGAAAAGCCGCAAAGTCCCGGAGTTTCAAAACACGTGCACGCGCCATAAAATATAATAAAAAATATATATTGTTAGAGAAAGAAAGAGAATAGGAGAAAGGTGAGAGAGAAGAGAGAGAAAGAGTGAGAGCTAGTGAGAGAAAGAAATATAGAGAGAAAGAGAGAAAGTTAGAGAGAGAAGACCTAGAGAGAGAATGATCTAGAGAGAGAAGAGAGAGTCAGAGAGAGAAAGAGAATAGGAGAGAGAGTGGGACAGTAGAAAGAGAGGATTAAGAGAGAGTGGATTGAGAGAGAGAGAAAGAGAGAGGAGGGGCTGCTCGCGCAGCCCCTTGTACCAGGGGGCCCACAGCTCCCCGTGGGTCCAGGGGACCTGGTCGGCCTTCTTCCAGCCAGAGAGTTGGCCAGCGGCGGCGCTGATTGCTGGTGACGCCTAACAGAGGAGGGGGGAGAGAGGGGGAGAAAGAGAGACAAGGGGAGACAGGGAAAGAAGAGATTTAGGGATCGGGAGAAAGAGATCCAAGAGAATGAAGGAGAGAGGGAGGACTGGCCAGCCAAGCATCCGGCCAGGTGGTCGGCGGCGGCACAGTCGTCGCTTTTAAATCCAGAGGAGAGAGGGAAAGGAAAGAAAAGAAAGAAAAAAGAAAGAAAAAGAAAAGGAAGAAGAAAAGGAAAAGAAAAAGAAAGGGAGAAGAAAAAGGAAAGAGGAGGATGAGGGGGCTTGCTGGAGTGGCTGGGCAGTGGCGGAGCTCTGGCCAGAGGTGGCGTCGCCCAGTGAGATAGAGAGGGAGAAAGTGTGGAGAGAAGAAAAGAAGAAGAAGAAGAAGAAGAAGAAAAAGGGAGGTGATGGGGATTTTATGGGGGGCAGGCCCACGTGGGGGGAGGTGTGGGTCGGAAGGTGATATGATGGGGAAAGAAAAGGAAAGAAGGATTCTCTTTAAATAATATTTAAATAATAACGGAAAATATTGATTGTTCCAAAAAATTTCCAAAAGTACCCAGAGGTAGAAAATATCATCCTGAGGAATAATACGAAATCAGTTTTCAGAAATAAAATCTCATTTTCAAATTAAAAATTTTGGAGTCCACCGTCGATACCGGTCTCCACCAGTTCGGCCGGATTTTGATAAATTCTCAAAAATCTCAGAAAATATATTAAAGGAGGAAATATGATTCTAGAAAGTAATGTGAAAGTGGAATTCAGAAATTCAACTGTGATTATAAACTAAAAATTCTAGAATCAACCAGCAATCTGACACCAAATCTGGTGGAATTTTGATAAATTCAAAAAAATCTTAAAAAATGCATTTAGATAGAAAATGTAATTTTAAGAAATAATGTGAAAGCTGTTTCTAAAAATTTAAATCCATTTGTGAACTAAAAATTTAAGAATCAATCAGCGGCATTGGTCGACACCAGTTTTGAAGATTTATAATTTAATCCAGAAAAATTTCAAAAAATCATAGAAATTCTAAAATATTGGAAAATGATGTCCGAAACTAAAATCGGTCAGATCTGATTACTTAAAAGACTAAATCAAATAATATACTAGGATCAGGCTCCCGGTTCAAATTAGGACTGACTCCGAGTCCACGAATCCAGATCCAAGGCAAAACGATCATATAAATAATTCGTAAAACAAAACAAATGCAGGAAGTAAATCAAAAAATACGATCAAAATATCTGAATATGTAACTAAATACGTATTCCAAGAACGGGTTGTTACATGTGCCTTCTTTCATCTGAAGGTTGTATAACTGCTTCTTCATGAAGAGCTTATTCGACAAACTCTTCATCATGCGAAAGGCTCTCCAGCCTACACCAAAGACCGGCAATTATCTCCTCATTCATCACATTGTAGAGGATCTCATCTGATAGGCACATTATGATCATCGCATTTGCACGGAAGTCGATGTCATTCCACTCATCATCCTTCATCTTCGATGGTTTCTTCTCAATACCAAATAGGGCCTTATATGTGCCCTCCTTCACGAGCAACGATGTTATTCGCATCTTTCCCAACAAGAAGTTGGACTTTTCATCGAATTTATCCACCTCGAACTTTATTGCCATGGTCGCCTTGCTAGCTATCGCTCTGATACTAATTGTTGATGATCCATCACCAATTAAACAATAGAGAAATACCGTGTTGAAGATTCGACAGCGGAAGCGAAAGCGAAAGTGTAGAAAGATCTACCACTAGCAAGCAATCACTATACAACTAAGGAACACAAAATTTAATGTGGCTCGGCAATGTGCCTACGTCCACGGGGAGGAGGGGAGAAATCTTTATTGAGAATAGGAAGAAAATACAAGAGTTACAAGGAGATCTCTCTCACACACACGCAACTCTCAATGGTAGAAAACAAATTTTCTCTTTAATTCTGACACAGCTTCAAAAGGCCATCCCCAAGGGGTTTATATAAGCACCTAGGATGATCCTAATCCAACATAAACTTAAACCAGTACCTCCTCAAAGAAATAGAAAACTTATATCCAGACCAAAAAGAAGACAGGTCTGTATTAGGAAACTGTCGGAACCTGGATTCTTCTCAAACGAATATAAGGACAAATCCGTATTAAAAAAACTGCCAGAACCTGAATTCTTCTCCAATAAATATGAGGCACTCTAAATACTAACATCATCTCCTCTAAAGATTAAGAAGAGAACTTGTTGGCTGGAGAGAAGAATCCCCTCCCTCAACTTTGGCATTACTGAGATTACGCAACCTTCGACACCCCTTTCGTGATAAAATCAGGTATGCCTAAACCCTCCTTCCCTTTGATCTTGATAAAGAGGCTTTTAGTTTATGTATGAATCTTATTTGGACCAATTATTAGATCCAACAATTGGTATCGAGCCACTTCTTTATCGATCATCGCGATCTACAGAAATTTTTTATATCGATCTATTAAAACTACAATCCATCTTTTATTTAATTCAATAAAAAATTATTTTTTGTGTCTCAAATAATTAAATTAAATTGAGATGATTAAATTGAATTATGTATATATTTTTAAAAAAATTTACTGTGTATTATTCTGATTTTAATTAACAAAAAATAAAAACATGCAGCAGTGCATGCTGGCTAAAGTAGCCTGCATGCAGGCGACCCTATGCATTAAGAGCCTACTGTGGGGCCCCCCTCTTCCTATGGGTGCACAACAACTATCGGTCACCATGGGCAAAACATTAAAAAAAGTTAATTATTTTTTGTTTTCCTAATTAAGTAAGATTATAAGATTAATCAGGATTAGGAAATTTAGAGATAGAATTTTATTCTAGTAAGAAAACTTACTCCTAATTAATCTTATATTAAATGTTAATTTGAATTGTTGAGATTGATTTGTGTTTTAGGGTTGAGATAGAATTCTAGTCTATTAAGATTTTGGAGTAGAATTCTAATCAAATAAAGAGAGCTAATTCCAATTAATCTTACATTAATTTGATCAGATTTTTATTCTTTTTACTAAACCTGACCCATTAAGAAAACTCATAATTTAACCATTGCGGATCGGGTTTGATCCAGACCCGATAAGTACTGCATACCCTTTTTGCCAATAGAAACTTCAACTAGTCGTTACGGGCTCATCCGACCTCTATTTTGGACATGTAAATAGTCGTTTCGAAGCTCTTAATGAGCATTAAAGTAACAGGTACTAGACATAACAAAATAGTAGTTAGTTGAGATAAGAAGGTATTGAAGTGTTTCTTTACCATGGTAATATGTATCCTTGCATGCTTCCACTTTATCAATATTTATTATATTGCTTATGTTGTTCTAGCATAATTAATACTGATGTTAACTATAGTAGATAAACACAGATAAAGATATATACATATTCAAATTAAAAAATTAATAAAAGAGCTTATTTAATTGTGTGTATAGTACATGCGGACAATAGCTGGATTAAAGGAAGACTATTGTTTGGGCGAATTATGTATAGCGTTTGATACTTGATGTGGGTAGTGCAAGTGAAAGAACCTTGGTGTAGGATAATCGGCACAAAAAAAGGTTGTTAAACTATAGACCCATATTGCATTACCCTCATCAACTAGTTCGACGGCGGAATAAGAATCACATGCGTAGATTTGTGTGGCCTATGCGTGTGGCAATCGGCCCAAAGGAAGGTTATCATTATGATCGAGTTATTATGTATATTATATGGTCGATATAGATAACTTAAACTTTGGGACCAATTCTATAAAGGGACAGGCGATCCAAAGGAAGGTTGTTCTCTTACATAAAGCCTAGACTTTAGGGTATTTATATTGGGCAGTACAGTGTTGGTATAAAGAGGCACAACTTGTTCTGAAAGTCCTGCCGGCAGCTCTATCGGTTAAATTGGTTGTATTTTCTGAAATTCAATTTTATGGTTATTACAGTAAAATTTTGTTAAATATAATATTTATGTTAAATTGATGAGAAATTGTATGCTTATGTAGTCTAAATTGAATGGTACAAACTTTAAGAAGTGGTATAATCACGTAAAAGATCGTTCTTGAATCATGGACTTAGATTACACCTTAAAGATTGATGGACTTCTACTATCACTAACAAAAGTTTAGTTAAAGAAATGATCAATTATGATAAGTGGGAGAGGTCCAATAGGATGTTTCTACTGGTCATAAAATATTCTATTCTTATAACTATTAGGGGTTCTATCCTGATAAAGTCATTGCTAAGAGTTTTTCAGATAAAGTAGCTGACCGGTTTATTAAATCGGATAAAGTTGAGGCCAACACGCATCTTATCAAGTTGATAAATATGCGCTATAATGGCAAAGAAAATATAAGAAAGTACATTATGAAAATGTCTGTTTCTAAACTAAAGGTACTGAAATTAGAACTCTCCGAAGAGATTCTAGTGTATTTCATTCTGATCTCTTTTCTTACATTGTATAACTCTTTTCAAGATTATTTATTATGCTCAATGGGAAAAGTGGAGTCTTATTGAGTTCATTAGTCATTGTGTCCAAAAAGAAGAGAGATTAAAATAATAAAAAACTAAAAGTGCTCACTTAGCATCCAGAGTAGCACTTCTAATATGAAATGAAAAAGTGAAATTAAAAGGAGGAATATAAAAACCACTACAGTAACTAATCCTAAGTGGCAAAAGTGCAGGACAAGTTGTCTAAGGTCATTGTATGCTTCTTCTGAAAGAAGGTAGGCTACCTCAAGCAAGATTGCATAAAGCATTAGAAATTGCTAATTAAGAAGGGTATATCTCATATTTATATTTATTCTAAAATTAATTTAGTTTTAGTGTCACCCCATACATGGTGGATAGATAATTCACATAAGCGATTCAATGCAGAACTTTAAAACCCAAAGGAGGCCCAGCCAAGCTGAGCGATATGTACATAGGTGATGGAAAAAAGTTGTAGTTGAAGCTGTTGGAGTTTGTAGCCTTAGATTAGATTCTGATTTTTTATTTTAGATTTGGATGAGACTTTATATGTACCGTCCTTTTAGACGGAATCGATTTTTTATTTTATTATTAGACAGATCTGGTTTTACTGTCACTCTTGATAATAAAATGTTTAATCTACTTTCCAAATCTAAATGTTGATGGTACTAGAATTCAGATTGATGGCTATATAAATTGAAACTTCATGCCTCATATCTTGAATCTTTATATGTGAATAACTTAGGCACTAAGCGAACATTAATTAATAACCATTATGAAGGTAGGTGGTAGCCAGAGTTCAGGAGTCTTAAATTTAGTGTATATAAATATTGACGGCCCATTCCCTATAGCTTCCTGGAATGACCACAGATACTTCATCACTTTTAAGACAACACTCTCGTTATGGGTGCCTATATTTGATTCATAAGAAATCCCAATCATTGGACATGTTTAAAATCTATAAAACTGAAGTTAAAATTAACATAATAGAATAATTAAAACTGTTAGATCTGACCGTGGTGACAGATATGACGGATCAGGTAGATGTCCAGGACCTTTTGCCAATTTTCTGAAAGAGTGTGGCATTGTAGCCCAATACACCATGCCAGGGACACTTCATCAAAATGATGTTGCTGAGAGGCAAAACCGCACACTAAAGAACATAGTTAAGAGTATGATACCTCACACGACTCTACCGGAGTCATTATGGAGTGAGGCCTTAAAGATGGTTGTCTATCTCCTTAATAGGGTACCTAGCAAACTAGTAACTAAAACTCTATATGAGTTATGCACTGAGAAATCTCCCAGTATTAGGCATATACATGTTTGGGGTTGTCTAGCAGAAGCTCGGCTATATATACTATATGAGAAGAAGCTGAACTCAAGGACAGTTAGCTGTTTATTTGTAGGATATTTTGAGAGGTATAGAGGTTTTAGGTTTTTACTATTCCTCTACTAAGAACATAAAGATGAATAATACTAAATTTTTTTGAGGATATTTAAACAGTGGGAGTCAATTATATAAGGATTTCATATTTAAGGAAGAACAAATTATTATACTCATGATAACTATTCAAAATGATGAAGTAGTTATTTCACTTCAACATGAAAATACACTTATACCCTTACAAGGTACATATACACTTCATCTTGAAGTAGATTTTGTTGATGAAGTAGAACATGAAAATTCTCAATCACAAATGCCTGGGAGATCAACTAGGGAGAGGAGAGCAACTATTGCAAATGATTATATAGTTTATCTCTAAGAGTATGAGTTTGACATAAGATTAGAGGATGATCACACATCCTTGAATGAGATCAAATTAAGCATTCACTCCACTAAGTGGTCAAATGCCATGAAAGATGAGTTAAAATTCTTAAAGGACAATGATGTTTGGGATTTAGTAGAGTTACCTGAAGGAAAGAAATCAATTATTGTAAATGGGTGCTCAAAACCAACCAGGATTCAAAAGGCAATTTCAAAATGTATAAGGCACGTCTTATCGCAAAGAGATTTACTTAAAGAGTGGGTATTGACTATAAGGAGACTTTTTTCCAGTTTTCATGAAGGGTTTTTTTAGAATTATCATGGCGCTAGTGGCCCACTTTGACCTAGAGTTACACCAAATGGATATTAAGACTGTCTTCCTTAATGATGACATTGAGGAAGAAATCTATATGGTACAACCCGATAATTTTGAAGTCAAAAGTTCGTAATATTTGATATGCAAATTAAAGAAATCCATTTATAGTTTAGAGCAAGTATTCCGTCAATAGTATTTGAAATTTGATCAAGTAATATCTGATTTTAGTTTTAAGAAGAACGTAGATAATCAATGCATTTACTATAAATTTAAGACAGTATTTCTTGTGCTATATGTTGGTGGCATTCTACTAGCAAGTAACGATATGGCTCTTTTAAATAAAACCAAAAGTTTTCTCCCAAAGCATTTTGAGATGAAAGATCTTGAAGACATTTTTTTGTGTGTGATAGGCATTCAGATTCAACGTGACAGGACGTATGGGATATTAGGTTTATCACAAAAAACCTATATCGATAAGGTGCTAAATAGATGAGGCATGAAGAATTGCTCTAGAGAAGATAAGTTATTTACTCTAATGTCCTAAGAACGACCTACAAAAAGAGCAAATGATAGACATTCCATATATACCAGCGGTTGAAAATCTGATGTGTACTCAAGTTTGTACTCGTCCAGGCATAGCATATATCATTGAGAAACTTGGCAGATACTTGATCAATTTTGAAATTGATCACTGAAAGACTGCTAAGAAGGTGATGCGATATCTACAGAAGACTATATGAAATCTGATCAGTTGCAGCTGATCGGATACATAGATTCAGATTATGCTGGATGTATCCACAATAGAAAGTCCAACTCAGGTTATATTTTTCTGATTATAGGAAGATGGTGGATTTAGTCGAGAAGCTATTACAGCTACACTGTAACAATAAGAGTTATACAGCTCTACTGTAATAGTGACAGGAGTTAAGCAAAGTCAAAACATATTGACATGAAGTTTTTTATCATTAAGGATAAAGTTTGTAATCGCATTGTGTCTGTTCATAGTGTTAGTACTATTTTTAACATTACAGATCTACTCATTAAAGGATTTTCATCTAAAATCTTCTTAGAGCATATTGCTCATATGGGGATGGCTAGTCATGATGATATCCTGCTTTAGTAGGAGTGGATAATTTTATATAACTGACATTATTTCTAAGTGCACTTCAGGTATGTTCATTGATTTCGAGAATAAAGTAATAACTATTTTCTTCAAATTTCTTTTGAGCTTAATTTGCGCACTTCTGTTTGTTAACAGTTAGACTCGTTGGAGTCATAAAGTTAGAATTGGTAGAGTCATAAAGTGAAAACCAGTTGGAATTGTACATTATTTGATCAAAAGATATTTCCATGCCACACGTCCACATTTGATCTATGTCATTAAGGGTTTTAAAACTTGTGATGTAAAAGGTCCTACCTCGATTATACAAAAAGTAACGATCGCCATGTTCGGTAGCAGGTCACTTAATGGACCAAATTATTTTGAAACATAATTTATTCACGGTTAAAGTTTTGTTACCATAAAGTTATGTAATACCCATATCTTGCAATGCATGAATTAATAGAGAAAAATAATACTTATAAAGCGTATGTGTATTTTATTTTAAGAAAATTGTCATTTTTAAAGTTTAGATAATATTTTAATTATTACTAATTAATTCTTGATCATCACCATCATGATTAATTATTTTTATTAACTCATTTTATCATATTCTTATTTTCCTTTGTTTTTAAGCCCAAGCCCATCATATCATTTTCCTCCTTTTTCTTTATTTTTCAAACTGAGCCCAAGCCCACTAGCAGGCCCAAATCACCTTCAAAAAAATAAATAAATTCTCCCAGTTTGCATACACTAGGAATCGAACTCACAACTGTATGCCTTTTGATCCCTAGTCAAAACCATCATGCCACTTTTAGATGCCTTCAAGTTGGGAACCAAATCTATTTAACCTACAATTATCCTGATAGCATCTTTTTACCTTTAACCCACGTCCTCACCCTCTCTCTCTCTCTCTCTCTCTCTCTCTCTCTCTCTCTCTCTCTCTCTCTCTCTCTCCCATATCTCTATAATCCAACCCGCAAACCCATAACTCATTAGCCATTAAATCAAATCCATACCCCAACCTAATCTAATCCTAACTCCAAATCCCAATCGTAACAACCCAATTTCCATTAAATCCTAACTATATATAACTTCTACGTTATCCTAATCCGAATCCAAAATTCAGAACCCTAACCTCCTTAATTATCTCCTCCCCTTAGTTATAATCTTAACCAATTTCTCCTCCAACAAACCCCACAACAGCCAACTCCATCCCCTCTTCCTCTCCCCGTGCGCGTCACCACCAAGGCAACCAGCCAGCCTCCGAGCTCCACCTTCGCGGCAAACCGGACCTCCTCTCCCTTGGCCTGCCCTCTCCCCCACGACCACACCATGGCAGCACACCTGGACGTCGAAGCCTTCCCCTCAATCTCCTCCCGCTTGAGATCCAGATAAGTCTCCTAATTCCCCTCAGAATTAGCTTGATCTTAAAAAAAAAAATTTGAAAACTTTGAGATGAAATCGATTATTGTTCTGGGAGCTTTTTAATTTGACCGAATTAGATCTCTTGACCCATCTATCTCTTATTTTCTTGCACAAATATTATGCACATGTATTTACTGTACTTGATTGTAAACAAAGTAGATTTATTTATTCATTATTTGTGCAATTCATTTGGTGTTTTGCTTATTTGAATGAAAGTTTATATCATAATGAAAGTATTTTTTTTCAATCGGCGAGCTCCGCGATGCTCCGTGGCAAACTAATCTCTTCCGTGAGCACCCCGGCGAGCCGTTGACAGCCTCCGTCTCTTCAGTCTCTGCCGGCGAGCAACACGTCGCGCCCATGACTTCCCCGGTGCATGAGCTTTATCCCTCTTTCACTTTGATTTCGTGAACAATTTTGCTTTGGTATTGCTTTCGTTTTAATGACATGATTTCTTAGGAATTGTTTAGAATTAATTATGAATTAAATGAGCTGATTCCTTTTTCCTTTATGGTGGTAGTCATGTAATTCCCTTGATTCTTTTATAATGAGAAATACTAGATCGATTTGTTCTTGGTGAGTTCTCTGTAAATGTGCGTACAGGGGTGTGTTTGCATGCATTGGGTGTGTGTGGGGGTGAATGAGTCTGTATTTGCACATATATGTAAGGGTATACATGATGTGGGTGGGATGCCATCTTCCGTCACTCGGTGGGACGCCGTTGATCACCTTAGGTGAGCGCAAACGCACCCACGCCCTTCACGGCGAGATGCTCTATCCAACGACACCCTCCGCAGCCCCGGACGCCTCCGCCTGAGCCTCCGTCGGTGCGCCGCAAATCCCCCCAAGGTTAGTGCATTTATATGTTTAAGGGTACAATTGTAATAATTGAAAAGTTAATTAAAATGTGTGTGGGTGTTTCAATTAATGTGTATGCATGTAAATGGGTACATTAGTAATTAAGTGTGTGTAATGGTGTTTTAATGAATGTTTCTATCTCTCTCTTTAATTATGTCAGTGATAATAGATGTGCATGCATGGGAGTGGTCCATGGGTGTTGTGTGCGTGAGTGTGTGTTCATGTGTAGACATGGGTATACGTGTAAATATACGTAATATGTATGCATGTATATAGTATATGTATATATATATGTATGTATAGAGGTGTATGTATGTGTATACTTGTACATGTACGTGAGTGTACACGTATGTGTCGGGTTGCTCGGGCGTGTGTTTAGTGTATGTTTATATTTATTTGTATGTTCGGTTGCGTGTTATAGTATTTCGGATCCGTTTGGTGAGATCCGGACCAGTTGCAGGAGACCCGGACCCGATCTGAATTCGTGCTCGTTATGGAACCGATACAGTGGTGATTCAAAGACCGATCCATGGGATGAGCCGTAGATCAGTACTAGTTCGTGCAGTGAAGACCAGACGGCGATTCGGTTCCGAAATCGCGTCATTTCATGTGATTGTTCGTTCTTGTGCATTTGCTTATTTACCGTTGTCAGTATGCATTTACCTGTTACACTTATCATTTCATGTGATTTTCTTTTATGTTTTACCAGTTTGATTTCTTTTACTACTTCATGAGACATCCATGATTGTTCACTTTAATTACATAGTAGATAGGAACTTATATATCAGTATCATTTCATGTGTTGGTAGATCGCTATTGTTGGCTTAGGCCTAGTATTGATATACTGTGACCGGACTTGACCTTGTAACTGATATAGCTGTGATAAATTCTAAAATATAGATATGTATTGATCTTGAGCATGATGGGTCCTTGATTGAGGTTAGAGATTCATATACTATGTGAAGAGAATTTCAATCATATTGTTGGATGGCATATTTTGATGATAACAAGTGTAACATGTACCATTTTGTGTATTTTTAGAAAATTGTTAAAAGACTTGATCATGCACACACACAGGTATATTAGTCGACTAATTCTAATTCTGACTGTTTCTAAATTTCTTATGGATTGAGGACTTTACCCTTTAGTTATAATCTTGGCTATAGTTGGATGAATCTAGTTTTGAGGAATAAATATTGATTGAATTGACCTGACCTGATAGATCTTAGATATATATATCTGATATGTTACTTGACTTTGGGATCCTGTGATTGACCTTGATAGAGTGAGAGTGTGTGATAACCTTGATCGAATTGAAATATAAGGATTTGATTACGTGTATCAGGATATGTAGTATTTCAGTATTGAGATTTGAATATATCGATGACTTGAGGATCAGAGTTGATTGATAGGGTGAGAGAACTGATCACTGATTATTGATATATTGAGACGGTGGTTTATTATACCAAATTACTCGATATAAATTGATACTTGATGTTCATGATGACTATTGAAATTATGAGTTGGCAGATTCACTAGTATTGTATTCAGTACAAGTATGAGATTTTGGGACGACTATATATATATATATATATATATATATATATATATATATATATATATATATATATATATATATATATATATATATATATATATATATGAGATTGTATATTGACTAGAGGTGTCTAGACTGTTACTGTATTATTCATGTTACTGAAAGTTACTGGGAAAGATTGTTTGACCATAACACCCTGTACAGTCCTATTGTTCATCGTATACACGGTTACTGTTATCGTTCACTGTTACTGATATTGTTCACCGTATATACGATTATTGATTGGCTGTTACTGTACTGTTATCGTTACTGTCACTGCATCGCCCCAGTGTTATAGGTAACATGAGTACTGATTGTTTACTGAATTCAATAATAAAGTAATTGAACAACTTACACCGGGATTGGAAAAATTGATGGAGGAGACAGCGTCTGTATTTTGGGTGGACCTAGGATACAGTTGCGCAACCGACTTACGGTTTCACTGCAGGGTTCTGAGGGATGACTGACATCCCATCTGTTATTGTTTCATAGTGTTACTGTGAGTTATTGTTCCACAGTGATACTGTGAGAACTGTTACTGTTACTGACTACCTGGCGGTAGGGCCTGGTTCAGCGCCAGGCATCTGGGCCGTGGTCCCGGGTATGTACAGAACCCACCTAAAGCATGAATAATGTCTCATCTATTAATTTCAATAACTTAGGACCCTGATTGAAACGTGAAGTCAGCGTAGTATGGAATGCGTCTATTACAGGTGGCAATTGGTGTTCGCTAACATAATAAATGATAATAAACTGTTATAATGTATTGTGACTGACTATAATCACTTGACTGTGCATATGTATACTATGATAGACATATAATTGTACACATGACCGGATTGTATACCAGACTAGTGACATGCTAGGTTACACATCTAGACATTAGTTGTTCCCCGTTACCATGACATTAGTTATTTGTTTACAATTGTTTTACTTATCTTTTATCTGCACGCTTATTCATTTTATTGTTATTCGGTTCTTTGTTTATCATGTTATCTAGTTATCCTATGTTTGCAATTATCTTGTTATTATTCTGTGCACATTAGTTATATGCACGAGCATTCCTCTTTACACACACACTCATTAGGTCGCTTCTGACGACCCTGGAGTCATACGTCCAGGGTATTAGACATCTTCTTATATTGTTCAGGTGTTCATTGAGCTCGTATGCTTCGCGAGGAGCTGGATTCTCTCTCCTTTGATTCTGGTATTCTTTCCTTTCTTTAGTCCTGCTATTATTTTTGATTCATGTATATCACATTTAGCTTTTATTTCATTCCTTATTTCATCTGGGATCATGTGTAGTCATTATATGCATTATTGCGGTGATCGTTAATATTATGGTTTAGATTTATAGCTTGTTCAGGTTACTTTAGGCGTAGCGTGTATACGTGGTGTATTTTCCTCACGTATATACGTCGCCGGCTCTCGTCGCGACTCCGTTTTCGCGTATTTTAGGAAGCGGAGCGTGACAAGTTATGTATAATATCATTTCAGTATAACTTGATTGCCCAAGTGGGAGATTGTTAGACTTATTTAAATTAGAGCCTAAATTAATTTGGGCCGACACAAGTCCAATTGGATTTATACACCCGTCTTATAAGCCTATGTTGTTGGACCCAATAAAGAATTGATCAAGCCTAATGGTTTGGGTCTAAACACGTTTCAATTACATTTTGCCATGAGTGTATTTAAATTAAGATGTTAGACGCATCTACACGTGTGGAACTCGTGTTATCAATTAAGGGTCTAGATTTATGATGAGTGAAATTAGAATCCCTTGATGTTATATATATCATGGGTAGGATTTCCTCTCCACCTGACCTAATCTCTCTCTTAGAAGTCTCTTATCTCATCTAAGGGTCAAGAAGAGAATTTGGTGGCTGGAGAAAAGAATCCCCTCCCTCAACTCCGGTGTTCTCGAAATCGTGCAACCTTCAGCATCTCTTTCGTGATGGAATCAGATATGCCTAAACCCTCCTTCCCTTTGATCTTGATAAAGACTTTTAGGTTATGCGTGGATCTTATTTGGAACAATTATTAGATCCAACAATATGAACTCTGATCGGATGGACTTCTTTATGCTAGAGTTTGCTGACATTCTTACTCGTACGCAGGAACACCACTGGAAGCGCACTCGGTTCTTCTACTACGTCTTTTTCGTGAACCCGGAAGTAGAAAATAAAATCTTTAAGGAATTATGTATAATTCGAGCGACATTAGGTGAGAGGTAATCATCATCGTGGAAGGTGTTCAAGGCAGAGGAGATCGAAGGATTAGTTTACTTGCATGCAGCTTTATGTAAAGGTATAAGGCTCTTTCCCCCAGTCCCCTTAAACCATAAGCGTGCTTCAAAAGAAGATGAGCTTCCAATTGGCCACAAAGTATAGGCCGGTACAATGATCATTTACTCCATTTTTTTTTCAGCAGGCAGGATGAAGGGGGTATGGGGCGAGGACTGTTCAGAGTTCAAGCCAGAGAGATGGATTTCTGATGATGGAAAACTGAAGCACGAGCCATGATACAAGTTCTCGGCCTTTCATTGTGGACGAAGGACGTTTTTAGGTAAGAATGTGGCTTTTACTGAGATGAAAGTTGTCGCGGCTGCAATTATATACAACTTTCACGTTGAAGCTGTAAAAGGCCACATAATTGCGCCATCAGTTGGCAGTTGAAGCATGGTTTGATGGTTAATGTGAGACAGAGAGACAGATAGAAGTCCAACAATTCAGAATACATGTATGTGATGACACCATGAGATCTGGCATGGCAGTAAAAATTAGAGTTAGGTCATCAAAACTCTCGGGATCAAGCCAAGAAAAGAATGAAAAATTAATAGTTAGTGCACATGTATAAGATGAAATAAATAAGGATCATCTCCCAAACAATATAGGCCAAAGATATACATTCAAAACAAAGAAGGGGGGTGGGGGTGTTAAGGTGAAAAATTACTTCTATAATACTTTGTGATTTTAGTGTACATGTGAGTTGGCTAGAATTATAACAACCGTGCATAACTATCAACAAAATCATGTGTTCTGACTTTCTTATGTAAATCTATGGTGCCTGGTTCTTGGTCATCCTTGTTCTCAGAGAAAGACTCGAGTTAACAACATTCTGCCACTACGAGATTAACATATACATATGGCTAAATAAGGGAACTTTAATAATAAGAGGAAATAATCGCTTCTTCAGTGGTAGAAATAAAACTAATGATGATCACCTTTATTCTATTTTTTTTATTATTATGTATTAGAGACATTTGCATGACAAAAACGTAAAGAAAAACACAGTATAAATTCTTGTGTATATTAAACACAAATGGCACGTATATATCTAATTTTCTTCTAATGTCCTGAAATCTTTTGGTTTGGTTGATTGCACCCTTACACTGATGCTTGACATATATATCTAAGTTAGATCCCCCTTCGACAGCTGGGGGATTGAACTTGGAACCTCCCACTTGAGAGGGAGGGGTCGTACCAACGGAATAACCCGCATGATAGTTTGAATACAAGGGTCATACGAGTGGCCGAACATTATTGAGACTGATAGTTTGAGTTCAAGAAGTTGGTTTATATGTCTTTCTGATATGTGTGTAAATACACTGATCACCCAAATGTTAGTTGATGGGTTTGATTTTACATTCTGAGCTGGTTTTCTTCTCTCTCATATTTTGTGTTGAGTTGAGTTTTAAGAAACAATTCAATTTGTATCACATGATGGTTGACAGATGATCTTTGAACTTTATGAATTTTTGTTCACAATTTGTTAAAAATATGAGAATCGCGATTAATGATTTGGATCATTCATTGATGATCCACATGTTGACAATGAGCTGCATTGTAATTAAGAGATACCAAGTTAGAGAGAGAGAGAGAGAGAGGCATGCTATGTGATGAAAGTCTGATGAGAATCAAGCAATTTAGTAACACCAAAACTCAAAGATTGTTATCATGTCCAAAACAATAATTCTTAATTATGTGATTATTGGTTTACTTCCACATTAGCAAACAGTATAATTAATTTCAAATTCCAATCAGCGTATGATGAGGCAAGTGTTTCCTTAGCAATATTAGACTATTAGTATCAAATTAGGTTTTTATTTAATTTCAAGAGTAAATTAAAGAAAAACTTCATGCATTAACAGATATTTCTGGGCTAAAATTCTTCAAAACAACCATGAACTATTAGGGCTTAACTACTATCAAATTTTTTTTTGTTCTCAAAACTTTTCCTTTTTGTGTAATTTCAGAAGGAAAAAAAAAACTTTTGTGAAATTACGGGGAATAGGAAAACATTTCAGCTCTCAAGATTTTCTAGGTTCTATCGGCTGCTGAAACACTGTGTTGAACTGTCTGAAAATGGGCTCAGCCCACTTTGTAAGCCCAAACAGACTTGGATTTGGGCTTTGTACTCTCAAAGTAAGAGAAAAAGTTGATCTCAGCCCAAATTATAGTCTGCAGGCCGTGTGTGGGTAATACCCTAATATTTGTATCCAGATGGAAGTGACAGTGCGTTTCCTCTTTCTTTGTTAATGCCCGCAGTGACAAGTAATTAACTTATTTGTACATCATAACCTTTTGCTTGGCCCAGAAAGAGCCCAGCCTATTGTTGATCTAAGTCTCAAAACTTGGGCCCGTTCTAAGTTCAGTGTTGGACCACAGCCCACCATAGACGCTCCCCAGCCCAGCCCGTAGTGCAATTTATTAGAGGCCCTTAAGATAAAAGTATAAATAAATCCAATTTGAGATGGTAATTGTTTAAGGCTAGGCCGAGGTCTCCCGCTCGATCTACCCAAAACAAAGTAATTAAGTCTGATTTTATAAAATTTGGTGTTTGAAAAAGCCGTAGGAATGATTCTTAGTTTGTTAAAGCCCAATATTCAAGTTTTAGAGTCCGGTTTGAGATTTAGGTGGTTTTCAAGTTGGAAACTATTTGGGTTTTGATTTGAAGACGGTGATTCAAGTGTTATCCATGCAATCATCACTGCAACAGGTTTAGGGTCTGTTTGGTTGTCGTAATTGACCGTAATTCGTAATTCGTAATTGGTAAAAAAATTTACAATTATAAATGAGCTACATGCATTTAAGTTTTCTGGTGTTTGGTTGGTAATATAAAATTATACGTAGGAAAGTGTGTTGTATTTTATGGTGTTTGATTGTCGTAATGTGTAAGTCGTAAGTGACAAAATTCACCACAAATTAACTAGTTGGTGATTTTAAAAAGTTTTAATATTAAAAATAAATATTAAATATTAAAAAAATTTAATATTAACATAAAAAATAATACAAATTTGCATGACCATAAAATTAACTGTAACTAGCCTGTAAGCGAGGGTATTAGTTTACAAGTCAGTAGTAGTTGAGTTGTCTAACCCTTTTGTAAATTATGGTCCAAACAAACGTCGCAGTTGTAATTGGGTTGTAAGTCATTTACGAATTACAGACTTTTACGCCTTTTACAACGAAACAAACAGCCCACTTGCAGACAAGACGGATTGTGTGGCAGGTTTAGAAATTTAGATTACTCACAAGTTCATAGCAAGCAACGAGCTGACAAAGTATCTGATATCTGGTGGCTTCAAGGGGCTTATTGGATAAGTACAATGTTGGTAACGTGCTATTTGAGTTATAAGAGTTTATTAAAATGATATTACGACAAGAATGTATTAAGAAGAGTAAAATAACGTAACTTCTGGTCTGGGAAATATAAAGATTTCTTTAGATATCAGTCTCTCAAATTATGTTTAATTTGAAAAATAAATCAAATCATGTGATTTGCCTTCAAGTTCCTAAAATCATCTAAGTACATAAAATTTGGCCCTTTTGCTACTTTTGTTACTACTTAGGTCTGGTTTGTTCTTAACAGATCATGGTCAACACCCCACGCCCCACCCCCACACCCACCCCCCCCACCCCCCCCCCCCCCCCGCTCTCTCTGTGTCAATTCCTCTCGCTCTCTCTCTCTCTCTCTCTCTCTCTCACTCTCTCTCTCTCACACACACACACACAACCCCACGCCTACACACCCCTCTACAAGTAAAATAATCTAAGTTCTCTCCTAGGCTCTCACATCTCCCAGTCCAACTTTGCTTATTAACACCCCGCCCCGCCCCGCCCCGCCCTGCCCCTCCCCGCACCCCCCTTAGAATAGAAAGGGAAACCGGTAGCGAAGGTGAAAAGCGCCGGTAGGGTGAAACGGACCAGAGTGAAACCAGTAGCGAAGGTATTGGACTCCCGGGCACCTTTTGGTTAACCAGAATATCCTTTCTCTGAGATTGCAGTTGATCGATTCGAACCTGCATCTCACCCCCCAAACCCAACACACACACACAAAACCATCCTCCCCCTCTCACACAGACACGCACACAAAAAAAACACGTGCGCATACACAACCCATCAACCCCTCCACCCTCTTCCTTTCCTTACATTTCACCCCCTCCCAACTCTCTCTCTCTCTCTATATATATATATATATGTATCTTAAAATATGTTGGACCAAGGGCCTGTTTGTTTCGTTACAAAACGTCACAAGTCGTAAGTCGTAAAATAAGAATGAAAAAAGTGAACTGTAACAGAGAAAATATATTGTGTTTTATGGTGTTTGGTTGATAAAGTAAAGTGTAAATGGAAAAATATATTGTGTTTTACAGTGTTTGGTTGATAAAGTGAAAGTGTAAATGGTAAAGTATATTGTGTTTTACGGTGTTTTGTTGGTATTGTAAAAGTGTAAATGGAAAAGTTGACCACAAAATTAACTGTAGCAGTGATTTAAATATTATAAATACTATTAAATTAAATCTACTATTGCAAATTAAATTGTATTAATAAATTTGAGATAAAAAATTAATAATCTTAATATTTTATTTATAACAATAATTTAATAAAATATTAGTATAAATAGTAAAATATTACTAAAATATTAACTCAATAAATAATATAAAATTTTAAGAAAATCTAAAGAAGATTAATAAAATTTTATGAATACTAATAAAATATAAATATTAAAAAATTTTATAACAATAATAAAATATAGTTATAATATTATAATATTAAAAATACTTGAAAATTATTATAATATAAATTTTATTGTAATATTATAGAAATATAAAATTAACAAAGTAAAATATAATTATAATTTAATAATAAATTATCATTATAGTATTATTATACTGAATTATTATTACAATATTAACATAATAAAATATTAATATAATAATGAAATATATTATGATATTAATAAAGTAATTTTTTATATTAAAAAAATAATTAAATATATAGTAATTTTATATTAAAGTATAATATTGTTATATTAATAAAATATTAACTCTAATTAAAATAATAAAAAATGAAATAAGTATTAATAAAATAATAAAGTATTAAATAAAATATTAAATAAAAATATTAAATTAAAATATTAAATATTAAATATTAAAATAATATTAAAAACAATAAAAAAATTAAAGATTAGAAATATAAAATAATTAAATAATTAAATAAGAAATTGAACACTATTTAAAATATTAAATATTTAATAATATTAAATTATATATTGATTATCAAGTAACTGTTTTGAACTGTAAGTGTATTACAAGTGAGAGTTACATGACCACAAAATTAACTGTAACAACTGCAAGTGAGAAAATATGAGTGTAAAAATGAGATTTACATAACCACAAATTTAACTATAGTAACTGCAAGTGAGAAAAGAAGAGTTATATTTTGCAACTTGTTTTTCAGCGAAACAAACAACGGAAAATGAAAAAGAAATTTTACGACTTGCGTTTTGCGGCGAAGCGAAACAAACGCGCCCTAATTTTAGATGGGTTGGATTTAATTAGAAGAAGACCATTAAAAGTCAGGAAGAAGAGAGGAAAGCGCCATAGTTTGTTAATCTAACTATAGTACTTTCTTTACATGAGGTGAAGTTAATTAGGAGAATTGATTTCAAATAATTCACATGATCTGTGGGACTTATGCAAAATTAAATCAAATGATTTGAGGAACTCTTTTCAAATTTAATATAATTTAGGAGACCAATATCTAGAAACCCCAAAAATAAAACAGAGAAAACTACAAAGCTAAGGGTAAACACGACACTTAGGGTTAAAACCTCAAACATAAGTTGATAACATGACTGTAGTGGTCAGATTTTGACCCTTATCAAGATCGTGACACATGTTCCACCGCATCAGAAGTATCTCAAGTGAACAACAAAGTTGACATACCAGCTGAATCACTGCGGATTCAAGGAGAAAGCCTCGGAGTGCCCCGAGTCCACACTCGACCCGAGGCCCTCTCGGCGACCACAAATTGCTAGGTCTCTCTCCGACCTGTAGTCCATCTGACATCCGCAACTGCCTGGTCCCTCTCTGACTACATTTATCCGGAATTGTTAACCCGGATATTCAACTCGGACGGAAACATTCCACTAGTCAAAGCCCCGACCAACAGCAAAGGCCCTATGCGGAGACTCCTGCCTCCACGCTGGATACAACTCGGCGACAGGATTTCTCGATTCACGGAGTCAGTTACGCCATCAGATTATCCCTATATTCTAAATGTTTCAGCACCCTATTTCGGTGGGGGTAGTTATGGATAGTGGCGAGTATCTCTGCACATCAATACAAACAATCATGCGCTATTTTCTAAACAGTTATGAAGAAATCGTAACGTGCAAATCATGTGGTTATAGAGATCCGAAATATCTGCTTCCTCAGTCACAAGTATTTATGCACCTGGATATCCATTGAGAAAAGGAACCGCATTCGAGAAGTTGTAAACACAAAAATATTCCGTAAAATTCATTGTAATCTTAAAACCATAGTAAATTCTCTCCCTTCTCTATATAGTTTTTCTCAATTTGAATTTTCATGTAAAAATCATTTGTCTCTATCTGTTTACTGTGCTGAAATCTTCCACTATCAAAGGAAAACTGAGAGACCCATTTACCTCTTGTGTGAGATCGACTAGCTGATCAACTCTGTCGAAATCTCCACCACAATGACAAATTGGAAAACAACTTTGAAAATTTTCGGAAAGAGCAAACCAGATTGCACCACATCAGCATTTTGAGAAAACATGCATCCAACATGTAAGAAGAAAGAATCTAACTCAAAAAAAAAAAAAAAAAAAAAATGTAAGAAAGAATCACTTGCCATATTTCTCTGCCATAGAGAATTTGAGATTAATTTCCTTCGAATATTTTCAATGACATGTCCCATTGCCGTTCACGCAACAGAACCTGCTTGGTCTCTTAGCTGTCTCTCTCATGCAATTGTACTCTATGTTTTGCTCGGGGCATGTTTGTTTGGTTTTACTTGAGATCCAATTCTAATAAATGATACTCTCCAGCTTCATCAGCATTTTTTGTTGGTTTGGTTCGACCTTCAGAGTAGAGAAAAGCATTATTATTGCGGGGGCTGTAAAAAAATAGACGTGATTCTCTGATAGAAATCATCACGTGAGAGTAAGAAATGAGACATACTTGACACTATAATTATAATATCAAATCATAATTCATTGAAAATTCTAAATAACATGATGCTGTTTAGAAATCTCATTTTTAATTTATGAAACAGAGAAGTTTCTACTCAAAATAGATATGACAGAATAAACTCCTACACGTGAATCAACAATTACCCAAAAGATAAAAAATCAAATATTGGATTAATTTCACTTAATTTGCTAGTAAAAATTTCCTAAAAAGGAGCAACCCAGCCCCAGAGCTCGGTCCTCAACTTTTAAGTCTAAAACAGAAATAAAGAGGCCCCCCGCCAAATTCACGAGCCCAGACACCGACGCCCCCAATTTTTTTTGAATTTTGAAACCCCCCACCCAAGTTCGGGCCCGTGGTCCCCACCAAGATGGCACCCAAAGTAAATTACCGTGAACTCCAGATCCCTTTCCCTACTAGTAAAAAAATTCTTGCAAAAAGCCAAAGCCCCATCCCGTCCACGTCATCAATCCGCGGTATCCCCACCTAGGCTTCTGTCACCCGTCAGATCCGAGGCTGACATGTAATCTCAACCGTCCGTTCTCACTCCAGAAGAAACACTCACCTCCTCCTTTCCTTTTGATTATCACCTCAATTTTATTTTATTTTATTTGGTATTTGTTTCTTTAATTTAATTTATGTTTATTTTTAATATCATTGATCCATCCAAACTCAGCTTTTAAAATCCCCACCCAAACCCATTTCTTACATCCCCACATCCAACAGAACAAAGCCCTCTCCTCTCTCTTTCTTCCCTCTTCTTGCTCGCTGTCGCCATGGCCGCTGATGAAGTGAGCAAGCCCTCGCCACTTCCCTCGTACTCCGAGGTCGGTGGTCAAAATCTCGTCTTTTTTCGAGTTTAGGTTTCGATTCAGTGTAATGTTAGGGTTTCTGATCCAACGGTGCTAACTTTTTGAAAATTTCAGATGATTCTCGGGGCGATCGAGGCTTTGGACGAGAAAGCAGGGTCCAACAAGTCGGCAATATCGAAGTACATCGAGTCCAGGTACGCGGAGCAGCTGCCGGAGGCGCACTCGTCGCTGCTGACGGCGCACCTCGCCAGGATGAAGGAGAGCGGTGAGATCGTGATGGTGAAGAACAATTACATGAAGCCGGGCGCCGACGCCCCGCCGAAGCGTGGCCGGGGCAGGCCGCCCAAGCCCAAGTCCCCGCTTCCCCCGGGCGCGGAGCTGCCGTCGCCCCGCCCCGCGGCCGGCCGCCCAAGCCCAAGGACCCGATTGCCGCCGCTGTTGCCAAGGCTGCCAGTGGGCTGCCCCGGCCCCGCGGCAGGCCCCCCAAGAGGGCCCGGCCCGCAGGCGAGGCGGCGGAGGGCGGTGCCGCCGCCTCACCTGCGCCTCCCTTGGCCGGAGCTTCGGGCACCCCCGGAGTGAAGCGGGGGCGGGGCAGGCCCCCCAAGGTGAAGCCCCCGTACGCTGACGTGGGCTTTGCTTAATGGGGAGGAGGGGAAGGGATTTGGGGGATGTTGAGAGTTGTAGGAGATGGTGTTGTTGATCCATGCTAATTTAATCCCTTTTCTTTTACTTGCTTTGATGGTTTTTAATCTAATTGTTGGAGTCGGAATCTGGACTTTGTTGTACTTGTAATTTGTATGTACATTGTGGGAGATCGATCGATCGATCGGATTGAAGACTGTGTTACTGAAAGTGACTGAAATTGATGGTGGTGGTTTCAGAGTTTGATTTGGACGACAAGACTTTTTCCAATGAGGGTAATGTGTCTTACAATCTTAGTGCTTGCCCTTCTGTTGTTCATATTATAATAGCAGCCACTGGACTGGTTTATTTACATGTAATAGTTGATAGTTTTTTTTTTTTTGGGGTTACTTCTGTGTTTACTTTGTTTTCTTTTGGTTATTAACTGATGTTTTCCCACAATGCTTACTGATAACCTGTTTATCTATTTTCAGCAAGTATCCTATTATTTGTAGTGGATGAAAGCTTAATCACATGGCAGTCTTTGGTTAGTGTCATGTTGGGTTGATTTTCTTTGATGTTAATTATGATTGCTTGGGATTTCACTAGATTTGTTTGCAGTAGCTTTCTATGAGATTGCATCAATGCTCTACTAATGTTTGATGGTCATTTATAGTGCCTCATATTGATGTATTCAATTTGCTTTAATATTCCCCAATATATGTTAATACCTGTGTGTTGTACCAATATCCATTTCTATTGCAATGCCTTTGTGTTTGACAAATAAGCATTTGGTAATGGGTACCATGTTCCATTTCTTCCTTTAGGTATGTTTATTTTCTTTTTGTTTTAATTCTATGATATAAATTAAAGTGAGAGTAGATGGCATATGTGTGTAATCTTGTCAATAAGACTAATGCTAATTGTATTATTACTAGATTGTATTACTATTAGAGTGATATGTGGGTTTACTCTCATGAATTGTTAGTGTGGTTCACTTGTCAATATAATAGTAATATAATTTAGTATAATATTAGTAGTACAATTAGTATTATTTTGCCAATAATTAGATTTTTAAAGGTTCTCATCAAATCATTTTTTTTTGCCATGAAATTGCTATTGCTTTCTCCCTCAATTCTATACCAGAGCGAATTAAAAGCATCTAATGTTATTCCCATTTCCTTGCTGTCTAAAAAGCAATTCTGGTGGAAAAAAAGGGTCTTAGAAATTCATGTAAGATGGGATCTTTTTCAGGGAATAATTATGGGAGCACATTTTTTAAATCCTCGAATTGTAAGAATATTCATCTGAAATAGACATTAGACTTATCAATATTGATTTGATTTATGCTTTATCTTTAACAAACATAAAGATAACCAGTTAGGTCTGGATGTTGCTTGGCTTTACAACTTTCTAGAATTGGTTCTCAAGACTATTATTTGAAAATTTTAAAAACTGTGTTTGATCATTTAATTATGTACATTTATTCACCATTGGCTTTTTATTTATGGTACCTTCAGTCTTAGCTTTCCTAAAGAAAATTGTGGTTGGATTTGAACTGTATCAGACTTTTCTTTTGTTCATTACTTGTATGTCTGCTATGTGATTGGTAATCCGATTTTATGAATCTTCTGGATTCTTGCATCTGATTTTTAAGTGTGGTGTGGGAAGAGAGTGTAAAATCTTGGTGATAGAATTTTTTAACTCATTGGAGAAGACATCTCACAGTTTGGAGTTTAACGGCGTGCTAAAAAGTCAAAATGGGCCGAAGAGAGTGACTCGATTGACCGCCCGGTCTTGTACAAATGTGCACATTGTGAGAGGAGTATTGACTGCTCAGAGGAAGCAGCCGTAGCAAAAGACATTCAGTCGATCGTTCAGTTGACCGATTAGAAGATTGTTTTTTGATTCTGCACAACTATTGGTCAATCGCCGGTCAATTAGAGAGTGCATAATGTTGAGCCTGCACAGTCAGCGGACGACAACATGTAGGTTTTGAGTTGTTTCTCATTAGGATCTAGATTCGTTTCTAATTTGAATTTAGATATGTTAGTTTTTTTCTTCTTCATGGATTTTTTGGCTATATAAAGAGGGGTGTTGTCTCTAGTATTTATAGTCTGAACTGATTGATTAATAATCTCTCTCTCCCCTTCTGTCTTGAGGACGTAGGTAATTGTAGAATCTCATTAATTTTGTATTTTCTTGCTTCTCTCTTTGATTTGTTTTACTGTGATTGTGACTATTTTGTGGCAAAATTTTAGTGTTTTCATGTAGACCTCTGGTGGTTGTCGCCCAACAAGTAGTGTCAGAGTTTCTCAGGTTTGATCGAGATTGTGTGTCGATTTTAAAAGCATTGTGGTCTGTTTGGAGGAGATTGTGTGTCGATCTCAGAGTGACGTTGTTTGCGGGATCGTGTGTTAATCTGAGGACAGAGTCGGTATTGTTTATTGGGATCGAATTGGGTGGAGCCAATCACTTTGGAAACTTGTCGATTGTTTCAATTGGAGGTAAAGATCTTATCTTTATCTATTCAGATTTGTTTTCATTAATTATTTTCCATATTGCTTTCTTGGATCTATTGGAGGAGATGGTCAAAAATATTCAATCCGCGATAAAAATCATGAATAGTTATCCATCAAAGATTAACATAGTGAAGTTTGACAGCACGAAAGATTTTGATATGTAGGAATGCAAGTTGATGGATGCTCTAACGACATCAAGCCTCGAAGATGCTCTATTTTTAAAGAAAAGTCAGAGGAAACTTCAACAAAGGACTGAAACAAGATGAATAGGGCATCATCGGCATCATAAGATCTTGTTTAACAACAAGATATCAAGTATCGTGTGATGATCGAGACTTCAACGAAGAATTTATGGGAGATCCTTGAGTGCAAGTACTTGACCAAGAGCATAGAAAATTGCTTGCACTTGAAGCGGATGCTTTATCGCTTCCAATTGAAGAGAGGTATCTCGATCGATGAACACATAAATAACTATATGGAGCTTCTCGCAAATTTAGCCTATGTGAATGTAGTGAACAAGGAGGACATGGTGTTGATTTTTTTGTCTTCTCTTCCTAATGAGGACTACGAGACCCTCGTTCTCACCCTAATTAACGGTAAACAATTCCTTGACTATATAAAGTTTCTTCTTCTCTTATAAATCATGAATTGAAAAGAAAGGACAAATACTCTTCTAAGAGTACATCAGCAAAAATATTGAACGATAAGAGGTAAGAGTTTTAGTCAAAAGGGCAAAGGAGATCGTGGTAAATCAAAGTTCAGAGCCGATTTTAGAGATCTGAAGATGAATCAGTGTGCCTTCTGTAAAAAGTGAGAGCACTAGAAGGTTGATTGCTCAAGAATCAAGAATAAGGAGTTAAAGCTCGAGGTAAATTTCGCACAGGTGGTGAGTACACAAGCTAGTACTTCATAGGCAAGTGGATCAGACTTAGAATCATCGATATTTTCGTTCTTTGTCACTGCTTCTACTGTTAGCTACTCAGGTGATTCTGAGTGGATACTAGATACGGGTGCTACCTATCATGTATATCCCAATATGGATTGGTTCTCTAGCTTCGGAAAGCTAGATGATTGTTCTATCATTATGGGTGATGATCGTCTGTGCAACATGGAAGGGATATGTACAATCATTATCAAGATGTTTGATGGGATGGTGCAGAAACTAAAGAAATTGAGGTATATACCTCAATTGAAGAAAAATCTTATCTAAGTTGGTGCCTTGAAAACATTGGGTATGTTCTCCAGGTACTTAGAGGCTCGATGTTGTGATGAAGTGCATCCGACGCAATAATCTGTATTACTTGAAGTGTATTACGGTTATATGGCAAGTGGAGACTTCTATTAGTTCATATGATGATTGTACCCGACTATGACACATGAGGCTTAGACATACAGGTGAAAAATCTTTGCAAGCTCTAACAAAATAAGGTTTGTTGCAAGGTGCCAAGACCTGCAAATTAGAATTTTGTGAGTATTGCATCATCGAAAAGAAGACCGAGGTGAAATTCGGCCGCAATTCATTGCACTTGAAGGAATTCTTGACTATGTTCACACGAATGTTTGGAACCTATCAAGGCGGCATCTAATGGAGGTAACCACTACTTTATGACTTTTATGGATGATTATTCTAGGCGATGTTGTATATATACCATGAAGTACAAAGTAGAAGTCGTAGAGTTGTTTGTGAAGTGGAAAAAGAATATGGAGAAGATATGGGAAGAAAGATCAAAGTACTCCGTTCAAATAATGGTGGAGATACGTTAGCAATCCTTTCCTACAACTATGCCGTGATGAGGGCATAAAATGACACTTCACAGTGAGAGAAACACCGCAACAAAATGGAGTGACCGAAAGGATGAACATGATCTTTCTAGAGAAAGTTCATTGCATGTTATCCAACACCGATTATCGAAATCTTTTTGGGCTGAGGCATTGGCGTATTGCCATCTCATTAACATGTTGCCTTCATGTGTGATAGGAGGTAAAACTCTTTTGAAAGTTTGGTCGAAAAAGTTACCCAAGACTATGACTCACTTCGGATATTTGATTGTCCAGCCTATTACTATGTCAAGGTAGACAAGTTAGGTTTGAGAGCGAGAAAGTTGTGTTCGCTGGTTTCAACAAAGGTGTGAAATGCTACAAAATTTGAGATCCAAAGGACAAGAAGATCATCTTGAGTAGAGATATGTCACGTTTAACGAGACTTCAATAGCGAAGCCTATAGACTCTCAACAGGTGGAGAAGGAGAAGACCAGTAGGATATCGCAGCAGGTGGAGAGTGATGCTACCCACCACTTTCAGATAGAACAGTATCATTTGAGATCACACCTGAGGTGACACAGGGTGGTGATCATGTAGCTGATGAGGATGCTGATATTGATAAGGATCAAGGACCGATTATGGGTGAAGTCCAAGATTCTATTGCAGTTGGAAGAACTCGGAGAAATCCACGTAAGCCCAGTTTGCTCACTACAAACATGATTGTCGCATATACTCTTCCAGTCGTTGAGAAGGTGATCCCGTCTACATATAGAAAGCAGAAATCAGTTCGGAGTTCAAGTTGTAGAAAGATGCCATGATGAAAATAACGACAATTGGGAATTGACAGAATTGCCCAAGGAAAAAATGTTGGCCCAAAAGGTTACACTCTCCATTTGTTTAGAGTTTTGATGATAACAAAACAAATAAGAGCTATTTGGTACTAATAAGTTTGTTCAAGATAAGTTTCAGGTTTGTACCATGTTTGGAGGCCATTGCTTAGCTTTTGCAAGAAATTCTAGGTTCATGGAGTAAAGAAGGCTTATGGCACATTAAGGAAGGAACATAGAAGAGAAGGCTCTAGCTAGGCTTTGCATGGCTCAAGACTTCAAGATTGCTCAAAAAGACTTCATTAGATTTGTTTTTAGTTTTATAGTTTTTATTAAAGAATAGTGAATAGGGTTGAAGCTCCATATTTCCAACACACACACGTTTTTGCGCACATGCCTTTCCTAGAAATATTCCCTATAAATATATACAAAATATTTTAATACAAAGCCTTTTGATTATAAACTCAATTTTATGTTTTATATATATCTCTAATCAAAACTATTTTATTAGATTTCAAATCCCTTTCAAAATTATGTTTCAATTTTGACTTTTGGCCTGAGCCGGTCGACCGACCGGTCGACTGTCACTAAGTCAGGTCAGATCGGTCGACCGACCCAGTCGACTGGACCTCTGGCAGTTTTTGTGCGTATCCATGTGCATGTTTCCCGGTCGACCGGGCGGTCGACCGAGACCTTCGGTCGACCGGGCGGCTGGCCGACTGAAGTGGTGTTGCTCTCTGTTTGTTTCGGTCGACCGAGAGCCTGCAACAGCTCTTTTGTTTGAATCTCGGTCGACCGGCCGGTCGACCGAGATAGTCGTTTCAGCCATAACGGTTAGTTTTTAAACACGTTTTAAATTTGTCTTTTTCTTCTCTAAACGTGTTTAAATGGCATTTTCTGGGTCTAATACTTCCTAATTAGCATTATGAGGGTTTACTCTTTAATCCGTATCCCTCTCCTATAAATATGGGTGATTAGGGAGAGATTTTAACACAACAAGCATTTACAAAAAGTTTCAAAAGTTTTCAAAGGCTTTCAAAAGAGTTTGGTCCTTGGTTTTTGTGCTGAAGAATCTCTCATCACTGAAGTTTTATTTTCTAAACTCTCTCAAGTTCATTTCCTTTTTTCACTTACAATATTTGAGCTTCAATTCTAACCATTATTCTACAGGGTTCTTGTAAGGGAAAGAGGCTTTTGTAAAAGATAGTTTGTGGTCTTTTGATCACCAAGAGAGAACTTGTACTTGAGATTGTGGAGTTGGGTACTCCGGTGTGATTGTAATTCTTTGTGAAGTTATAGTGGTTAGAAATCTTTCTGGGTGAAGGCGGGGACGTAGAGCTGGGTGCTCGAACCTCGGAAAAATTCTCGGTGTTTGCGTTTGGTTTACTTGCTCTTATTCCTTGCTTTACTTTTATTGCTCTTATTTCTTGTTTCTACATTCATTGCTATATTCTATTGTTTCATATTCATATTGTCAATCTTATACACATACAACAAGATTGCATTGCGCACCTCCAACTCATATCTAGAGGAATCAGGAGGAAGGAGTTCAGAGCCCTTCACGGGGTATTCGACTTCTAGTCTTGTTTTGAGTTGATTGTTACATCATATTTTTTATTGTGCATTGATTAGCATTATCACCTATTCACCCCCCTCTAGGTGATTTCAAAAAAAGCTATTGGTTGTAAGTGAGTGTTCGCAAAGAAACAAGAATATTTAAATGGAGATATTGTATGCAACAAGGTTAGATTTGTTGGCCCAAGAGGTTACACTCTCCAATTGTTTTGTGTTTTGATGATGACAAACCAAATATGAGCTATTTGGTACTAACAAGTTTGTTAAGATAAGTTTCAGGGTTGTACCATGTTTAGAGACCATTCGCTTAGCTATTGCAAGAACTTCTAAGTTCCATAAAGCAAGGAAGGCAAATTGCACATCAAGGAAGGATCATAGAAGAGAAGGCACTAGCAAGGCATTGGATGGCTCAAAGACTTGAAGATAGCACAAGAAGTCTTCATGTAATTTGTTTTTCAGTTTATAGTTTGTTAAAAAATAGTGGATAGGTTTGAAGCTCTATCACACACGTTTTTGCGCACATGCTCATTCCAAAATAATTTCTTATAAATTATACAAAAATATTTTGCATACAAGATTTTGCCTACAGATATATATTTATGTTTTATACTAATCCCTGTTCAAAAGTATTTTTGTTAAAATCAAAATCCTCTTTGTTTTCTTTTTAAAATTGACTTTTTGACCTGATCCGGTCGACCGGGTCTGTGTCAGTCTGGTCCGGTCGACCGGACCAGTCGACCGAAGTCCTGGCAGATGCACGTATCCGTGTGCACGTCTGTCGGTCGACCGGGGCGGTCGACCGGACTATTATTTTTTGCTCACAGGTTTTATCGGTCGACCGGGTCGGTCGACCGCTAGACTTCAACGGTCAAATTTTTATACTACCGGTCGACCGGCCTGGTCGACCGATCCGACCGTTTGAACAGTAACGGGCAGATTTTTAAGAGTTTTTTTTGTCTTTTGTATTTAAAAATTCGTTTAAAGATATATTTTGATCTAATTACCTCCTAAACATCAGTAAATATGTTTTATCCCTAAACCCTAGCCCTCTCCTATAAATAGGGGTGTTTAGGGAGAGATTGGTTACAACAACTATTATTGCTAAAAATTCAAAAGTTTAAGGCTTTCAAAGTTCTTGGTTTTTGTGCTAAATTCTCTCAATTTTCTGAAGGGTTTTCAAAAGTTTTTCTCTGATTTCAATTTCTTTTCCTTACACAAAAGAGCTTCAATTCTACTCATTATTCTCTAAGGACCTTTGTAAGGGAAGAGATTTTTGAAAGAGAGAGTTTGTGGTCTTTTGACTACAAAGGAAATCACTTGTTCTTGAGATTGTAGGAGTTGGGTACTCCATTGTATTTGAGATCTTTGTGATAGTGGAAGTGGTCGGAATCCTTCTGGGGAAGGCGGGAGTAGAGCTGGGTGCTCGAACCTCGATAACATATCCTTGTGTTTGCGATTGGTTTACATTCTTGCAATTATTCTCTACTTTGCTTGCACTTATTACTTGCTCATCATACTTACTTGCTTGCATTCATCTTGTGATTCTTGATTGTGAGTGTTATAGCTTTAAATTATTGAATAGCCCTTTGATTAGCATTATCACCTATTCACCCCCTCTAGGTGATTTTCAATTGGTATCAGAGCTTGGACTCTAGGTTTGGCTTAACATCCATAGAGAGATCCTTAAAATATTGCTAATCAACACCTTCATTCATCCATTCATACACTAGTAAACATGGCCGACAACATTAAAAACCCCACCTAAATTTGATGGCCTAAATTTTCCCATTTGGAAGGTTAGGATGACTATATTTTTGCAATCACTAGGTAGCTTGGTAGCTAAATCCTTGACCAAACCCTACATAGCACCCGATAGTGATGAAAGTACATGGACCGACTTCAATTTTAGAGAATATGAGGCTAACTCAAAAGCCCAAAACTCCCTATTAACCGCCTTGAATGAGGATGACCTTACACGGGTAATTCATTGCCAATCCGCCTATGAGATTTGGCAACACTTATTGGTCACACATGAAGGGACTTCACAAGTCAAGAGAGCTAAGATAGATCTCTTGAGGTCTCAATATGAATCATTTAAAATGCTTGATGATGAATCCATTGATTGTATGATTACTCGTTTCACTAAAATTACAAATGGTCTTTCTTCATTAGGTGACGTCATCTCCAACGATCAAAAGGTGCGCAAAGTGATACGGGCTCTTCCTTCTTCATGGGAAATCAAGGCCACCACCTTAAAGGAGTTGAACGACAAGGACGAGATGGACATCATTAGTCTCATTGGGAACCTAAAGACCCATGAGATGGAGAAGAAGGCAAGAGAAGAGGCCACTACTTCAAAGAAGAAATCTATAACCTTCAAGACTTCATCCACCAATGATGAAGATGATGAAGACGAAGAAGAAGATGAGGAGCTAACTCTACTTGTGCGGAATGTCAAGAGGTTGTACCGAAAGAACAAGTTCAACTTCCGGAAAAGATTCGAAGGCAAAGAGGAGCGGAAGATCATTTGCTATAATTGCCGCAAACCCGGACATATCATGGCGGATTGTCCGGAGTTCAAGAAGAAGATGACTTCCTCCTTCAAGCCAAAGAAACCGGAGGAGAAGAAAGCCTACAAAGCAACATGGGATTCGGAAAGCGAGTCCGAAGAGGAGGTGGATCAAGCTAACATGTGTTTCATGGCAAACACACCTAAGGTAACCCCTCAATCCCTTGATGATGAAGATGATGAACTAAGTAAGGAAGTTCTAGTTCATGCCTTTGTAGAACTTTCTGAAACTTATGATAATAAGAAACTTGAATGCTTAAAATTACAAAAAGAAGTTGCTTTTCTTAAAAATCAACTTGCTTTGGTTTCAAAAGAAAAAGATGATCTTTCTTCCAATCTTGTTTCCATTCAAAATGAATTTGACGCTTATAAGAATTCTTGTAAGGGTAAAACCCCTATTGTTGATAATAAAGAAATTTCTTCCTTAAAAACCAAAATGGTTGATTTTGAAAAGATTTTGAAAGATTGTGCTTTTAACACCAAGAAGCTTGAAGAAAAGTTTTCCAAAAAGCACACTTCTCATGTTAAAGATTCTCATGTTAAAATTCCACATGCTCACACTTCAAATAATACTTCTCATGCTAAATCTTTTCATGCTCACAATACCCATGCTCACAAATCACACACTCACTATGCTTTTACATATGGTAGAGTGTATAGATGTACTTATTGTGGCAAAATGGACATTTAGCTAAATTTTGTTATGATAAATTGCATAGTTCAAATAATCTTGTTTGGGTTAATGGCTCTAACTCTCATGGACCCAAGAAAATGTGGGTACCAAAATCAAGTCCTAAAATGTTTGATGTAGGTACACACCAAGGCTCCAAGACGTAGGGAGCGGTGGTACCTTGATAGTGGTTGTTCGAGACACATGACGTGGGATATCAACAACTTCACAACCCTATCAAGGTACATGGAAGGTGGCTCTGTCACCTTCGGGGATGATTCCAAAGGCACCATCATCGGTATCGGTAATATTCAAATTGGTTCATCTCCTATTATAGAGAATGTTATTTTAGTAGATGGTTTAAAACATAATTTGCTTAGCATTAGCCAACTTTGTGATCGTGGACTTAAAGTTGTTTTTGATGATTCCTCATGCAAGATTTTTGATGTTAAATCTGATGTTTGTATTCTTACCGGTTTTCGTGATAATAATGTTTATATTATTGACATGCTTAATTTAGATTGTTCTACTAAATGCTTAAATGCTTTTGATGAAAATTCTTGGCTTTGGCATAGAAGATTAGGACATGCATCTTTTGACCATATCTCTAGGATTAATTCAAAGGAATTGGTGAAGGGTATACCTTGCTTGGATTTTGAGAAAGACCGCATTTGTGGTGCGTGCCAACTTGGGAAACAAACCAAGTCTTCCTTTAACCAATCAAGGATATCATGTCAACTAGGCCTTTAGAATTAATTCATATGGATCTTTTTGGACCAACTAAAACTAAGAGTTTAAATGGAAGTAGATTTGCATTTGTTTTGGTTAATGATTTCTCCCGTTTTACTTGGGTTTTCTTTTTACAAAATAAAGATCAAACTTTCTCTCATTTTAAATTTTTCGAAAAAGAGTTGAAAAAGAAAAGGGTTTTCCGATTTTGAGAATAAGGAGTGATAGAGGTGGTGAGTTTATTAACCAACTCTTCATGACTTATTGTGATGAAAAGGGAATTAAGCATGAAACATCTTGTCCTAGAACTCCACAACAAAATGGAGTTGTAGAAAGGAAAAATAGAACACTTCAAGAGATGGCTAGGACAATGATAAGTGAATATGACCTCCCTCAATATTTATGGGCCGAGGCTGTAAACACCGCATGCTATATATCGAATCGTATTTATTTATGCAAAAATTCTTCAAAAACTTCTTTTGAAATGTATCATTCTAGAAAACCAAATGTTGCATATTTTAAAGTTTTTGGATGCAAGTGTTTTGTTTTAAATACTAAGGATAATTTGGGTAAATTTGATGCTAAGGCTTATGAGGCTATCTTTGTTGGATATTCCTCTACTAGCAAAGCATATAGAGTTTTCATTAGATCTTCTCAAACCATTGAAGAATCCATGCATGTTAAATTTGAAGAATCTAATGTGGTTGTTGAGAATGTTGTAGAGATTGAACCACTAGGTGAAGACATGGAGAGACTATCCTTGAAGGACTCACCCGCTCAAGAAGAAAAGCTAGATCCTATTGGTGAAGTTCAAGAGGATAAGGAGGAAAGCACTCAACCGCTTCCTAAAGCTTGGAGATACGCTACAAATCATCCTAAGGAGCTCATCTTGGGTGATGCATCTAAAGGAGTCACAACGCGCTCCAAACTCCATGACATATGTGGTAACTTTGCTTTTATTTCTCATTTTGAACCCAAAGGCATTCTCGAAGCCGAGACGGACCCATATTGGTTGCTTGCCATGCAAGAGGAACTCAATCAATTTGAGCGCAACCAAGTTTGACACCTTGTTCCTAAGCCCCACGATAGACCAATAATTGGTACTAAGTGGATCTTTAGAAACAAGATGGATGAGTCTTGAAATGTCATTAGGAATAAAGCTAGGTTAGTGGCCCAAGGTTACACTCAAGTTGAGGGAATTGACTTTGAGGAGACCTTTGCACCCGTAGCACGGCTTGAAGCCATACGGATGACACTAGCTTTTGCATGTTTTAAAAATTTTAAACTTTTTCAAATGGATGTAAAAAGTGCATTTTTAAATGGTTTTATTAATGAAGAAGTTTATGTTGCTCAACCTCCCGGTTTTGTTGATCATGTTCATCCCGATTTTGTTTTTAAACTTGATAAAGCTTTGTATGGATTGAAACAAGCTCCAAGAGCTTGGTATGAAAGGCTTTCTAGTTTTCTCATTTCAAATGATTTTATTAAAGGCAAAGTAGACACAACTCTTTTTACTAAGCATGTTGATAATGATATTTTAATTGTGCAAATTTATGTTGATGATATAATTTTTGGATCTACTAATGAGCTTTTATGCAAGGATTTTGAGAAGGTAATGCAACTAGAATTTGAAATGTCTTCCATGAGTGAGCTCAATTTCTTCCTTGGACTCCAAATCAAGCAATTGCAAGACGGAACCTTCATTAACCAAGCCAAGTACGCAAAGGAGCTAGTAAAGAAGTTTGGGCTTGAAGGATCAAAGGCTTGCAACACTCCAATGGCAACTACAACCAAGCTTGATAAGGACGAACAAGGTAAAAATGTTGATATTAAATTATATAGAAGCATGATAGAAAGTCTTTTATATTTGACGGCAAGTAGGCCGGATATCATGTTTAGTGTGTGTCTTTGTGGTAGATTTCAATCGTGTCCTAAAGAGTCTCATCTTATTGCGGTAAAACACATTATTCGTTATATTAAGGGCACTATTGGAATGGGTCTTTGGTATCCGAAAACTATAGATTTTTCTATGACTAGTTATTCGGATGCCGACTATGCGGGTTGTAGAGTAGATAGAAAGAGTACTAGTGGGACATGTCAATTTCTTGGTAATTGTCTTGTTTCATGGTCCTCTAGGAAACAAAATTCCGTAGCTCTCTCAACAGCCGAGGCGGAGTATGTTGCCGCGGGGGCTTGTTGTGCACAAGTCCTTTGGATGAAACATACTCTCCTTGATTTTAATTTGCACTTTGATCATATAAAATATTTTGTGATAATACTAGTACTATACACATGACCAAAAATGCAAATCAACATAGTAAGACCAAGCACATTGAGATTAGATATCACTTTCTTAGAGATCATTTTGAGAAAGGTGATATAGATATTGATTATGTTTCCACGGATTTACAACTAGCCGATATTTTCACTAAACCTCTTCATTTTGCTAGATTTTCGTTTATTTGTGGAGAACTTAATGTTTGTATTATTGAATAAACATGTTTTTCATAACCCTTTTTGATGTATGACAAAAAGGGGGAGAATAAGTTTAACATGGACAAAAATAAGTTCATTTGGTCTTGGTTCCATATGAATTTATATGTTTTGTTTTTTATGAGTTTTTTTGTTTAAATAAATTCTTGTGTTTTAGTTGTTTTTGGTATTTTTGGTATTTTTGGTATCAAGAGCAATTTTTGTGTTTTATATATTTATTTTAATTAGTTTAAATAATTGGTGCATCATTTCAATTATTAGTTTCTAGAGCATATTCTTGTGTTTTATGTATAGCATAATTTGAGGGGGAGTTTTCTCCACCCTACATTTTTGTTAATAGCCTATTTGTTTTGTCATCATCAAAAAGGGGGAGATTGTTGGCCCAAGAGGTTACACTCTCCAATTGTTTTGTGTTTTGATGATGACAAACCAAATATGAGCTATTTGGTACTAACAAGTTTGTTAAGATAAGTTTCAGGGTTGTACCATGTTTAGAGACCATTCGCTTAGCTATTGCAAGAACTTCTAAGTTCCATAAAGTAAGGAAGGCAATTGCACATCAAGGAAGGATCATAGAAGAGAAGGCACTAGCAAGGCATTGGATGGCTCAAAGACTTGAAGATAGCACAAGAAGTCTTCATGTAATTTGTTTTTCAGTTTATAGTTTGTTAAAGAATAGTGGATAGGTTTGAAGCTCTATCACACACGTTTTTGCGCACATGCTCATTCCAAAATAATTTCTTATAAATTATATAAAAATATTTTGCATACAAGATTTTGCCTACAGATATATTTATGTTTTATACTAATCCCTGTTCAAAAGTATTTTTGTTAAAATCAAAATCCTCTTTGTTTTCTTTTTAAAATTGACTTTTTGACCTGATCCGGTCGACCGGGTCTGTGTCAGTCTGGTCCGGTCGACCGGACCAGTCGACCGAAGTCCTGGCAGATGCACGTATCCGTGTGCACGTCTGTCGGTCGACCGGGGCGGTCGACCGGACTATTATTTTTTGCTCACAGGTTTTATCGGTCGACCGGGTCGGTCGACCGCTAGACTTCAACGGTCAAATTTTTATACTACCGGTCGACCGGCCTGGTCGACCGATCCGACCGTTTGAACAGTAACGGGCAGATTTTTAAGAGCTGTTTATTTTTGTCTTTTGTATTTAAAAATTCGTTTAAAGATATATTTTGATCTAATTACCTCCTAAACATCAGTAAATATGTTTTATCCCTAAACCCTAGCCCTCTCCTATAAATAGGGGTGTTTAGGGAGAGATTGGTTACAACAACTATTATTGCTAAAATTCAAAAGTTTAAGGCTTTCAAAGTTCTTGGTTTTTGTGCTAAATTCTCTCAATTTTCTGAAGGGTTTTCAAAAGTTTTCTCTGATTTCAATTTCTTTTCCTTACACAAAAGAGCTTCAATTCTACTCATTATTCTCTAAGGACCTTTGTAAGGGAAGAGATTTTTGAAAGAGAGTTTTGTGTGGTCTTTTGACTACAAAGGAAATCACTTGTTCTTGAGATTGTAGGAGTTGGGTACTCCATTGTATTTGAGATCTTTGTGATAGTGGAAGTGGTCGGAATCCTTCTGGGGAAGGCGGGGAGTAGAGCTGGGTGCTCGAACCTCGATAACATATCCTTGTGTTTGCGATTGGTTTACATTCTTGCAATTATTCTCTACTTTGCTTGCACTTATTACTTGCTCATCATACTTACTTGCTTGCATTCATCTTGTGATTCTTGATTGTGAGTGTTATAGCTTTAAATTATTGAATAGCCCTTTGATTAGCATTATCACCTATTCACCCCCTCTAGGTGATTTTCAATTGGTATCAGAGCTTGGACTCTAGGTTTGGCTTAACATCCATAGAGAGATCCTTAAAATATTGCTAATCAACACCTTCATTCATCCATTCATACACTAGTAAACATGGCCGACAACATTAAAACCCCATCTAAATTTGATGGCCTAAATTTTCCCATTTGGAAGGTTAGGATGACTATATTTTTGCAATCACTAGGTAGCTTGGTAGCTAAATCCTTGACCAAACCCTACATAGCACCCGATAGTGATGAAAGTACATGGACCGACTTCAATTTTAGAGAATATGAGGCTAACTCAAAAGCCCAAAACTCCCTATTAACCGCCTTGAATGAGGATGACCTTACACGGGTAATTCATTGCCAATCCGCCTATGAGATTTGGCAACACTTATTGGTCACACATGAAGGGACTTCACAAGTCAAGAGAGCTAAGATAGATCTCTTGAGGTCTCAATATGAATCATTTAAAATGCTTGATGATGAATCCATTGATTGTATGATTACTCGTTTCACTAAAATTACAAATGGTCTTTCTTCATTAGGTGACGTCATCTCCAACGATCAAAAGGTGCGCAAAGTGATACGGGCTCTTCCTTCTTCATGGGAAATCAAGGCCACCACCTTAAAGGAGTTGAACGACAAGGACGAGATGGACATCATTAGTCTCATTGGGAACCTAAAGACCCATGAGATGGAGAAGAAGGCAAGAGAAGAGGCCACTACTTCAAAGAAGAAATCTATAACCTTCAAGACTTCATCCACCAATGATGAAGATGATGAAGACGAAGAAGAAGATGAGGAGCTAACTCTACTTGTGCGGAATGTCAAGAGGTTGTACCGAAAGAACAAGTTCAACTTCCGGAAAAGATTCGAAGGCAAAGAGGAGCGGAAGATCATTTGCTATAATTGCCGCAAACCCGGACATATCATGGCGGATTGTCCGGAGTTCAAGAAGAAGATGACTTCCTCCTTCAAGCCAAAGAAACCGGAGGAGAAGAAAGCCTACAAAGCAACATGGGATTCGGAAAGCGAGTCCGAAGAGGAGGTGGATCAAGCTAACATGTGTTTCATGGCAAACACACCTAAGGTAACCCCTCAATCCCTTGATGATGAAGATGATGAACTAAGTAAGGAAGTTCTAGTTCATGCCTTTGTAGAACTTTCTGAAACTTATGATAATAAGAAACTTGAATGCTTAAAATTACAAAAAGAAGTTGCTTTTCTTAAAAATCAACTTGCTTTGGTTTCAAAAGAAAAAGATGATCTTTCTTCCAATCTTGTTTCCATTCAAAATGAATTTGACGCTTATAAGAATTCTTGTAAGGGTAAAACCCCTATTGTTGATAATAAAGAAATTTCTTCCTTAAAAACCAAAATGGTTGATTTTGAAAAGATTTTGAAAGATTGTGCTTTTAACACCAAGAAGCTTGAAGAAAAGTTTTCCAAAAAGCACACTTCTCATGTTAAAGATTCTCATGTTAAAATTCCACATGCTCACACTTCAAATAATACTTCTCATGCTAAATCTTTTCATGCTCACAATACCCATGCTCACAAATCACACACTCACTATGCTTTTACATATGGTAGAGTGTATAGATGTACTTATTGTGGCAAAAATGGACATTTAGCTAAATTTTGTTATGATAAATTGCATAGTTCAAATAATCTTGTTTGGGTTAATGGCTCTAACTCTCATGGACCCAAGAAAATGTGGGTACCAAAATCAAGTCCTAAAATGTTTGATGTAGGTACACACCAAGGCTCCAAGACGTAGGGAGCGGTGGTACCTTGATAGTGGTTGTTCGAGACACATGACGTGGGATATCAACAACTTCACAACCCTATCAAGGTACATGGAAGGTGGCTCTGTCACCTTCGGGGATGATTCCAAAGGCACCATCATCGGTATCGGTAATATTCAAATTGGTTCATCTCCTATTATAGAGAATGTTATTTTAGTAGATGGTTTAAAACATAATTTGCTTAGCATTAGCCAACTTTGTGATCGTGGACTTAAAGTTGTTTTTGATGATTCCTCATGCAAGATTTTTGATGTTAAATCTGATGTTTGTATTCTTACCGGTTTTCGTGATAATAATGTTTATATTATTGACATGCTTAATTTAGATTGTTCTACTAAATGCTTAAATGCTTTTGATGAAAATTCTTGGCTTTGGCATAGAAGATTAGGACATGCATCTTTTGACCATATCTCTAGGATTAATTCAAAGGAATTGGTGAAGGGTATACCTTGCTTGGATTTTGAGAAAGACCGCATTTGTGGTGCGTGCCAACTTGGGAAACAAACCAAGTCTTCCTTTAAACCAATCAAGGATATCATGTCAACTAGGCCTTTAGAATTAATTCATATGGATCTTTTTGGACCAACTAAAACTAAGAGTTTAAATGGAAGTAGATTTGCATTTGTTTTGGTTAATGATTTCTCCCGTTTTACTTGGGTTTTCTTTTTACAAAATAAAGATCAAACTTTCTCTCATTTTAAAATTTTTCGAAAAAGAGTTGAAAAAGAAAAGGGTTTTCCGATTTTGAGAATAAGGAGTGATAGAGGTGGTGAGTTTATTAACCAACTCTTCATGACTTATTGTGATGAAAAGGGAATTAAGCATGAAACATCTTGTCCTAGAACTCCACAACAAAATGGAGTTGTAGAAAGGAAAAATAGAACACTTCAAGAGATGGCTAGGACAATGATAAGTGAATATGACCTCCCTCAATATTTATGGGCCGAGGCTGTAAACACCGCATGCTATATATCGAATCGTATTTATTTATGCAAAAATTCTTCAAAAACTTCTTTTGAAATGTATCATTCTAGAAAACCAAATGTTGCATATTTTAAAGTTTTTGGATGCAAGTGTTTTGTTTTAAATACTAAGGATAATTTGGGTAAATTTGATGCTAAGGCTTATGAGGCTATCTTTGTTGGATATTCCTCTACTAGCAAAGCATATAGAGTTTTCATTAGATCTTCTCAAACCATTGAAGAATCCATGCATGTTAAATTTGAAGAATCTAATGTGGTTGTTGAGAATGTTGTAGAGATTGAACCACTAGGTGAAGACATGGAGAGACTATCCTTGAAGGACTCACCCGCTCAAGAAGAAAAGCTAGATCCTATTGGTGAAGTTCAAGAGGATAAGGAGGAAAGCACTCAACCGCTTCCTAAAGCTTGGAGATACGCTACAAATCATCCTAAGGAGCTCATCTTGGGTGATGCATCTAAAGGAGTCACAACGCGCTCCAAACTCCATGACATATGTGGTAACTTTGCTTTTATTTCTCATTTTGAACCCAAAGGCATTCTCGAAGCCGAGACGGACCCATATTGGTTGCTTGCCATGCAAGAGGAACTCAATCAATTTGAGCGCAACCAAGTTTGACACCTTGTTCCTAAGCCCCACGATAGACCAATAATTGGTACTAAGTGGATCTTTAGAAACAAGATGGATGAGTCTTGAAATGTCATTAGGAATAAAGCTAGGTTAGTGGCCCAAGGTTACACTCAAGTTGAGGGAATTGACTTTGAGGAGACCTTTGCACCCGTAGCACGGCTTGAAGCCATACGGATGACACTAGCTTTTGCATGTTTTAAAAATTTTAAACTTTTTCAAATGGATGTAAAAAGTGCATTTTTAAATGGTTTTATTAATGAAGAAGTTTATGTTGCTCAACCTCCCGGTTTTGTTGATCATGTTCATCCCGATTTTGTTTTTAAACTTGATAAAGCTTTGTATGGATTGAAACAAGCTCCAAGAGCTTGGTATGAAAGGCTTTCTAGTTTTCTCATTTCAAATGATTTTATTAAAGGCAAAGTAGACACAACTCTTTTTACTAAGCATGTTGATAATGATATTTTAATTGTGCAAATTTATGTTGATGATATAATTTTTGGATCTACTAATGAGCTTTTATGCAAGGATTTTGAGAAGGTAATGCAACTAGAATTTGAAATGTCTTCCATGAGTGAGCTCAATTTCTTCCTTGGACTCCAAATCAAGCAATTGCAAGACGGAACCTTCATTAACCAAGCCAAGTACGCAAAGGAGCTAGTAAAGAAGTTTGGGCTTGAAGGATCAAAGGCTTGCAACACTCCAATGGCAACTACAACCAAGCTTGATAAGGACGAACAAGGTAAAAATGTTGATATTAAATTATATAGAAGCATGATAGGAAGTCTTTTATATTTGACGGCAAGTAGGCCGGATATCATGTTTAGTGTGTGTCTTTGTGGTAGATTTCAATCGTGTCCTAAAGAGTCTCATCTTATTGCGGTAAAACACATTATTCGTTATATTAAGGGCACTATTGGAATGGGTCTTTGGTATCCGAAAACTATAGATTTTTCTATGACTAGTTATTCGGATGCCGACTATGCGGGTTGTAGAGTAGATAGAAAGAGTACTAGTGGGACATGTCAATTTCTTGGTAATTGTCTTGTTTCATGGTCCTCTAGGAAACAAAATTCCGTAGCTCTCTCAACAGCCGAGGCGGAGTATGTTGCCGCGGGGGCTTGTTGTGCACAAGTCCTTTGGATGAAACATACTCTCCTTGATTTTAATTTGCACTTTGATCATATAAAAATATTTTGTGATAATACTAGTACTATACACATGACCAAAAATGCAAATCAACATAGTAAGACCAAGCACATTGAGATTAGATATCACTTTCTTAGAGATCATTTTGAGAAAGGTGATATAGATATTGATTATGTTTCCACGGATTTACAACTAGCCGATATTTTCACTAAACCTCTTCATTTTGCTAGATTTTCGTTTATTTGTGGAGAACTTAATGTTTGTATTATTGAATAAACATGTTTTTCATAACCCTTTTTGATGTATGACAAAAAGGGGGAGAATAAGTTTAACATGGACAAAAATAAGTTCATTTGGTCTTGGTTCCATATGAATTTATATGTTTTGTTTTTATGAGTTTTTTTGTTTTAAATAAATTCTTGTGTTTTAGTTGTTTTGGTATTTTTGGTATTTTTGGTATCAAGAGCAATTTTTGTGTTTTATATATTTATTTTAATTAGTTTAAATAATTGGTGCATCATTTCAATTATTAGTTTCTAGAGCATATTCTTGTGTTTTATGTATAGCATAATTTGAGGGGGAGTTTTCTCCACCCTACATTTTTGTTAATAGCCTATTTGTTTTGTCATCATCAAAAAGGGGGAGATTGTTGGCCCAAGAGGTTACACTCTCCAATTGTTTTGTGTTTTGATGATGACAAACCAAATATGAGCTATTTGGTACTAACAAGTTTGTTAAGATAAGTTTCAGGGTTGTACCATGTTTAGAGACCATTCGCTTAGCTATTGCAAGAACTTCTAAGTTCCATAAAGTAAGGAAGGCAAATTGCACATCAAGGAAGGATCATAGAAGAGAAGGCACTAGCAAGGCATTGGATGGCTCAAAGACTTGAAGATAGCACAAGAAGTCTTCATGTAATTTGTTTTTCAGTTTATAGTTTGTTAAAGAATAGTGGATAGGTTTGAAGCTCTATCACACACGTTTTTGCGCACATGCTCATTCCAAAATAATTTCTTATAAATTATATAAAAATATTTTGCATACAAGATTTTGCCTACAGATATATATTTATGTTTTATACTAATCCCTGTTCAAAAGTATTTTTGTTAAAATCAAAATCCTCTTTGTTTTCTTTTTAAAATTGACTTTTTGACCTGATCCGGTCGACCGGGTCGGTCGACCGAGTCTGTGTCAGTCTGGTCCGGTCGACCGGACCAGTCGACCGAAGTCCTGGCAGATGCACGTATCCGTGTGCACGTCTGTCGGTCGACCGGGGCGGTCGACCGGACTATTATTTTTTGCTCACAGGTTTTATCGGTCGACGGGTCGGTCGACCGCTAGACTTCAACGGTCAAATTTTTATACTACCGGTCGACCGGCCCGGTCGACCGATCCGACCGTTTGAACAGTAACGGGCAGATTTTTAAGAGCTGTTTATTTTTGTCTTTTGTATTTAAAAATTCGTTTAAAGTTATATTTTGATCTAATTACCTCCTAAACATCAGTAAATATGTTTTATCCCTAAACCCTAGCCCTCTCCTATAAATAGGGGTGTTTAGGGAGAGATTGGTTACAACAACTATTATTGCTAAAAATTCAAAAGTTTAAGGCTTTCAAAGTTCTTGGTTTTTGTGCTAAATTCTCTCAATTTTCTGAAGAGTTTTCAAAAGTTTTTCTCTGATTTCAATTTCTTTTCCTTACACAAAAGAGCTTCAATTCTACTCATTATTCTCTAAGGACCTTTGTAAGGGAAGAGATTTTTGAAAGAGAGAGTTTGTGGTCTTTTGACTACAAAGGAAATCACTTGTTCTTGAGATTGTAGGAGTTGGGTACTCCATTGTATTTGAGATCTTTGTGATAGTGGAAGTGGTCGGAATCCTTCTGGGGAAGGCGGGGAGTAGAGCTGGGTGCTCGAACCTCGATAACATATCCTTGTGTTTGCGATTGGTTTACATTCTTGCAATTATTCTCTACTTTGCTTGCACTTATTACTTGCTCATTATACTTGCTTGCATTCATCTTGTGATTCTTGATTGTGAGTGTTATAGCTTTAAATTATTGAATAGCCCTTTGATTAGCATTATCACCTATTCATCCCCCCCTCTAGGTGATTTTCAAGATTGGTAGCTAAATGTTGGCCCAGAGGCCTTCCACTCTAGTTTTGATGATGATTAACTCATGTAGTTCTGTTTACTAATAATCTTATGATGTTTAGTTTCAGATTTTTAACCAAGATATTAATAGGTGATTAGCTTCAATAAAGGAGTTTTGGAGCTTCTCACATGGTGATTCAAGAGCCCGAGCATCAAGATCATATATAGCACTCGTTGGAGTCAAGCTCGGTGGATCACGGTTTGGATCGAATCGGCATGAAGACGGAGTTCATCAAGAAGACTTCGGTACCTAGTTTAGTTTATGTTTTAGATCCACGTGTAAAGATTAGATAGTGTGATATGCTCAAGTTCACAACACACACACACACGTGTTTCTAGCTTCATGTTTATCGGTTTTCGGTTTTTGGTTTAACCGATCTTGGTTTTCATGAATAGATAGATTCAAAACAAGTTTACATGGTTTTATGTATATTAGATTCATTCTATATACATGTATGCTTCATATCTTCAATAAACTTAGTTTGACATACCTATTCATGTATTTGGGTTTTGTGTTTTAACAAAACTTGTTTTTGGAATTATTGTCAAAAACTATGATATATATCTTTATATGTATATTGGATTATATTCATATACAATATGCCTAAAAGTTGTTTCTATATCATGTTTTTGTATTTGGATAAGTTTTGGACAAAACGTATTTTCAATTCAAAAATCCAAGTTTTAGAAAATACGGATTTTGGTTTTCGGCAAAATTTTCATAACACAAAAGTGGTTCAAAAAGTTTGAAATTTGTGTTGAAAATTTTCACAAAAGTCTGTATTTCAATGTATTATACTGAACTTATTTTTGTGGATTTTTAGAGAATTTATGAGATTTTTTAGGATATTAAAAATCAAGTTTTTCAGTTCCTTAATGCTGCCTGCTAGGCTCTGACTGTCGACTGGACCGGTCGACCGGACCCAGAGACGGTCGACGGGACCGGTCGACTGACGTGCACAAAACGTGCACGCTGGCCAGCCACTTGGGCCGGTCGACCGGGCGGTCGACCGATTGCAAGTACCCCACTCTCGGGTGGGGGCGGTCGACCGAACCGGTCGACCGTAAGGCTTGGACGGTCGACCGGGCGGTCGACTGGCCAGAGAGCATTTGCTCTCTGGATTGGCACGGTCGACCGGGCGGTCGATCGGCAAGCTCCAACGGTCAAATTTTTGACCGCTGGCGGTCGACCGCCAGCCGCCAGGGCTGAAAAACAGCCCAACGGCTAGTTTTTCTTGGGGCATTTATATACCCCATTTGTAAAGGGTTTTGGTTAAGAATTTTTAAGAGAAAAATTTTCAGAATTCGTAGTGTTTATTTTCAAGTTTCAAAAGAGTTTTTGGTTCAAAGTTCTCATCTTTATTTGTTTCAAAAAGGGCTTGAAAAATCAAGAAAAAGGAAAGTCTTTGGGATTGGTTTTTGATCTATATTTTTCTAACAATTCTAGAAGTTTTTTTCAAGAGTTTTTCTTTGAGTTTTTGATTTTCAAACTCTTTGTTTTTCACACTTGAGCCATATCATTCTATCCTATCTATAGGATCTTTATTTTGTGGAAGAAATTGTTTGTGGTTGAAATATACCACCTTGTTGTAACCCTCCTTCTTTGTTGATATCCCTCTTGGGTAGAGGTTGATTTGAAGTGGTGGTTGGCTCCCTCTAGTGAGAGGTTGAGATTGTGTATTGCTCCCTCTAATGAGAGGTGGAGTAGGTGTTGGATTTGTATCCCTCTTTGTGAAGAGGTGGATTGTGGTTGTTTGGCTAAGGGCCTACCCCTCTTGTGTGAGGTGGTGGTTGAGTTGGTTGTGCATTGCCTCTGTGAGAGGTTGTATTGGTTGGAGAGAGGAGTAGGGTACTCCCTGTTATTATATTGCCCCAAAATCTTCGGTGGAGGTTCCCTGTGTGGGAGTCCTAGGTGGACAAGTTAGTAGATTGGAAATCCTTCTTGGTAAAGGCGGGGACGTAGAGCTGGGTGCTCGAGCCTCGAAACACATCTTATTGTTTGCGTTTGATCCATTGACTCTAACTCTCTCTCTTTATATTTGTGCCTTGCATCTATTCATATTGCTCATTCATATATTATATGCTTGGCTTGTTTGTATGTGCCTCACTTGTGCTTAACCACGAGAGCTTCATATAGCGCCTCAACTCTTATTCAGAGGAATCAAGAGGAGTTAGTCCAGAGCCCTTCACCGAGAATTCGGCTACACTTGTTGGTTGCATTAAGTGTAGTTGCAATTAGTTTTTAAATTCCGCATTTAGTTTATTAGATTAACCGTACACCTATTCACCCCCCTCTAGGTGTACCTTCACTAATGGTTACGCACAGTGAGAATATGTATTCTCACATGTTGTAAAACACTCATCAATTCGGATATTGTTGACACTGGTGGCATAGTACGAGTTGGAGCTTGATCAGGTCGATGTGAAGATTGCTTTTCTCCATAACAATCTTGATGAGGAGATTTTTATGCCTCAGCGTACGAGATTCAAGACTGCAGAAAAAAATATGGTGTGTAAGTTGAAAAAATCGCTTTATGGGTTAAAACAATCACCAAGGCAGTAGATAATTGTTTCGACAATTTCATGAAAGGTAAGAAATACACACGAAGTCATTACGACCCATTTATTTATTACAACAAGCTAGCAGGTGGAGAGTATATTTATTTACTATTGTATGCAGATGATATGCTCATTCCTTCTAGAAGTAGATCCGCGATTGATAAATTGAAAAAAGACTTGGCTTTTGAATTTGAGATGAAGGACCTTGGCGAAGTGAAAAAGTTGCTAGGCATGGAGATTGAGAGAGACCGAAAAAGTGGCAAGGTTTGCTTGACATAGAAGGGGTATTTGAAGAAGGTACTGTAGAAGTTCAACATCAATGGCGATACAAAGGCTATAAGTACACCGTTGGCTCTACATTTCAAGTTAAAAACTACTATGTCTCTTACTACTATTGAAGAACATAAGTATATATCTCACATGCCCTATGCTCACGCAGTTGGTAATTTAATGTTTGAATAGTTGTACGCGGCTTGATTTGTCACAAGTTATCTTAATAATTAGCAGATACATGCACGATCCCGGTAGGAGTCATTGAGAGACAGTGAAGTGAATACTACAGTACATCAAAGATATCTTGACGTTAGTTTGATGTTTGAGAAGGATAATACAGGTAAGTAAAAGTGTATCAGATACGTCGATTCTGATTCCGCTGGAAACCTCGACAAGTGCCCATCTACAACGGGGAATGTGTTTACATTATCCCAAGCGCCAGTGAGTTGGCGCTTTATTCTAAAGTCTACTGTCATTTTGTCTATTATAGAGGTCGAGTATATGACCATGACGAAGGTTATGAAGGAGGAAATCTGACTTCAAGGGTTGCTTGATAACTAGAGGATTGATCAAGATCTATTGAAGATCAATTATGATAGCATGAGTGCTATTTATTTGACAAAGAATCAGATTTATCACGCAAGAACGAAGCACATTGACGTCAGACTCCACTTTGTTCGGGAAATTCTTGATGAAGGTGACATCGAATTAAAGAAGATTCACACGAAGAGAATCCCACCGATATGCTTACAAAGATTATTTCAGAAGTAAAGTTCACACATTTCAAGGAGTTACTCTTTCAGTTGCTTTAGTTTGCTGGAGCTCATTTAGATGAACTACGGATAGCTTAATCCCTCAGGCAGGGGGTACGTAGGCAACCACATTGGTACAGCTCGGTTGAGTCAACATAGTGCTTTATTGTGTTTGGCTCAGATTTGATAAATCTTCATCGAGATGGAGAATTATGGGGAGAAAGTGTAAAATCTTATTGATAATTTTTTTAACTCATTTGAGAAGATAGCCCAGAGTTTGGAGTTCAACGGTGTGCCAAGAAGTCAGAACATAGCTGAAGACAGTGATCTGGTCGACCGGCCGTGCATACATGTGCACATTGGGAGAAAAGAGTTGTAGCGGTCGACCGTCCGATTGACCGCCCAGAGGAAACAGCGGTAGTAGAAGACAGTTGGTCGACCGACCAGAAGGTTATTTTTTGGCTCTGAACAACTAGCGGTCGACCGCCCGATCGATCAGCTAGCGCTCAATGTTGAGTCTACACAGCCAGCAGTCAACTTCACATCGGTTCTGAGTTATTTCCTATTGGGATTTTGGATTCATTTCTAATCCGAATATGGATCATTGGTTTGCTTTTCTTCATGGATTCTCTAGTTATATAAAGAGTGGTATTGTCTCTAGTATTTAGAACCTAAATTGATTGATTATTAAGATCACTCTCCCTTTATGTCCAAAGGACGTAGGTAGTTCTTTCCACGAGCCTCGTTAAATCTGTGTTTTTCTCTCTTTGGTTTGTTCTTGCTATGTTCGTGACTATTTTACGACAAAACTTTAGTATTTGCATGTAGACCTTCGGTGTTAGTTTCCAACGTAAGGCTCATGAAATATTTGCGAGCAAATGGATACAAGTCTATAGCACTTGAACTAAGTACTTATTTTTCCAAATCGAGGCAATGTTTAAATTGTACTCCTTTATTAAAGATCTGTTTGAATTGAGATGATAATTCTGATTAACTACTTGTGTAACTTGATATGTAATTGTTGATTTTAAAGAAGAACCACACAAAAATTTTATTTGAAGAACCCAAAAACAAAAATATTTTTATTTAAACTTTTTCTCAACTACAAACTTTTCAGTTTTGTTTCTCTAAATTTTTATTTTTTCTTTGTTATGAAATATTGATTATGACTCTTCTTTTACAGGCAAAACAATACAAATTCAACTCAAATCAAACTCCTATTCCTATCTCACCTCAAAATCGAACTCTTATTACTAATCTAGTATTTAATTTAGTATAAGAAAATAAGAAATTTCTATACTAAACCTAATACAATTATGACTTAAGGCTATATTTTAGAAATTTCAAAAATTGTAAACCAACTCAAAATTTCACTTTCCTACTTTCTTGAGAATTTGAATTACAATTTGTAATTGTCTCCCTTAATTCAAATCCTTCATGAATTCTTGTCTTGTTTTTCATTTTTCCGTAGTAGTTTGAACACTTCTTGTTTTTTTTGGAATATATTAATTTTTCTTTAAACTTTCTACTTTTTATCTCTTTTTGTAACGAAAAAAATTACTTTTACCTTTTTCTCCAAATTCTTGTTTCTGTTATTGGTCTCTATGTTGAATCTTTCTTAATGGTGATCATGATGTTTATTTTTATATTTTTGTCATTTATCTTGATGGTGTTTGTCACGCCCCGCTTCCCAAAATACGCGGAAACGGAGTCACGACGAGAGTCCGCGACGTATATACGCGAGGAAAATACCCCACATATATACGCTAAGTCTAAAGTAACCTGAACAAACTATAAATCCAAACCAAATCAATCAATAATCACTACAATATCCCATATAAACATCCACGCATGATATCATATAAAAGCACTGGAATAGAGAGTGAATCTGATATGCATGAATCAAGAAAAATATAGGAATAAAAAATAATAGCAGGAATAAAGAAAGGAAAGAATACCAGAATCAAAAGAGAGCGTCCAGTTCCTCGCAAAGCGTACCGTCTTAACGAACACCTGCACAACAGAAACAAGCGCCCAATATATAGGAAGGGCTGCCGGGGCGATCTCTGACGACGGCTATCGCGTGCCAGGGAGGAGGGGGCAGCTGTTGCAGATCTGAAGTGGGGCTCCAGCGAATGTTGCTGTGCTGCTGTTGCGCTGGAGTGGGTAGCCACTCTGCTGTTGCTGCGCTGAACAGGACAGCAGGGGCTGCTGTAGTTGTCGTGACAGATCTGGTGGGATGTCCTCGCTGCTGTTGTGGCGTGCTACGGCAAGGGGTGGCCTGGTGTGCAGGGAGAGGAGATCCGGGGTGCTGTTGGTCTGTAGGGCGGCCTATAGTTGCTGCTACGCTGGCTGCTACTGCTGCTGCGGCTGCTGCGCGGCCTGCTGGAGGTTGGCCGAGTGCTGCCGCGGAGGAAGAGGCGGTCTGCCAGGGAGGGGGCCAGGCTGGATCAGTGCGCGCGCAGGGGCTGCTGCGCACACGACCACAAGAGGGGGAGCTGCTGCCGTTCATGGAGGGGGCCAGGAAGAGGGCAGTGCGCAGGGGCGCGTGCTGCCATCTGCCGATGCTATTGCTGCTGCCGGATGCTCTGGCCGGCGAGGGGGAGAGGGCGGCTGTGCTCTGCCGAGTCCATGGGGAGCTGCAATGCGAGAGGGGAAAGGAGGGACTCGGTGGATCACGGCTGTGCTTGCACTCAAGGGAAGAAGAAGAGGGTGCTCGGCCATGGGAATTGGGATCCCGCGGAGTTGTCGGCAGCTCGGAGGGGAAATGGAATGTGCTGCGCACTCGTGGAGGCCGAGGAGGGCACACGGGGAAGATGGGGAGGTGTTGGCGGCTGGATGTAGAAGAGAAGGTCATTCATTAAGGATTAGGTTTAGATTAGTATCTAGTTAGGTAAGATTAGGATTAGGTTGGGATTTAGATCAAGTAGTTAGGATTTGTATCAGATAGGAGATTATTTAGGGATTACATAGGGGTGGTTATAATGGGTTCTGGGTTTGGATCCAAACAGGTAAATGGGTAACAGGTTTTGGGTTGTGAGTTTGGGTAGAAAATAGGTATAGGTTCTCAATAGATAATGGGTTCGAGGGTATGGGCTTGACTAATGGGTTTGGATAAGTGATAACGGGTAGAGGGTAAAGGGCTAACCAAAGAAAACATAACGTTAATGAACAATACTAATATTAAAGTAATTAAATAAAATACTAGTTACACTATTAATAATAATCTTAATAATCAACCATTCAATAATAATGATAATATTAGTAACACTATTAATAATTAATAACCACTGACAATATTAATAATAATAACACTTAATAGTAATAATTGATAAAAATGATGGTAACAGTATATAAAACCAAAGTGTCATTTACTATCTTAAAAATAATTTATAGATTTAAGAATAATAACTATCAACCAAGTTAATTAATAATAATAATGATCCATAAATTAAATTAAATACTTTAGGAAAAAAGATACAGTATTACTAATTAGGGATATTACATTCTACCCACCTTATAAAAATTTCGTCCTCGAAATTTCAATAAAGTAGGGAATGATAAAAAATCAAGTTAAAAGAGAAGACACTCTTCCACGTCGCCTCGCCGGGACACCACGGTTCCGCTGCGCGCTCTGATCTCTGCTACTAACTTCAGAATGGAATGATCAATTCAAAAAGATCATATCAGAAAATAGAATAGACAAGGAGAGTAGGAATCAATGAAATCGAGATTACTCTATAAGGAGAAATGCAATCGGAGATATCAACAGATCAAAGAGATGGATATCAAAAGGGGGAACGATCAGTCCCAAATGGACTCAATATCATCGTGTGAATAGTATATGTATATTGCAGTGTAATTATAACTTGTTTCAAGTTATCGGTAAGAATCAAGTCCATTTTATTGCGAACCTGGCTCTGATACCAAACAAACCCTGTCACGCCCCGCTTCCCAAAATACGCGGAAACGGAGTCGCGACGAGAGTTGGCGACGTATATACGCGAGGAAAATACCCCACATATATACGCTAAGCCTAAAGTAACCTGAATAAGTTATAAATCCAAACCAAATCAATCAATAATCACTACAATATCCCATATAAACATCCACGCATGATATCATATAAAAGCATTGGAATAGAGAATGAATCTGATATGCATGAATCAAGAAAAATATAGGAATCAAAAATAATAGAAGGAATAAAGAAAGGAAAGAATACCAGAATCAAAAGAGAGAGCGTCCAGTTCCTCGCAAAGCGTACCGTCTTAACGAACACCTGCACAACAGAAACAAGCGTCCAATATATAGGAAGGGCTGCCGGGGCGATCTCTGACGACAGCTATCGCGTGCCAGGGAAGAGGAGGCAGCTGTTGCAGATCTAAAGTGGGGCTCCAGCGAATGTTGCTGTGCTGCTGTTGCGCTGGAGTGGGCAGCCGCTCTGCTGTTGCTGCACTGAACAGGACAGCAGGGGCTGCTGTAGTTACCGTGACAGATCTGGTGGGCTGTCCTCGCTGCTGTTGTGGCGTGCTACGGCAAGGGATGGCCTGGTGTGCAGGGAGAGGAGATCCGGGGTGCTGCTGGTCTGCAGGGCGGCCTGCAGTTGCTGCTGCGCTGGCTGCTGCTGCTGCTGCGGCTGCTGCGCGGCCTGCTGGAGGTTGGCCGAGTGCTGCCGCGGAGGAAGAGGCGGTCTGCCAGGGAGGGGCCAGGCTGGATCAGTGCGCGCGCAGGGGCTGCTGCACACACGGCCACAAGAGGGGGAGCTGTTGCCGTTCATGGAGGGGGCCAGGAAGAGGGCAGTGTGCAGGGGCGCGTGCTGCCATCTGCCGATGCTGCTGCCGCTGCCGGATGCTCTGGCCGGCGAGGGGGAGAGGGCGGTTGTGCTCTGCCGAGTCCATGGGGAGCTGCAGTGCGAGAGGGGAAAGGAGGGACTCGGTGGATCACGGCTGTGCTTGCACTCAAGGGAAGAAGAAGAGGGTGCTCGACCATGGGAATTGGGATCCCGCGGAGTTGTCGGCAGCTCGGAGGGGAAATGGAATGTGCTGCGCACTCGTGGAGGCCGAGGAGGGCACACGGGGAAGATGGGGAGGTGTTGGCGGCTGGATGTGGAAGAGAAGGTCATTCATTAAGGATTAGGTTTAGATTAGTATCTAGTTAGGTAAGATTAGGATTAGGTTGGGATTTAGATCAAGTAGTTAGGATTTATATCAGATAGGAGATTATTTAGGGATTACATAGGGGTGGTTATAATGGGTTCTGGGTTTGAATCCAAACAGGTAAATGGGTAACAGGTTTCGGGTTGTGGGTTTGGGTAGAAAATAGGTATAGGTTCTCAATAGATAATGGGTTCGAGGGTATGGGCTTGACTAATGGGTTTGGATAAGTGATAACGGGTAGAGGGTAAAGGGCTAACCAAAGAAAACATAACGTTAATGAACAATACTAATATTAAAGTAATTAAATAAAATACTAGTAACACTATTAATAATATTCTTAATAATCAACCATTCAATAATAATGATAATATTAGTAACACTATTAATAATTAATAACCACTGACAATATTAATAATAATAACACTTAATAGTAATAATTGATAAAAATGATGGTAACAGTATATAAAGCCAAAGTGTCATTTACTATCTTAAAAATAATTTGTAGATTTAAGAATAATAACTATCAACCAAGTTAATTAATAATAATAATGATCCGTAAATTAAATTAAATACTTTAGAAAAAAAAGATACAGTATTACTAACTAGGGATATTACAGTGTTGATTCTTTGTTTTAATGAGCTTGTTTTCACCTTGATGATGTCTTGATATCATGTTGTTACTTTGATGATCTCCAATTTTTTTATGGTCTCCTTCACTTTGTAATTATATCTTTTTCCTAATATGAACGCTTGATTTTCTTTTCTATCATAATAGGTATCGCTTTCCTCTATTTGTTGTTGTAACTGAAACTTTTTCATGATTTTTTTCTTCTTGTCTTCCTTTTTCTGTCTTTTCTTCTTCTTCACCTTGTTCTCTTTTTTTTCCTCTTTTAACTTTTTTCCTCTTCTTCACTTCCTCTCCCTTTCCTTATTTTTTTTCTTCTCGCGGTTCTCTTTTCTCTTTCCATAAACTTGATCTTATGATTTTTGTTTTTAGATTCAATGAGTTTCTCTTCTTTAAAGTTTTTAATTTCTTGAACATCTTTTATCTCCTCTTTTAAGTCTTGAGCTTTTTGAGTTCTTTCGATCATTTTTTTTTTTTGAAATCTTTAGTTTTTTGAGTTGTCTCTAACTTCTTCTCTTCATATATCATCCGCAAAATATTTCAAGCACACTTTGCTTTTTCAACAGTAATTTTGTCAAAAGCAACTTCATCGACTACGTGATATTATTAAGTGCTTTACCTTGTTGTTTTATATTGTTAAGATCCTCTCAGTTGGATTTAATTTGTTTTCATCTTTTTGCTTCTCCTCGTATTCCACAATCTCTCAAACATTTTATTAGATCAAAACTTTTTTCATCTTGATATGCCAATTGTTATAGTTATTTTTTTGAGGTAAGAAATAACAAGTTGAAACCACCTCTTAGTCATGTTCTTTACTCTTTTTAATGCCTTTTTTTGCACGCCACGAAGACAAACCAAGCTCTGGTACCAATGCTTTTTAAAGAACACAAAATTTTATTTGAAGAACCCAACAACAAAAATATTTTTATTCAAACTTTTTCTCAACTACAAAATTCTCTAAATTTTATTTCTCTCAATTTTTATTTTTCCTTCCTTACAAAATATTAACTATTTTTTTTTTCATTTCATAAGCAAAACAGTACAACTCTAACTCAAAATCAAACTTTTATTTCTAATCTAATATCTTTTCTACTAATAAAAAATAAAAATTTCTAAACTAATCTCAATACAATTATGGCTCCAAGACTTATTTTTAGACTTTCCAAAAATTCTAAACTATCTCAAATTAGATATTTTTTTCATAAAAATTTGAATTATAATTTTAACAATAATTCTAGTTTAATTCAGAAATAATGATTTCTGTTCCTTTACCCAAAGTACTTGGTGTACTTGAAGAATGTCAAATCAAGATTATCTAGATGTTTTTGAAATATCAGTTATGAAAAGGGTTTTTAAGTATGGATGGCAGATGTTGTGAAGTATTGGAATAATATGACATGCAAAATTGTACTTGTTACTTGATTGTGTGATTTATGGGTTTAAAAAAGCTACAGGCCACAAAGTACACGTGATTGTAGTTGCTGACTAATATTTGTTGTAGTTGGAGTTGTTGTACAGTGATGCAATATGATAGGTTTTTCAAAGCGATCGAAAGTACTGGGGGCATCACATAGATTAATTTCTGGTTGAGGATGGCTATTATTGTGTCAATTGTTGTACTTAATTTTTATTTTAGCTATTTTTTTGTCATTTATATTTTGCTGCCTTTTGGTTTTAGAATGATGCCAATGGCCTTTTATTTTGTTTATCATGTTTCTTTGTTTTTTAATTGATTTGACAAGTTGGATCCGATTCACATAAGGGCCTGATTGGGTACCAGATGAGAGGAGAGGAGAGATTGAGGGAGGAGAAAAGAAATTGAACGGCGGAAGAAAATCTTTCCTCTTTAGCCGCAGGCGGTTGAGTTGAGGAAGACGGGAAAAAGGGATAAATTAAAAAATAATCATCAAAATTCTCTCTCTCTCTCTCTCCCCCCCCCCCCTCTCTCAACGCCTCGATCCTCGTGATCCTGCCTCTCATCAACTGCAAATTTGAGGAGGAGAGTCTTCTCCTCATCCTCCATGTAGGAGTCAACTCAATAACCAGTTAAGAAGAACAAATTCACATTTAAAATTATACAATCAGTAAAAAGAGAGAAATGTTAGATCTAAATTTATTACGTACAAGATCTACATATATACTGTAAGCCTCTTTATCATGATCAAAGGGAAGGAGGGTTTTAGGCATACCTGATTCCATCACGAACACGAAGAGGATGCCGAAGGTTGCACGATCTCGAGGACGCCGGAGTTGAGGGAGAGGATTCTTCTCTCCAGCCACCAAGTTCTCTTCTTTATCCTTAGAGGAGATGAGAGGCCTCCAAGAGAGATGATTATTCTTGTTGGTGGAGAGGGAACCCTACTCATGATATATATAGCATCAAGAAACCCTAGTTCAACTCATCATAGATCTAGGCCTTTGATTTATAACACGAGTTCCACACGTGTAGATGAGTCCCACATTCTAATTTAAATACACTCATGGCTAAGTGTAATTGAAAACGTGTCTAGACCCAAACCATTTAGGTTTGATCAATTCTTTATTGGGTCAAACAACATAGGTTAAGTAGGCGGGTGCAAATATCCAATTGACTTGATTAGGCCCAAAATAAATTAGACTTTAAAACTAATAAGTCTAACAATCTCCCACTTGGGCCAAGCAAGTCATACTGAATAGATATTATGCATAACTTTATGACGTCAATACTTTAACCGCCGACAAACCACGTTTTAAAACAATCTGGTCCATTAAGAGTCCTGCCACCGAACATGGCGATCGTTACCTTCTGTATAATCGAGGTAGGACCTTCCACATCACAAGTTTCAGAACCCCTAACGACATAGATCAAATGTGGACGTGTGGCATGGAAATGTCCTCTGATCAAATAAGGTACAATTCCAACTGGTTTCCACTTTATGACTCCAACGAGTCTAGCCTTATGACTCCAACGAGTCTAACTTTATGACTCCAACGAGTCAACTGCTAATTCAACAAACTCAAATGCGCAAAAGTAAACTTTAAGAAGCAGTTATAAATTTATCAGAATCAATAAATATCCATAAAGTACACTTAGAAATTGTTGGCCCAAAGGCCTATCACCCTAGTTTTGATGATGATCAACTCATGAAGTTATGTTTACTAATGATCTTGTGTTTAATTAGTGACAGATTCCTTATCAAGATCTTAGTAGGTGTGGAGCTTCAACAAAGGATAAAATGTCAAGTTGGAAGCTAGCACCGGTCGATTCACGAGCCTATGCATCAAGACCACATCTAGAGATGAGCTCGGTGGATTGCATGTGGAGCAAGTCAAGAAGATGAGAAGACTTCAAGGGAAGACTTCAAGAAGATGAAGACTTGTGTCTAGGTATAAGATTTTTGTTTGTTTTTAGTTAAAATGTAAAGGATAGATAGTTGGTGGATTGCTCAAGTTCATATCACACACACACTCTTGATTTATGTGTTTCATAAAAGATTTTTAGTTCTAGAAAAATACCGTTTTAGTTTTTGGTGTTTCAAATATACATGTGTTTTTAACCAAAACCTTTTTAGAACTCTCGTCCGTCCTACTGATCTGCTCGACACACTTTTAGTTTTCTAGTCATAACTTTTGATTCCTATATTCAATTAACATGATTTATATTGCATTTTAAAGATGACTTTCAGAGCTACATTTAATATTCAATAATCATCTTCTGATTTAAATGTTAAGAATGTCAAATATTGGGTTGAAGTCTGAAAAACAGTTTTCAGTTTCTGATTTGATACCTTTTAGTATTTTATTGATAACTTTCAATTCCGAATTGATATTGATTTGATTTAAGTTGCATTAGAAAGAAGACTTCAATATCTACAAATTCATCCTATATACTTATTCCCAAATTCGAACGTTTTAGACCTCAAAACTGTGCTCCAAGTTAACCCATTGCACAGAGGTCGGTCGACCGGGCCGGTCGACCGACGTGCACAAAACTGTGCACGTCTGGCAGTTTTGTGCGGTCGACCGGGCCGGTCGACCGGAACTGAGAGCAGTGCTCTCTGTTCTTCTCGGTCGACCGGGCCAGTCGACCGGAGGCTGTAACGGTCAGTTTTTTGACCGTTACCGGTCGACCGGGCGATCGACCGGAAGCTCTGACAGAGCCCAACGGTCAGATTTTTCTGGCCTCTATAAAAGGGGTTTTTGTCATTGTTTGAAGCCAAGATTTTAGGAGAGCTTTTGTCCAGTTATTTTCATTCTTTTAGCAGAGTTTTCTCCACAAAATAGAGTGCCAATATTTCCTATCAAAAGGGATTTTATCAAGAGAGTGTTTATTGTGATTTCTTGAGTTTTCCATCAAAGTTCTTTCCTTGATTTCTCACACTACACTTGAGCATCCATAGTTATATCTATCCTATAGGAGAGTGTTGTAGTGAGAGTTTTGTTAGGTGATCAAGTGTTTAGATCACCAAGATCCTTCTTTGTATTTGAGGAAGCGGGCAAGTGTGCTCGCGGTGTTTTGAGTTCGGGTGCGGACTTGTTGTACGAGGTGCGGCCTCAACGAGCCGGTGGGCTTGTGGTGTGTAAGGGACTTTGGGAGTCCGAGGGCTTGTAGGTGTTGCGGCACCAAGGAGAGATCCGGTTGGATCGTGCATAGTGGAAATCCTTCGTGTGTCGAAGGCGGGGATGTAGAGCAAGTGTGCTCGAACCTCGAAACAAACCCTTTGTGTTTGCGATTGCTCACTCTTGCTCTCTTACTCTTTTTGTCTCTATTATATCTTGCATTACTTACATTGTATTTACTTTACATGCTTGATATAGCCTTGTGCATATTTGATATACTTGCGTGGGATTGTTGCTAACACTTGTATTCAACCAAGAGAGCCAATGCGGCACCTCAACCCATTCAAGGGGAATCTAGAGGAGTTTGTCCAGAGCCTCGCAAGGGGAATTCGGCAACACTCTTGTGTTATACATAAGTGTTTAATTAAAAGAAGTTTAATTTGGTCAACTTAGTTTTAATTCCGCATTATTTGTTCATAAGTGACCATTAGATTAGCCATCACCTATTCACCCCCCCTCTAGGTGATCTTACAGAAATAATGTCTGTTACATAAAATTATCCACTCCCACAAAATCAGGATATCATAATGACTAGTCATCCCCATATGAGCAATATGCTCTAAGAATACTTAAGGTGAAAGTCCTTTAATGAGTGAATCTATAATGTTAAGAATAGTGTCATCACTATCAACAGACAAAATATGATTCCGAACTTTATCATTGATGACAAGAAACTTGATGTCGATATGCTTCGACTTTACTGAACTCTTGTCACTATTGTAGTAGAGCTTTATAGCTCTTATTGTCACAGTGTAGCTATAATGGCCTCTCGACTAAATCCACCATCTTCCTACAATAAGGAAAATAAAACATGAAGTGGACTTCCTATTGTCGATACATACAGCATAATCTGAATCTGTGTATCCGATCAGCTGCAACTGATCAGATTTTATGTAGTCTTCTATTGATATCGCATTACCTTCTTGACAGTCTTCCAGAGATCAATCCCATGATTGATCAAGTTTCTGTCAAGTTTCTCAACGGTATATGCTATGTCTGATGGGTACAAACTTGAGCATACATCAGACTTCCAACCGCCAATGCATATGGAATGTCTTTCATTTGCTCTTTCTGTAGATCGTTCTTGAGACATTAGAGTAAACTCAACTTATCTCCCTTAGAGCAATTCTTCATGCCACATCTATCTAGCACCTTTCGATATAGGGTTTTTGTGATAAACCTAATATTCCACGTGTCCTGTCACGTTGAATCTGGATGCCTATCACAAAAGAAGCTTTTCCAAGATCTTTCAACTTAAAATTCTTTGAGAGAAAACTCTTGATCTCAAGTAGAAGATCTATATCGTTACTTGCTAGTAGAATGTCATCCACATATAGCACAAAAAATATAAGTCTACTCTTTTTAGATTTATGATAAATGTATTGATCATCTACAATCTCCTTAAAACCAAAATCGGATATTACATGATCAAATTTCAAATACCATTTACGGAATGCTTGATTTAGACCATAAATGGATTTCTTTATTTGCAAACCAAATATTATGAAACTTTCACTTTAAAACTTTCTGGTTGCACCATACAGATTTCCTTCTCAATGCTACCATTAAGAAAGGCAATCTTAACATCCATTTGGTATAAGTTCAGGTCAAAGTGAACCACCAGTGCCATAATAATCTTCAAAGAATGCTTAATGAAAACTAGGGAGAAAGTCTCCTTATAGTCAATGCCTTCTCTTTGAGTGAATCCCTTTGTGACAAGATGTGCCTTATACCTTTCGACATTACCTTACGAATCCCGCTTGGTTTGAATACTCATTTACAACCAATCGGTTTCTTTCCTTCAGGCAACTCTACTAAATCCCAAACATCTTTGTCCTTTATGGATTTTAACTCATCTTTCATGGCATTTGACCACTTATTGGAGTGAATGTTGAGTTTGGCCTCATTTAAGAATGCGGGGTCATCCTCTAGCCTTATGTCAAACTCATGCTATTGGAGATAAACTATATAGTCATTTGTAATGACTGATCTCCTCTTCCTAGTTGATCTCCTAGGCTCTTGTGGTTGAGAATTTTCAGTTTCTACCTCACCAGCATGATCTACTTCAGGATGAACTGTATATGTATCTTGTAAGGATGCAACTGTATTTTCATCTTGAAGTGGAACAACTACTTTATCATTTGGAACAATTGTCATGGGTATAATAATATGTTCTTTCTTAAATATGAAATCTTTATGTAGTTGACTCCCACTGTTCTGAATATTCTCAAAAAAATTTAGCAATCCGTCTTTATGTTCTTAGTGGAGGGACAGTAAACTAAAGCCTTTATACCTCTCAGAATACCCTACAAATAAACAGCTAACTGTCCTTGAGTCCAACTTCTTCTCATATGGTATATATGGTCGAGCTTCCGCTGGACAACCCCAAACATGTAGATGCCTAATACTGAGAGATTTCCCAGTCCATAACTCATATAGGGTTTTAGTTACTGTTTTACTAGGTACTCTATTAAGGAGGTGACAACCATCTTTAAGGCTTCAATATATAATGACTTTGGTAGAGTAATGTGAGCTATCATACTCCCAATCATATCCTTTAGTGTGTGATTTTATCTCTCAGCAATACCATTTTAACGAAGTGTCCCTGATATGGTGTACTAAGCGGCAATACCACTCTTTCAGAAATTGACAAATGATTTTAGACATTTACCTGATTCATCATATCTGTCATAGTACTCACCACCATGATCAGATCTAACGGCTTTAAACATGTCCAATGATTGGGATTTCTCATGAAACAAGTATAGGTACCCATAACGAGAGTAATTGTCTGTAAAAGTGATGAAATATTCATAACCATTCCAAGAAGCTGTAGGGAATGGACCACAAATGTCTATATATACACCAAATTTAAGACATCCTGAACTCTGTTTAATACCTAACTTCTTAATATTTCTTTAATTAATATTCGCTTAGTGCCTAGGCTATTCACATGTAGAGATTCAGTATATAAAGCATGAAGTTTCAATTTATATAGCCATCAATCAGAATTCTAGTACTAACAACTTTAGATTTGGAAAGTAGACTAAGCATTTCATTATCAAAAGTGACAGTAAAACTAGATCTGTCTAACAAATGAAATAGAAATATGATTCTGCCTAAAAGGACGGTACATATAAAGTCTCATCCAAAACTAAAACAAAAAACCAGAATCTAATTTAAGCCTACAAACTCCAACAACTTTAATTGCAACTTTATTTTCATCACCCATGTATACGTATCGCTCAGCTGGGCTGGGCCTCCTTTGGGTTTGGAAGTTCCGCATTGAATCGCTTATGTGAATTATCTATTCATAATTTATAAAGTGGCACTATAGCTAAATTAATCTCAAAACAAACATAAATATGAGATATACCCGCTAAATAGCTATTTCTGATACTTTATGCATTCTTACTTGAGGTGGCTTACTTTCCTACAGAAGAAGTATGCAATGACCTTAGGCTACTTTTCCTACACTTTTGCCACTTAGGATCAGCCACTGTAGTGGTGTTTATGTTCCTCCCTTTAGTTTCACTTTCCTTTTCTTATTAGAAGTTTACCCTGAATGCTAAGTGAGCACTGACTTTATCGGGCATAACACTTCTAATAGTTATAGGAATAGTGTACTTTATGACCATTAGACACCTCTTGTAAGATCTCTCCCACTTACCATAATTGACCTTTTCTTTACTGAACTTTTATTAGTGATAGTAGAGATCCATCAATCTTTAAGGTGTACTCTAGGTGCATGAATTCAAGAACGATCATTTACGTGGTCTTACCACTTCTTAAAGTTTGTACCATTCAATTTAAACTACATAACTGTACAATTTCTCATCAGTTTAACATAAACATTGCATTTAATAAAATTCTACTGTAATAGCCATAAAAAAAATGAATTTTAGAAAATGCAACCAGTCTAACCGATAGAACTGCCGATTAAACTTTCAGAATAAGTTGTGTCTCTATATGCCAACACTGTACTGGCCCAATATAGATATCCTAAAGTCTAGGTCCTATGTAAGAGAACAGCCTTCCTTTGGGCCGACTGTCACTTTATAGGATTGGTCCTAAAGTTTAAGTAATTTATATTGGCCATATAATATATGTAATGACCCGGCCATAATGACAACCTTCCTTTGGGCCGATTGCCACACGCATGGGCCACACAAATTTATGCATCTGTATTCTTGTTCCGCCATCGGACTAGTTGATGAGGGTAATGCAATATGGGCCAATAGTGTAACAACCTTCCTTTGGGCCGATTACCACACATCAAGGTTCTCCCACTTGCATTACCCACATCAAGTATCCGACGCCGTACATAATTCGGCCCAAACAATAGTCTTCCTTTGGGCCGGCTATTGTCCGCATGAACTACATACGCAATTAAATAAGCTCTTTTATAAATTTTTTAACTTGAACATGTACATATTTTTATCTGTGTGTTATTAACTGTAGTAAACATTAATATTCATCATGCTAGACAATATAAGCAATAATATAAATATTAATGAAGCGGAAGCATGTAAGGGTACACATAATCATGATAAATAAACACTTCAATGCCTTCTTTATGTCAACTAACTACTGTTTTGTCATGCATAGTTCCTGTAATACTGTAGTGCTCGTCAAGAGTTTCGAAACGGCTGTTTACATGCCCAAAACAGAGGTCGGATGAGCCCGTAACGGCTAATTGAAGTTTCTATTGACAAAACGGGTCTGCAGTGCTTATCGGTCTGAATCAGACCCGACCCGCAATGGTTAACTTATGGGTTTCCTTAATAGGTCGGGTTTAATAAACTGAATAAAACCCATTAGTTTAATGTGAGATTGATTGAGATTAGGTTTCTTTATTTGAGTAGAATTCTATCCAAAATATCCTTAATAGGCTAGAATTATATCTCAATCACAATACCCAAATCAATCTCAACAATCCCAATTGAAATTAAATATGAGATTAATTAGTAGTAGGTTTCCTTATTAGAGTAAAATTCAATCTCTATCCGAATCTTAGATAATCTCATAATCTTAATTAATTCATGAAACCCAAAATAATTAACCATTTTTTTTTATTATTATTCTTCACAACAAGCATCCGTTTGCCTTACATGTGCATGCATGCACATGTCTGCATGCATGCAGGCCATGTCAATTTAATTTTTTTTTTTTTTTTTGTTGAAAACACTTCACGATGCATGCGCTGGTGCTTCCAGTGCATGCATCTAACATTTTTTTTTTTTTTGAGAATCAAAAATAATAACGCACAGATTAAATTTCATAAAAATATATATACATGTAAAGTCAATAAAAATCACTCCTTTTAACCTTTGATCCAACATATGAGACACAAAATATTTATTGAATCAAAGGAGATATTTTATGATATTTATAGATCGAGATCATACTTTCTGTAAATCCCTATGATCTGATAAAGAGGTGGCTCTGATACCAATTGTTAGATCTAAATTTATTACGTACAAGATCTACATATATACTGTAAGCCTCTTTATCATGATCAAAGGGAAGGAGGGTTTTAGGCATACCTGATTCCATCACGAACACGAAGAGGATGCCGAAGGTTGCACGATCTCGAGGACGCCGGAGTTGAGAGAGAGGATTCTTCTCTCCAGCCACCAAGTTCTCTTCTTTATCCTTAGAGGAGATGAGAGGACTCCAAGAGAGATGATTATTCTTGTTGGTGGAGAGGGAACCCTACTCATGATATATATAGCATCAAGAAACCCTAGTTCAACTCATCATAGATCTAGGCCCTTGATTTATAACACGAGTTCCACACGTGTAGATGAGTCCCACATTCTAATTTAAATACACTCATGGCTAAGTGTAATTGAAAACGTCTAGACCCAAACCATTTAGGTTTGATCAATTCTTTATTGGGTCAAACAACATAGGTTAAGTAGGCGGGTGCAAATATCCAATTGACTTGATTAGGCCCAAAATAAATTAGACTTTAAAACTAATAAGTCTAACAAGAAACACTCGTCTCTTCCTCTCTCATACTGGCAACAATCAGAGCCTAAATGACATGCAATGCTTTTAGGTACTCGGCTGATCTGCACTCTGAAAATATTTGTACTGACACAGTGAACAATACACACACAGATCCTCCCACCCACACACCCACACGGGCGCGCGCACACACATTTTGCATGTGTTATTCAAAACATAGCAGTGCTTAATTTGATGGTTCCAATTCATTGTAAATTTGTGTTTACTTGTGCTTTTCATCCTATAGAAGCTTCCATTTTTATTCCACAGGTGTTTGATTTATAATGGTCATTTCCCACCGCTTCTGTCGTTTTAAGTTTTAGAGCTGATTGTCTGCAAGTGATAGACATTTATGTTTACTATCATTACATTCTTCTCTAATTTTGGAGATAAATTACACCCATAATTACAAATATTTCGTTGCTTGAAAAAATATTTTTCATCAAATGTTAGCTTTGGAGATTTTAGTTTGTTTCTGTAATTGAACTTTAAACTAATCCAGATATGCATACACAGAGAGAAAGAGAGAGAGAGAGAGAGCACAGCCAATCACCAGACATGCACTCCTGTCTCTAATAATTTGTTTTTAGATACAAATATATTGATATTTCTTAATTCTAACATATTCACAATAAGAATGAACAAACAAACTTGTGGAACTGGGAGAGCTCTTATTTTGGGTTGCTATAACAAATGTTCTAAAAGATTTTTCACAATATGCTCTGATATTGAATTTGTGCACCTGTTGATCTGATGCTTAGGGAGATTAAGGTCCTAGAATGTGAATGTGGTATCTATCTTGTTATAGAGTGTAGCAGTCCTCCATTAATTTCTGATTACTCCCAAAAAAAATGATAACTTGGAAAAAATCAATACCTGTGGGAGTTTTTTACAAACGTTCTCACTTGAATCCTTGGCCTTCCTTGGTCAAAATCTGAAATCTGTTGCCATCATCTTGCGTTCCATCCGTGAGTGGTTGATGCACTTTTACTACGCTGACTAAAAAGCCTTTTACTCATGCTGGTGTTGTGAAGAGTTTCATGTAAATGTAGCTTTTAAAATTTCGTTTCTTGATCATTGTCATGGTAGTTTCTTAATTTTTTTTTTACCCTGTTTTCTTGAATAATGTTGGAAATTATAATTCAAACTCTCATGAAAATTGAAAAGTCAAAGTTTGAGTTAGGTTATGATTTTTGGAGAGTCTAAAATTTAGTCTTAGAGTCATAATTAGATTACGATTAGTTTAAGAGTTCCTTATTTTCTTTTAATAAAGTACGTATTAGATTAGAAATAGGAGTTTGATTTTGAGTTGGATTTGTATTGTTTTGCCTACAAAAGAAGAGACTTAGTCAATATTTTGTAATGAAAAGAAAAAAAAGAAAAAAATGAGAGAAACAAAAGTGAGAATTTGTAATTGAAAAAAGTTTGAATAAGATACTTTTTTTTTGGTTCTTCAAATAAAATTTTGTATTTTTTTTTTTTAAAATCAACAATAATTGTGTCTTTGAAGTTCTGAGTACTGTCATGTGAATGATGAAAGTATTTTGGTATATGCAGTTTCTTGTTTAGAAATTTATGAACTTGGGGAAAAAGTGGATTAAACTATGATAAAGTCCTTTTCTAGTTGTATTGCTTTGCATCTTTCCAAACTTTGAATTTGAAATTTATTATGCCTTTGAGCTTGACCCTCATGCCTATATAAGCAATTAAATACAAGAAAAGAAAAAAAAAGAGGAAAAAGAGAAAGCATGTCATAAAGTAAAAGAGAGGGAGAAAGCAATTGCTTTTAGGCTGTTGTGACCCTTACTCTACTTGGTTCAGATCACAAGCTATATAAGTTAAAGGAAACCAGTTACAATCCTCACTGAAATGATTATGTTAACATATATCATTTTGCTATAATTTTTGTATATTTTGATTATGAAATTTTTACGATTGTGATTTTTTTTTTTTTTTTTGGTGCATCTCTCTATATAGGAGTTCACCAAGGAGCCATTTGTCACAAAACAGAAAAATAACATTCATAAAAGCTAAACTGAAAGGTTTATTTATTTATTTTCAATGGCCATATTCTGAACTTCTGTTTTCAATCAAGTCGGTTTAATATCATCAATGAGGGGACCATTGTAGGGATTGAAAGTACACAGATCAAGCTTACTGAGGATAACTACATGATAAATCGATTGTTTTCTCATATGTATTTTTCAACCGAAGATGATGAGAAGACTACGAGTACTCGATTTCTACTTGTTTCATTATCATTATCATGTCAGTTTAATGACATATGGTAGAAGTATCGTTACCAATTAAACTGAAAAACTGTTTTCTCTCAATTTCTGAAGAACATTATCACTAGAAAAAGTTTTACGACAGCTATTTCCCACAAAAGAGTTTATGAAAACTGTGGTTCACAGTTTAAGAGTCTTCAAATATTTCTTGAACATATTGCAGTAGAAACGTAATAATAATACCTTGATCATTTTAGCTTATGTGCCAGTGAAATTTCTTGGGCATATTCTGCCAGTCTTCGATAACAGTATACTCGCATGCTGGAGTTCAGTTGAATGCATTGACCACATAATCTTGTAAAGAGGAGAAGATCATATTTATGCTGGCAAAATTCTAACACTAAATCGAAATGAAATTCCCACAAATGATTGAAACATGCCTTCATTGAATAATCAATAATCAAATACATAATACAATGCACATTTGATGAAGCAGAAGTGTAGTGTCTCCAGGGATGCCGGGCTACACTTTTCCAGCTGAACCAAAAGGTGCATCTTCTCTGCAATCGCTGTCTTCATTGCCTCCTTAGCTGCAGCCATCGCATGAACCAAATCTTTGCTGCGCTTCAGCACAGATTCTGCGTTCACGTTGAACTTCCGTACTCCTAACCGTATGCATTCCTGTCGAAACCAAGTGTTAGATTGTTGGCAGCAAATCTAGAGATTCACATATTTTCACTTATATGCTTGGCGAGTGAAAATGAGGGTAAAACTAAGATACAAGGATTGCTTGTAAGGTGGAGGTAATTCATGACAGTAAATAATCCGAAGATTTAAGATCGAAATCTAAATAAAGACTCTTCTAAAAAAAAAAAAAAATTAAATAAAGACGGTTGTACCTTTACAAGTTCACTGGGAAGACCAGAGGCTCCATGAAGAACTAAACTTACTCCTTTGTTTTCAGTTAATGCATGGAGGTCTTGTGGGAAGAAGTTAGAACTAGTAATTTAGTAGTAAGGAACACAAATAATATTGTACCATCATTCATGTCAAAACCATAAGGGAGGTTTCACTCAAAGAAAATGTAACAATGGCCTAACATCAGCCTTGCATAACTAATCTGACTCTTAATTTCATTTTATTCCTATCTATCCGTTGGCGTCTTCTGTGTGGGGAGAAAAAGTAAAATCTTGTTGATAGAGTTTTTTAAACTCTGTTGAAAGTTAGCCAAAATCGATGCAATCAATGGTATCGAATACGAGAGCGTGTTGGCTGTATCAAAATTGGATTGCACAGGAGGGACCAATGCTATTCGACTAGGGCAAAGACTTTGTCGACTAATGAAACAAAAAGAGAGTTAGAAAATCTGTTTCACTACAGACTAGTCGACTAGACCAAATATCTAGTCGACTAATAGAAGCAATTATCGACTAGGGTATTGGCCTAGTCGACTAATATAGCTACAACAGCCCAGTTGACTAATACAGCTACAATGACCCAGTTTTCAAATTGATTCTGAATTCATTTCTGATCCAAATTAGGTGTTTTTGATTTTGTTTTCTTCGTGATTTCTTTGGCTATATAAGGAGGGGTAGTGTCATCAATATTTATAACCTGTAATTGATTGATTCAATTAGAACTATCTTCCCTTGCCCCGAGGACATATGCAAATTGTCGAACCTCATTAAATCTTGTGTTCTCTCTTTCTTTATTTGTTTAATTATTCGTGTGATTGATTGGCTATTCTCTGGAGGCTATCTTCTCTGTTGTGTAGATTCCCCAACAAATGGTATCAGATCTTTCCGGGTTCAACGGGAAGTTTTTTCGTTCAGGTGGAGCAAATCAACTTGGAGACTGTTTACAGTATCGTTCGGAGGTAAAGATCTGATCTTTCCTATTTGAATTTGTTTTCACTAATTGTTTTCCGCATTGTGTTGAGGAATCTATTGAGGAGATAGTCGGAGAAAGTCAATCTACGGTGAAATCCTTGAACCCACATCCGATGAAGATCGATGTGGTAAAGTTTGATGGCACAAAATTTTTGGGATGTGAAAGTTTGAGGTGATGGATGCATTGACGAATCAAATCTTAAATATACTCTACGATTGAAAAAAAGCCGGAGGAGACTTCTGTAAAAGACTGAGACAAGATGAATAGGACGACAATACATCAAGTATCATGTGCTTTATGAGACGTCTGCAATGAAGATGTGGGAGATTCTCGAGAAGAAATATCTGACGAAGAGTATTGAGTCTCGACTACTTCTAAATAGGAGACTTTATCGCTTCCAGTTGAAGAAGAAACTCTCTATTACTGAGCACATGAATGACTACACGAAGCTTCTTACAGATTTGATTAATGTGGAGGTGAATATCAAAGAAGAGGATAAGGCATTAATTCTTCTGAATTCTTTTCCTGATGAAGAGTATGAGACCTTCGTCCTCACCTTGATTAATGGGAGAAAATCACTTAACTATAATGATGTGTCAGCTGCTCTTATAAATTATAAAGTAAGAAAGAAGGATAAACAATCTTCTTCCTATAGTACATCAGCAGAGGCGTTAGTAGTAAGAGGCAGGGGTTCCAATTAGAAGGGCCAAGGCGTCCGCGGGAGATCAAAATCCAAACAGAGTTCAGAGATCTGAATAAGAACCAGTGTGCCTTTTGCAAAGAGTTAGGACACTAAAAGGTTGATTATCCAAGGATCAAAATAAGGAGTCGAAGATCAAGGCAAATCTCACACAGGTGATCAGTACACAAGCGGATACTTCACAGGTAGGTGGATCAGACTCAGACTCATCGGTATTTTCATTCTCAATCACTACCCTACCATATGTTACTCAGGTGATTCTGAGTGGATGATCGATACAGGAGCTACCTATCATGTGGGTCCCAACAGGGATTGATTTTCTAGTTTTGAGAATTAGATGGATGTTTTGTTGTCATAGGTGATGATCGTCCATGTCATACGGAAAGGATAAGTACTATCTTAGTCAACATATTTGATGGGATGGTGCAGAAATTGAAGGATGTGAGGTATGTATCTCAACTGAGAAAAAATCTTATCTCTGTTGGTGCCTTGAAAGTATTGGGTCTTGAAGTATCTATTAGAGATGGAATTCTCAAGATAGTTAAAGGCTTGATGGTTGTTTGAAGGGCGTCCGATGCAATAGCCTTTACTATTTGAAGGGTAGTATGGTTATAGGGCAAGTGGTGATTTCTACAAATTCAGATAATGATTGCACTCAACTCTAGCATATGAGGCTTGGACATACAGGAGAAAAATATTTGCAAGCTCTTACAAAACAAGATTTATTGAAAGGTGCCAGTATCTGATTGAAATTTTGTGAACATTGCGTCATCGGAAAGAAGACCAAGGTGAGATTTGGCACTGCAACTCATTGCACTGAGGGGATTCTAAATTATGTTCACACAGATGTCTCGGGACTTACCAAGACTGCATCTATTGGAGGGTGTGTCTTTTATAGAGGATTACTCTAGGCAATGTTGGGTATATACTATGAAGTACAAAGGAAAGTTCTTGAGTTGTTTGTGAAGTGGAAGAAGAATATGGAGAAGAATATCGGAAGGAAGATCAAGGTACTCTGTTCAAACAACAGAGGAGAGTATATAAGCGATCCTTTCCTACAGCTATGTGATTGCAGAAAATGTGAGATTTATCATGTAGCTTAGGGCTAACCGGCCGTGTCCTCGAGAAGAGATTCGATGAAAGCGTTTCGATGTATTGTTTTAAAAACAAAGATTGGTGTTGGTATTTTTTAATTGAAAAAAAAAATGAAGAGTAGAGAAGTGATTTAAAGAAAACTTGAAAACTTGGAGAAGATTTTGGAGAAGATCTTTAAAATGCTATGAGAGTGATTGTATTTGTTTGTTCTTAATAAGAAAGAAGCCGGGCTCACTATTCTATTATTCAACTATATGTCATTCTCTTGAAAACTTAAAATGCCTCAACGAGATCATAGGCAAAGGTCAGGTTTTTAGAAGGGATCAAGCAAAACACTTAAGATGAGTTTTAGAAGAATTTATTTCTTTTTGAAACAGTTCTTAAATGGAATATTAAATCATCAAGATTTTCTCAAGTATGAAATAAAAACTAGTTTAAAACTTGTTTTCAAGATTAAAGTTTAAGATAAGTCTAAGTCCATCCTCATGTGCTTCAAGAACCCTCGCCAATATGCAAGGCTTAGTTTGAGCATTCATATGATTCATTGGGTCCTTTTTGTAGAAATCAATTAAGAAGAATACTTATAGAAGAAGAATAGTGAGCCCAGTAAGTTCGAGCAGAGATAAAGCGATGATGAATCTTCTTTGATTGTCACTTTGATGGTTAATTACATACTCTTTTCCTCTCTCGCACTTATTTCTGGATTAAACTATAAAAATAAAATTGAGATTCAACTTCTCATAAACTATCTAATAATGATCCTAAATCTTAAAAATAAAGAAAGAAACTTAAACTAGTCTTTGATCCCTTCTTCTCTATAGAATGCAGTATTTATAGCCAAAAACCCGAGGGGAAAGAGTGTGAACAGATAAGGGGTTTCATCTCTTTTCATTTGTCCTAAAATATTTGCCATTTTGACCTTCTGATTTTGACGATTCTTCGTTGATCTTCGGCTAACAAATTGGATTTTATGAAAATATGAATTTAGCTCATTTTAAACCAGTTTTATCTTCCTTGATTTTCATTGATCTTCAGCTGAAATCGTCTTTATCCTCATAAATAGTTGTCCTTTCTTTAATTTAGATTTAAATCAGAATTAAAGCGGGCTTTTGGGCTTAATTTTCTTCCACCTCTACTAGTAATGAGCCTGCTTTTTATTAAAAAAATAAGACTAAATACATGATTTATTAGACAATAATTATGAGAATGTGACATTTTATATGCAATATAGGTAGCCAATCACACCCCCACACTTATCTTTTTGCTCGACCTTGAGCAAAACATCAAAAACTAATCCTAAAAAATTATTAGACCACTGTCGCAGGTTACTCAATTGTACTGAGCATGTGCAACAAGCCATTAGAACCTCTAGGTTACTCCTAGAGGAGAGTTTTGTCTCGTGAGAATTTTTAGTGGATTACACCCACAAAATCCGTAAAGAAAAAGAAAAGTGTTGGTATTTTCGAAAAGCATTTTGAATAGAGAGAAAATATTTGAGGTATTATTGTAAGAGTTTAAGTAACCTATAAGTTATAGGAAAATCAAAATTTTCACTCCTAAACTTTGTCTCTATTCAAAAATGTGTTATCAATTAAAGTAAAGAGTCAAATTGTATTTCTCATCTAGTCTATTACTTTACCCTAAGTCATATGTGTTGGCCTAAGGTTACAATCATCCGGTTTTAGAGTTTTGATGATCACAAAACATATATAGTTATTTGTACTAATTCAGTTTAAGTGTTTAAGATTATTTCAGGGTTCTTAGGTTTCAAGATGCTTCTTCCCTAAAGGAAGGTGGTGTTAACTCAAGTTGACTCAAAAACAGGATCAAGAATTTAAGTTATTCAATGATGCAAATAAAAGCCCGGATTGAAGATCTTGTAGTCTCCTAGACCTATGTAAGAATTTAATATGTTAAAGAGTAAGGATGATAGTGGTGCTCAAGAAGTCACACACAAAAAAAAATATACACTTTTCAAAATACAAGTTTTTGGTAGTTTTGGTTTGTTGTATATTTGGTATTAATACATGTTTCATAATTCTTCAAATTTTTATATCAAGTTTAGAACATGTATTTTATCTCCTATACTATGCTACTTTACCCTCAAACCCATACAAAATCTTTTTAAAATACTTCAAAATTCAAAAATCTGTTTAAATCCTATTTCAGGCCATTTCGGTCGACCGGGCAGTTGACCGTAGTTGTTTCAGGCCATCACGGTCGACCGGCCAGTCGACCGGACCTTATGGCCATAGGCGTGCACGTCTGTGCACGTCTGCCGATCGACCAGTCCGTCGACCGTCACACCCTGCGGTCGACCGACCGGTCGACCAACTGCATGACCCTAACTCTCGGGTTCTGCCGGTCGACTGGGCCGGTCGATCGACAGTTCAAATTTCTATTTTAAAAATAACCTACGGTCGACCGGGCAGTCGATCGGGCGATCGACCGGAGCCAACGGCTAGTTGCCAAGTGGCTTGCCGGTCGACCGGCCGGTCGGCCGGTAACTGGCCAGATTGGCTCTAACGGCTCTATTTTGAATCTATTTTGTTTTTTATGGATTCTAACGGCTATTTCTTATTTTCAAGTGGCTAAACTCACCCCTAATGACCTAGTATCACTTATAAATGGTATTTATCCATTCCCTATAAATAGAGGTCATTGGTCCTTGGTTTAACACAAGAAAATATCCAAGTATTTAAGTTTTCAAGAGAAGAAGTGTTCATTACTTTCATTTTCAAAGTTCTTTCAAATGCAAAATATTTCAGTTGGTTTCCAAGTCTTCTTAACTTTTACTACTGAAATTTTTTTCTCACTTCACTTCTGAAGGCAAAAATCATACTCCACTTTATAGAAGTTGTAAGAGAGAGTTGTGGTCTTTCTAGATCACCAAGTGACTTGTATTCTTTGAGTTGTGATTCCTCTTATGTGAGCATTGTATTGTTGGAGTTGGGTACTCCGGTATTGTGTAGACCAATTATAATCCCTTGGGTGTAAGGTTCCTGTGTAGAAGTTTCCTTTGTGGATTTAGTGAAAACCTTCATAGTGGTGAAGGCGGGGACGTAGAGCAGTGGCTCAAACCTCGAAACAAATTCTATTGTGTTTGCGATTGTTTTCCTTCTTGCTCTTCGTTGTCTTACATTCTTATGCTTGTGCTAACACTTGTTTGTCTTCATTATTGCATTCATTTTATATTCTTACATTTTCGGTTTGTACTCATATCAATAAGGAAGCAATTAAGCACCTCAACTCATAATTTAGAGGAATCAAAGAGAAGTTCTAGAGCCCTTCACGGGGAATTCGGCTTCAATTTCTTGTTTGAGTGACTGCTTGAATCATATATCTTAACTTATTTTTAAAAGTGCATTTGATTAGCGTAACACATATTCACCCTCCCTCTAGGTGTTTTTCAATTGGTATCAGAGCTTTGGTCTCTAGGTTCTTGGCTTAACATCCTTAGAGAGATCCTAAATTACTAATCATATTTTTCATATTTCATTCTCATACACATTAGTAAAGATGGCCGAAGGTATTAAGACCCCACCCAAGTTTGATGGCCTTAACTTTCCTATATGGAAAGTTAAGATGACCGTGTTTTTGTAATCCTTAGGAAGCCGGGTTGCAAAGGCGGTAACTAAACCTTTTAGCGCACCCCTTGGTGATGTGGACACTTGATCCGATATTTCCACGAAAGAGTTTGACGCCAATACTAGAGCACACTATGCCTTACTTCAATCTCTTAATGATGATGACATTATTAGAATCATACATTGCAAATCCGCATATGAGATTTGGACTCACCTCTTAATCACTCATGAGGGAACATCACAAGTAAAGGGGGCTAAAGTTAACCTCTTACGTTCCCAATATGAAAACTTCTCCATGCAAGAAAATGAATCTGTTGATGATATAGTTACTAAATTTACAAAAATTACTAATCGTCTTGCTTCTCTAGGTGACGGCATCGACAACGATCAAAAGGTGAGGAAGATCATTCGTGCACTCCCACCTTCTTGGAAGTCAAAGCTACAACCTTGAAGGAGCTCAACGACAAGAAGGAAATGGAGCTCATTGGTCTCATTGGGAACCTCAAAACCCATGAGATGGAAAGAAAAGCTAGGGAAGAGATGGCTCCTCCAAAGAAGAAAGCAATCGCTTTCAAAAGCTCTTTCACCTACTCCGACGAAGATGATGAAGAAGAAGATGATGAAAATCTTTCTCTTCTTGTGAAGAACGTTCGGAGAATGTACAACAAAGCAAAATTTCAAAATAGAAGGAAATGGTAAGGAAAGGAAGAAAAAAATCATTTGCTTCAATTGCCGAAAGCCGGGGCACATCGTTGCGGAGTGCCCGAAAAATAAGGGCAAACCCTCCACCTCCAAGAAGCCATACAAGAAGAAGGCCTTAAAGGCTACATGAGATTCGGAAAGTGAATCCGATGAAGAAATTGACACGGCCCACATGTGTTTCATGGCAAATAAGAACACAAACAAGGTAACCCCCGAATCATCCATTGACAATTGTGAATTATCTATGGATGAATTAGGAGAAGCTTTTGAAGAACTATCTCAAAATTATGATTTTCTTAAAAAGAAATATTTAAAAATGAAAAAATAAAATGAAACTCTTAACCACAAAGTTTTCATTCTCACAAAAGAAAAAGATGAATTGTTTTCAACTCTCACCTCTACTCAAAAGGATTTTGATGCTTATAAAATCTCTTGTAAAACAAAATTTCCTCAAATGGATAAAGATGAGATTTTCATGCTTAAGAACAAAATTAACTCTTTAGGGAAAGTTTTAAAGAAATGTGAATTTGATAAATCTAGATTAGAGGTTATGTTTCCTAAGAAACATATCCCAAAGAAACAATCACATGCTACACACACCCATGTTCATAAATCACAACATTCACACTCACATCATGCTAAACGCCCAAAACATGTTCACACTCCATACACTTATGATGCATTCATGTATGGTAAAATTTATGCATGCACATATTGTGGCCAAAAGGGTCATTTGACTAAATTTTGTTATGATAGAATAAATATATCTAATAATCATGTTTGGGTTTGTAATGCTAACATTCAAGGACCCAAGAAAATTTGGGTACCAAAGTCAATGAATTTGTTACATGTATAGGTACACTCCAAAGCTCTAAGACGTAGGGAGGGGTAGTATCTTGATAGTGGTTGCTTAAGGCACATAACATGGGATATCAACAACTTTGCAACCCTATCAAGATACCATGAAGGTGGCACCATCACCTTTGGAGATAACTCCAAAGGAAAGATTATTGGTATAGGTAACATTAAACTTGATTCATCTCTTATGATTGAAAATGTTATTTTAGTTGATGGCCTTAAGCATAATCTCTTGAGTGTTAGTCAACTTTGTGATAAAGGTTTTAATGTAATTTTTGATAACTTAGCTTGTAATGTTTTTGATAGACAAACTAATGCATGTATACTTTCCGATTTCGTGAAAATAATATATACATGATTAATATGTATAATATGCAATGTAATGTCACTTGTTTGAACGCCTTCAATGATGACTCTTGGTTGTGGCATGGGAGACTAGGGCATATATCTTTTGACCATCTATCTAGAATAAACAATAAGGAAGCGGTGAAAGGTGTTCCTTACTTGAAATTTGAAAAGAACCGCATTTGCGATGCGTGCTAACTTGGGAAACAAACCAAGTTCTCTTTCAAATCCATCAAGGATATCAAGATATCACAACCTTTGGAGTTAATTCATATGGATTTGTTTGGTCCTACTAAACCAAAAGTCTAAGCGAAAATCGTTTTGCTTTTGTTTTGGTTGATGATTTTTCTCGTTTTACTTGGGTTTTTCTTTTAAAACACAAAAATCAAGCCTTTTCACATTTTTCAACATTTAGGAAAAGAGTTGAAAAGGAAAATGATTCTTCAATTTTACGAATAAGGAGTGATAGAGGTGGTAAATTCAATAGTCAAACCTTTATCATTTACTGCAAAGAAAATAGAATTAAACATGAATTATTGTGTCCTAGAACTCCACAATAAAATGGAGTAGTTGAGAGAAAAATCGAACATTATAAGAAATGGTTAGGACTATGATAAGTGAATACGGTTTCCCTCAATATCTATGGGCCGAGGCCGTAAACACATCTTGTTACATATCGATTAGGGTTTTCTTTTACAAAAACACTTCTAAAACTTCTTTCGAAATTTACTATTCAAGAATGCCTAATATTTCTTATTTTAAAGTTTTTGGTTGTAAGTGTTTTGTTTTAAATATTAAAGATAATTTAAGTAAGTTTGATGCAAAATCCTATGAAGCTATTTTTGTTGGTTATTCTAACACTATTAAAGCCTATAGAGTCTTCAATAAATAAAATATGACTATTGAAGAATCTATATATGTAAAGTTTGAGGAATCTAATATTTTTATTGAGAATATTATAGAAATAGATTCATTAGGTGAAGAAATAGAGAGGATTACTTTGAAAGACTTGCCTCTATAAGAAGACAAGCCAAAGGTTGATGTGCAAAGTGAAGTTCAAGAAGCTGAAGTGGAGCCACTACAACCACTTCCAAAAGATTGGAGATTCACTCCACATCATCCCAAGGATCTATTTTTAGGTGCAGTATCAAAAGGGGTAACTACTCATTCTAAACTTCATGATCTTTATAGCCATTATGCTTTTATTTCTTATTTGAACTAAAGAACATCCTCGAAGCCGAGGGCGACTCATATTGGTTGCTTGCCATGCAAGAGAAACTCAATCATTTGAGCGCAACCAAGTTTGACATCTTGTTCCTAAACCCCATGATAGACCAACAATTGACACTAAATGAATTTTTAGGAACTAGATGGATGAGTTGGGCAATGTTGTTAGGATTAAAGCTAGGTTAGTGGCCCAAGGTTACACTCAAATCGAAGGAATTGATTTTGAGGAAACTTTTGCACCCATAGCACGGCTTGAAGGCATACGAATAACACTTGCTTTTGCCTCCTATAAAGATTTCAAACTTTTTTAAATGGATGTCAAAATTGCATTTTTAAATGGGTTTTTGAAGAGGAGGTGTATGTTGAACAACCCCCAGGTTTGTTGATCCTACACATCCGGATTTTGTCTTAAAACTAGATTAAGCTCTTTATGGTTTAAAGCAAGCTCCCAGTGTAACACTTGCCCTAATTTAAGCATTTCTTTTCCTAATTAATCATAAGGGGTAATGGGATTAGTATGCATGCTTGATACTTTAGTTAAGTCATGCATATTATATGTGTATGTATAAATAAGTATGTATACATGAGTATTTATACACCCATGTATATAGGTATAAGAATACCCCACATGTGTTTGACTTATTACCACCATGCCCCCATGCTTGTACCTCATGGAGAGGGGGGAGAGGCATGGAGAAGAGTAACTTTGATGGGATGTTTAGGGGACACATGGCACAATCCTATGGAGGGTTAGAGGCTATAAATAGAGGGGATGAAGAGGATTAAACACTTTTTGATAAAACACTCTTTTTCTCTCTTCACAACCTCTCTCCCTCTCTCTCCTTTCACAACAACACAACAGCAACAGCAACAACAACAACAACAGCAACAGCAACAGCAACAACAACAACAACAGCAACAAACAACAACAACAGCAGCAACAACAAGAGGGCAGCAGCAAAATCAGACCATACAACTTCAAGAGTGAGTAGAACATGCTAATCTTAACAACATGATGAGTAGAAATAAGTAGGAATTGAAATAAGTGTAAGAGATATACAAGTATTTGACCTTATGTATGTTTTGGGTTCATGTGTTTCAATTCCGCAAGTATTTCTCATGTTGTTTATGAATCCATGATTTTATTACATGTCTTGCATATTGATATTATATCGGAGGAAGGGACCGGGTTGAACCGGAGGCGTAGAAGGGGAGATTATATATTGTGTATCGGAGGAAGGGACCGGGTTGAACCGGAGGCGTAGAAGGGGAGATATATATATATTGTATCGGAGGAAGGGACCGGGTTGAACCGGAGGCGTAGAAGGGGAGATTATGTTGTATGTATGTGTATATTGATAAGATATAAGTCCTATGATGTAATCATGCTTAAACCCTTAACATCAAATCTGGAATGGCTTCTTAACAGGCACTTTTTGGGTAAGTTAGTCGACTAAGTCCCTGGGATAGTCGACTAAACGTGTGATATTTAGGCAGATACACTGCTGGATAGCAGGATTAGTCGACTACATATAGACTGTAGTCGACTAATCCCAGATACAGAGAGCAAACAGAAAGTTGATAATCTGTTTTTGACAGTTTTAGTCGACTATAGTCAACTTGCTAGTCGACTAATATTTAGGGTTAGTCGACTACACCAGGAGGGTAGTCGACTATAGGTGACATCCTGAGAGTAACACAACTTTTTGACAGTTTTAGTCGACTATAGGAGAATTCAAGTCGACTAGTACTTGAGTTAGTCGACTATACCAAGGAGGGTAGTCGACTACATTAATTCTTGGCTGTTAGTTAAGAAGCAGATTCGTGTGAAATGGACTTAGTCGACTATGGCTTCATGATTAGTCGACTTACAGTTAGTATTAGTCGACTATAGGATGACCTAGTCGACTAGTAAGGCCTTATTACTGTGTTTGATTTTGGTTCCTGGATAATCATAAGATCCTATAAAAATAGTGTAGCGACACATGCCAACCGGACAATTTAGCCATGTATACCTACTTGATAGGCATATTTAACTATTGTTTTACTCACTGAGCCGCCAAGCTCACTCTATTCTAACTCCACCTACAGGTTTGGACAAGGGCAAGGGACCCGCTTAAGGGCAATTGTGCGGGACAAGCGCCACCAGAACCACTGTATTAGAACCACTTTTGTTATGTATATAATTTTGTATAAACATGCGTGCTTTTAGCTGGACGTTACTCTTGACCTGTAATTATAAAGGACCTGGTGCTGGACTCTTACTTGTATGTATATCTATATTTTGACATGATAAATGTAGACTGTGTTCTTATGGATTATTGAACTATATGTGTTAATATGATAAGTCTCGAGTAGATCATACATGTTATCTCTAGTGGAAATTCTGATGTATAGTGAAGAATCTGATGATTATATTGGAAGTATTATACCTTGATGGGTCCCACGCTTGGATTGTACAAGATAATTGTGGTTAAATGGAAAATTTTTAACTGGGACCGTTACAGTTGGTATCAGAGCAATGGTTTAGAAGTAGAAAGAGTAAGAGATGATGAAATTGTTAGGTTACACGTGCAGACATGTGATCATAGTTAAGTAGTTGGCATTAGGTGTCAAGGGATGCATTAAGTTATCTATTGAATCTAAGTTACTCTAAGGACATGAGACTTATGAGTAGACTAAGGATAAGTATAGTTACCAGTGTGTCTATTTATGTTGCTTCTTGATGATAGCCGTATGATTGAGACTATTTCATGGACTTGAGATTGATACGACCTTTTTTTACATGTAGATGGGGGACTCCGATGTATACTGGCCCGTTTCTAGTTCCGACAGCTCGAGTGAGAGCTGGGTGGCGGATTCCATGGACTGGGGGTACGAGTCGGACGAAACTGACCCAGCGGAAACGATTATGCCCCTAAATTGGGTAGATTGTGAGGAGGTTGAGTCGCAGGCATCTAATGAGCCTGAACCGACCAATGTTGACACAGAAAGCTTTGTGGGAGATTCACTTGAGATACCAGTGACGGAGCACTCTACCACGATTAAAGAAGAAGCCCGAAGGGGATTTACATATGGAGGCATCTTTTGGAACGAAACGTGGGAAGAGGATATGGACCTTTATGACGACTTAGACAACTAGTGCTGCGCCGGGGACGAATCACCGGAAGAAGACCCCGAGGAGGATATTGATGATAGCAGCAGCACTAGCGGAGATTCTAGTGGGGATACTCTACCCTATTAAGGGTGAACCTTGGAGCTGACGCTTTTTGATGTATATACATGTATAGGCCTAGTATGTTAGGTGATGGATATCCTTAGGGTTGTTGTATGTACCCTGGCATATATCTTATGAATGCACATGGGTTAGTCGGGATATCCAAGAAGGAAGGCATGTCAGCATAATACCTTTTGTATCCATGATGGATGTAGCCATATATATATATATATATATATATATATATATATATATAGATATATATATATATATATATAATCAGTTGCTTGTTTTCAAAAGTAATGTTGTTAACATGATTGCCTGAGACTAAAGTTTTATCCCAATGCATTCCTATATTGTGTAGAATGTTGATTAGACGCCCTTATTTTATAGGGAGAACAAATGGATTTGAACCAACCACCCCCTGATGAGTCCCTCGATACGACACACTACAGTGAGATGGGGAGTGCACCCCCCGTGAACAATGATGGAGACTCTGAAGTTCAAATGAGAGGGAACGAGGGAACTCCAGGGGTAATGCCGGAGTGGCTCGCACAACTAATGACCAGAGCGAGCAGTAACAACTCCCACCGGGCACTGGAGCAGTTTCAGAAGATGAAACCGCCCGTATTTGAAGGAGAGGCGAACCCCTTACAAGCTGAATCATGGCTTCTTCAAATAGAGAAGATCTTAGAAGTTATGAGTTGCACTGATGAACAAAAGGTGTCCTTCTCTTCTTTTATGTTCCAGAAGGAAGCGGAACATTGGTGGAGGGCAGTAAAGCTTAGTATGAAGAATGCAAGGGAATCAATCACCTGGGAATTCTTGGTGAACAAATTCACTGAGAATACATTCCGGAGTCAGCCAGAGATAAAATGGCAACAGAATTCTTGGAACTACGTCAAGGTTCTATGAATGTATCTCAGTATGATCAGAAGTTCACTCAGCTATCCAGGTATGCTGATGCCTTGGTAAGGAGTGAAGCAGAAAAGACAAAGAGGTTCGTAAAGGGCCTAAGATCGGAGATTCATGGCCGACTGATTCCATTACAACTGAGGAATTATCTCCAGGCAGTAGAAAGAGCTTTGGAGGTAGAAATGGACATACAAGAAGGTCAGGGAGACTGGGTAGAAGGAACTCCCAATTCTAAGCGCCCCCGTTATCAAGGACCTCCAATGATGACGGCATCAGGATCCACCAATAACAAAGGGCCTGGGTTTAACACCACTTTTCATAGAGGAGGAGGGGCCAGAGGCGGGAGAACATGGTTGAGAAATAGAGACACACCCTTGAAGACACAAGCTATCTCTGCATCACATCCCAGAATCTCGGAGGCTCCCTGGTGTCAGAGGTGCAGAGTGAACCATTTTGAAAACTGCCTCCTAGACAGGTCTTGTTTTAATTGTGGAGAGGTGGGACATCTAAGGAAGAATTGTCCGACAATGCGTGGAAGCCAAGGGCCGAGTAGAGGAAGTGGAAGGCCGACCATGAGGACGAATCCTCCCAGAGGACAAGCCAGTAATGCCCCACGTCCTGCTGCAACCCAGTCATCGGTTCAGCAACCTCAAGTGCAAGGCAGAACCTTCGCATTAACCCACCGGGAAGCAATGGCCTCAAATGCAGTGGTGGAAGGTATGATCTCCGTATCAGGACATATTGCCCATGCATTATTTGATCCTGGAGCTACTCATTCATTCGTATCTAGTGCTTTTGCTCATAAACTAAATCAAGTCTCAAAACCCCTAGGATTTCAATTGGTTGTGTCCACACCTATAGGGGAAAATTTGATAGCTAGCACTAGATATACGAATTGTGAAGTGATAATTGGAGAAATGAAGACATCCATTGATCTGATTAAGCTAGGCGAAATGGAGTTCGATGCCATACTAGGAATGGACTGGTTGTCTGCCTGTAGTGCTCATGTGGACTGTAATAAGAAGAGGATTATTTTTAAAATGAAAGGGACTCCGGAAATTATTTTTGAAGGAGAGAAAGTTAGTTATGATATACCTCACATATCAGCCATCAAGGCCACCAAGTTATTGAAACAAGGGTGTCAAGGATTCCTGGCTTCGGTATTGGATACCACCAGGACTGATACAAATATTAAGACTATTCCAATTGTGAATGAGTTCCCTGATGTGTTCCCGGAAGACTTACCAGGTCTGCCCCCAGATCGGGAAGTAGAATTACAATAGATGTAATACCCGGTACTGCCCCAATTTCTAAGGCACCGTACCGTATGGCCCCTGCAGAAATGAAAGAACTTAAAACTCAATTGCAGGAATTATTAGACAAAGTTTTCATTCGGCCAAGTGTATCTCCCTGGGGAGCACCTGTACTATTTGTAAAGAAGAAGGATGGGAGTATGAGATTATGTGTTGACTACCGGGAATTGAATAAGGCAACTATCAAGAATAAGTACCCTCTTCCCCGAATTGATGACCTATTTGATCAATTACAAGGGTCTTGTGTATTTTCTAAGATAGATCTTAGATCGGGATATCATCAGTTGAAGGTCAAACCTGAAGATGTGCCCAAATCAGCTTTCCGGACGAGATATGGACACTTTGAATTTCTAGTCATGCCTTTTGGACTCACTAACGCCCCGGCAGCATTTATGGACTTAATGAATCGGATTTTTCAACCATATCTAGACCAGTTTGTAGTAGTATTCATTGATGATATTCTGGTCTATTCAAAGAATACGGAAGATCATGAGAAACATCTTAATATTGTCCTTCAAATCTTGAGAGAGAAACAACTCTATGCAAAGTTGAAGAAATGTGAATTTTGGCTAGAACAAGTAGGGTATCTTGGCCATATTATATCTAAAGAAGGAATATCAGTAGACCCGGTAAAGATCGAAGCAATCCGAGACTGGCCTAGACCCACTAATGTTACTGAAGTTCGAAGTTTCTTGGGATTAGCTGGGTACTACAGAAGATTTGTAGAAGGGTTTTCTCTGATTGTAGCACCAATGACTCAATTAACTAGAAAGAATAAGAAGTTTGCATGGGGAGAAGATCAAGATAGGAGCTTCCTGGAGGTTAAAGCTAGGCTGACATCTGCTCCTGTCTTAATTGTACCTTCGGGGACTGAAAGATTTGTCATCTTTAGTGATGCATCAAAACTGGGATTGGGATGTGTGTTAATGCAACATGGAAAAGTCATTGCCTATGCATCCCGACAATTGAAGACCCATGAAAGAAATTACCCCACTCATGACTTGGAATTAGCCGCTGTGATTTTTGCTTTAAAGATCTGGCGACATTATTTGTATGGAGTATCTTGTGAAGTTTTTACTGATCATAAGAGCTTGAAATACATCTTCACACAAAAGGAACTGAACATGAGGCAGAGGAGGTGGTTAGAACTAATGAAGGATTATGATATCACTATTCAATACCACCCTGGGAAGGCCAATGTGGTGGCTGATGCTTTGAGCCGGAAATCAGGAGGGACCCTGGCTGCTTTGATGACTCGTCAAGCAAGAATCTTAAGAGATCTAGAAGAAATGCAAATAGAAGTGCGAGTCATTGATTCTTTAAATTCTGAGTATCAACTGAATCAAGTGAGTATCCAAATTAATCTATACGACAAGATCAAAGAGGCCCAACAAGGAGATACTCAAATAAAGAAGATGATGAAGAAAGTGCAAGAAGGAGAACTCAAGGAGTTTCAAATAGAAGGTGATGTACTGCGGCTTGGACGCAGATTATGTGTGCCAGATGTAGCAGAGATCAAAGAAGAAATAATGAAGGAGGCTCATAGCACACCTTATACAGCCCACCCCGGAAGCACAAAGATGTATCAAGATCTGCGTCATAACTTCTGGTGGGAAGGAATGAAGGTAGACATTTCAATTTTTATCCACAAATGTTTAGTCTGTCAACAAGTGAAGGCAGAACATAAGAAGCCCCCAGGTTTGTTAGTGCCTTTATCTATTCCCGAATGGAAGTGGAGTCAAATTGCTATGGATTTCGTCACTGGACTTCCTCGGACGTCCCAAGGACTGGATACAGTCTGGGTAGTGGTAGACAGACTCACTAAATCTGCTCATTTTCTGCCTATCCGGATCAATTATTCAATGGAAAGACTGGCTCAGGTATATGTCCGAGAGGTAATTAGATTACATGGAGTACCTGAATCCATTGTATCAGATCGAGACCCAAGATTTCAATCAAGATTTTGGAAGAGTCTGTCCAAAGCTATGGGCACTAGATTGCAACTCAGTACAGCAGCCCACCCCCAAACAGATGGACAGTCAGAAAGGACCATTCAAATATTGGAAGATATGTTGAGAACCTGTGTGCTAGATTTTGGGGGAAGTTGGGATAACTATTTACCCTTAGTGGAGTTTGCTTATAATAATAGTTATCAGTCCACTATTGGTATGCCTCCATTTGAAGTATTGTATGGCAGGAGGTGTAGATCACCAATCTGTTGGGAGGAAGTTGGGGATAGAAGACTGTTCGGCCCTGATGTAATTCAAGAGACTACTGAGAAGATCAAGCTAATCAAGGAAAGGATGAAGGCAGCCCAGAGCAGACAGAAAGCTTATGCAGACAATCGTCGCAGACCATTGGAGTTTGAGGTAGGGGATAGTGTTTTCCTGAAGGTGTCTCCCATGAAGGGAGTGAGACGCACAGGTAGTAAGAACAAATTAGCCCCTAGATATGTGGGTCCGTTTAAAATACTGGATAAAATTGGACCGGTTGCTTACCGCTTGGCCCTACCCCCTGCCTTAGAACGGATGCACAATGTATTTCATGTCTCTCAACTGAGGAAGTATGTGCCCGATCCTGATCACGTCATCTCCCATGAACCCCTGCATATACTAGAAGATATGTCTTACGCGGAAGAACCAGTACAAATTCTCGATCACAAGGAAAAGCAATTGAGAAGCAAAAATATTTCCTTGGTCAAGGTCTTATGGAGAAATCAAAACATAGAAGAAGCCACTTGGGAGCTGGAAGAGGAGATAAGAAAAGCCTATCCACATTTGTTCCAAGGTACGTTAAGTTTCGAGGACGAAACTTCCATAAGGAGGGTAGAATGTAACACTTGCCCTAATTTAAGCATTTCTTTTCCTAATTAATCATAAGGGGTAATGGGATTAGTATGCATGCTTGATACTTTAGTTAAGTCATGCATATTATATGTGTATGTATAAATAAGTATGTATACATGAGTATTTATACACCCATGTATATAGGTATAAGAATACCCCACATGTGTTTGACTTATTACCACCATGCCCCCATGCTTGTACCTCATGGAGAGGGGGAGAGGCATGGAGAAGAGTAACTTTGATGGGATGTTTAGGGGACACATGGCACAATCCTATGGAGGGTTAGAGGCTATAAATAGAGGGGATGAAGAGGATTAAATACTTTTTGATAAAACACTCTTTTTCTCTCTTCACAACCTCTCTCCCTCTCTCTCCTTTCACAACAACAACAACAGCAACAGCAACAGCAACAACAACAACAGCAGCAACAACAACAACAACAACAACAGCAACAAACAACAACAACAGCAGCAACACAAGAGGGCAGCAGCAAAATCAGACCATACAACTTCAAGAGTGAGTAGAACATGCTAATCTTAACAACATGATGAGTAGAAATAAGTAGGAATTGAAATAAGTGTAAGAGATATACAAGTATTTGACCTTATGTATGTTTTGGGTTCATGTGTTTCAATTCCGCAAGTATTTCTCATGTTGTTTATGAATCCATGATTTTTTTACATGTCTTGCATATTGATATTATATCGGAGGAAGGGACCGGGTTGAACAGGAGGCGTAGAAGGGGAGATATATATATATTGTATCGGAGGAAGGGACCGGGTTGAACCGGAGGCGTAGAAGGGGAGATATATATATATTGTATCGGAGGAAGGGACCGGGTTGAACCGGAGGCGTAGAAGGGGAGATTATTTGTATGTATGTGTATATTGATAAGATATAAGTCCTATGATGTAATCATGCTTAAACCCTTAACATCAAATCTGGAATGGCTTCTTAACATGCACTTTTTGGGTAAGTTAGTCGACTAAGTCCCTGGGATAGTCGACTAAACGTGTGATATTTAGGCAGATACACTGCTGGATAGCAGGATTAGTCGACTACATATAGACTGTAGTCGACTAATCCCAGATACAGAGAGCAAACAGAAAGTTGATAATCTATTTTTGACAGTTTTAGTCGACTATAGTCAACTTGCTAGTCGACTAATATTTAGGGTTAGTCGACTACACCAGGAGGGTAGTCGACTATAGGTGACATCCTGAGAGTAACACAACTTTTTGACAGTTTTAGTCGACTATAGGGGAATTCAAGTAGACTAGTACTTGAGTTAGTCGACTATACCAAGGAGGGTAGTTGACTACATTAATTCTTGGCTGTTAGTTAAGAAGCAGATTCGTGTGAAGTGGACTTAGTCGACTATGGCTTCATGATTAGTCGACTTACAGTTAGTATTAGTCGACTATAGGATGACCTAGTCGACTAGTAAGGCCTTATTACTGTGTTTGGTTTTGGTTCCTAGATAATCATAAGATCCTATAAAAATAGTGTAGCGACACACATGCCAACCGGACAATTTAGCCATGTATACCTACTTGATAGGCATATTTAACTATTATTTTACTCACTGAGCCGCCAAGCTCACTCTATTCTAACTCCACCTACAGGTTTGGATAAGGGCAAGAGACCCGCTTAAGGGCAATTGTGCGGGACAAGCGCCACCAGAACCACTGTATTAGAACCACTTTTGTTATGTATATAATTTTGTATAAACATGCGTGCTTTTAGCTGGACGTTACTCTTGACCTGTAATTATAAAGGACCTGGTGCTGGACTCTTCCTTGTATGTATATCTATATTTTGACATGATAAATGTAGACTGTGTTCTTATGGATTATTGAACTATATGTGTTAATATGATAAGTCTCGAGTAGATCATACATGTTATCTCTAGTGGAAATTCTGATGTATAGTGAAGAATCTGATGATTATATTGGAAGTATTATACCTTGATGGGTCACACGCTTGGATTGTACAAGATAATTGTGGTTAAATGGAAAAAATTTTAACTGGGACCGTTACACCCAGAGCTTGGTATGAAAGACTTTCATCTTTTCTTATTTCAAATGGTTTTGCTAAAGAAAAAATAGATACTACTTTGTTTTCTAAACATATTAAAAATGATATTTTTATTGTTCAAATATATGTTGATGATATTATATTTGGTTCTACTAATGAGCAACTTTGCAAAAATTTTGAATCATGTATGAAGGAGGAATTTGAGATGTCTATGATAGGCGAGCTCAATTATTTTCTTGGTCTCCAAATCAAACAAAGGAGTGATGAATTTTTATAAATCAATTCAAATACACGAAGGAACTAATCAAGAAATTCGGGCTTGAAGGGGCTAAGACAAGCAAGACTCCCATGGATACCACCACAAAACTTGACAATGATGAATAAGATATAAATGTAGACATTAACTCTATCGTAGCATGATTGGTAGTTTTTGTATTTAACGGCTAGTAGGTCAGACATTATGTTTAGTGTGTGTCTTTGTAGTCGATTTCAATCGTGTCCTAAAGAGTCCCATTTGATTGCGGTAAAACACATTATTCGATATCTTAAGGGCATCTTTGAAATGAGTTTGTGGTATCTGAAGACCGGACAATTTTCATGACGAGTTTTTCGAATGCCGACTATGCGGGTTGTAGAATGGATAGGAAGAGTACTAGTGGAACATGTCAGTTTCTAGAAAATTGCCTTGTTTCATGGTCGTCCAAGAAGCAAATTCTGTAGCCCTCTCAATCGCCGAGACGGAGTATGTTGCGGCCGGGGCTTGTTGTGCACAAGTTCTTTGGATGAAACATACTCTCCTTGATTATGATTTGCACTATGACCATATTAAAATATTTTGTGATAATACTAGTACTATTTATATGACTAAAAATGTAAATCAACATAGTAAGACAAAGCACATTGACATTCGATATCACTTTCTTAGAGATCATTATGAGAAAGGTGATATTGAAATTGATTATGTTTCTACCGATTTTCAACTTGCCGATATTTTTACTAAACCTTTTGATTATAATAGATTTTCATTTATTTGTGGTGAATTAAATGTTTGTATTATGGATTCATGAAAAATTTCAAATTTGTATTTCTTGACTTTTTTTTTCAAACTTGACCCTTTTTGATGCATGACAAGAAGGGGAGAAATACTTGAGTTATCATTTCTCTTTCCATGCTACTTGAGTTATCATTTCTCTTTTTCATGCATATTTTATTTCATAAATATTATAATGTTCTTGATAGATATCATGATTTGAGGGGAAGCTTTTTCAAGCTCCTTCCACATTTGTTTCAAAATAACTTATATGTTTTATCATCATCAAAAAGGGGGAGATTGTTGGCCCAATGTTATAATCACCCGGTTTTAGAGTTTTGATGATCACAAACATATATAGTTATTTGTACTAATCCAATTTAAGTGTTTAATATTATTTCAGGGTTCTTAGGTTTCAAGATGCTTCTTCCTTAAAGGAAGGTGGTGTTGACTCAAGTTGACTCAAAAACGGGAGCAAGAATTCAAGTTATTTAACGATGCAAATAAAAGCCCAGATTGAAGATCTTGTAGTCTCCTAGACCTATGTATGAATTTAGTATGTTAAAGAGTAAGGATATGATAGTTGTGCTCAAGAAGTCACATACACAAAAAAAATATACACTTTTCAAAATACAAGTTTTTGGTAGTTTTGATTTTGTTGCATGTTTGGTATTAATACATGTTTCATAATTCTTCAAATTTTTATATCAAGTTTAGAGTATGTATTTTATCTCCTATACTATGCTACTTTACCCTCAAAGCCATACAAAATCTTTTTAAAATACTTCAAAATCCAAAATCTGTTTAAATCCTATTTCAGGCTATTCCGGTCGACCGGGCGGTCGACCGTAATTGTTTCAGGCCATCACGGTCGACCGGCTGGTCGACCGGACCTTATGGCCGTGGGGGCGTGCACGTCTGTGCACGTCTGTCGGTCGACCGGACCGGTCGACCGTCAGACCCCGCGGTCGACCGACCGGTCGACTGACTAATGACCCTTACTCTCAGGTTCTGCCGGTCGACCAGCCCACCGACAGTTCAAATTTCTATTTTAAAAATAACCTACGGTCGATCGGGCAGTCGACTGGAGCCAACGGCTAGTTGCCAAGTGGCTTGCCGGTCGACCGGCCGGTCGGCCGGTAACTGGTCAGATTGGCTCTAACGGCTCTATTTTGAATCTGTTTTGTTTTTTATGGATTCCAACGGCTATTTCTTGTTTCCAAGTGGCTAAACTCACCCCTAATGACCTAGTTATGAATAGTATTTATCCATTCCCTATAAATAGAGATCATTGGTCCTTGGTTTGAATATCCAAGTTTTCAAGAGAAAAAGTGTTTCATTGCTTTCCATTTTCAAAGTTCTTTCAATTGCAAAATATTTCAGTTGGTGTTCAAGTCTTCTTAACTTCTACTACTGAAATTTTTCTCTCACTTCACTTCTTGAGCGAAAAATCATACTCTATTCTATAGAAGTTGTAAGAGAGTTTATGGTCTTTCTAAATCACCAAGTGACTTATATTCTTTGAATTGTGGTTCCTCTTATGTGAGGACTGTATTGTTAGAGTTGGGTACTCCGGTTTTGTGTAGACCAATTGTAATCCCTTGGGTGTAAGGTTCCTGTGCGGAAGTTCCTTTTGCGAATTTAGTGGAAATCCTTCATAGTGGTGAAGGCGGGGACGTAGAGCAGTGGCTCGAACCTCGAAACAAATTCTATTATGTTTGCGATTGTTTTCCTTCTTGCTCTTTGTTGTCTTACATTCTTATACTTGTGCTAACACTTGCTTTGTCTTCATTATTACATTCATTTCATATTCTTTCATTTTCGGTCCATACTCATTTCAACAAGGAAGCAATTAAGCACCTCAACTCATAATCTAGAGGAATCAAAGAGGAGAAGTTCTAGAGCCCTTTACGGGAAGTTCGGCTTCAATTTCTTATTTTGAGTGACCGCTTGCATCATATATCTTAACTTATTTTTAAAAGTGCATTTGATTAGCATAACACCTATTCACCTCCTCTCTAGGTGTTTTTCAATATGCACCTTTGTGACCGTGAAATTTTGACTAAGGGTTCTTTAACTTTAACTCTCATGCCTTATTTATTTATATTTTTGGTGGTATTATTCCTTAGTTCTATTAGACTTTTTTATTTGCCTATGTAATGAGTTTTTAGTTAGTGACACCCAAATCAGATAGTCTTAGGGCACTGGTGAGAAAACACCCTAAGAACTTAAGCACTCGAGCAAACAAGGCCACAAAACTAATGATTTTTATTTATAAAATGTACCCCTTTTAGGTGTGAATATTTATGCTTTATGAGGCACAAGTACCCAACTTAATCAGAGGATATATATATATATTATATATATATATATATATATATATATATATATATTATATATTTATTTATTTATTTTTCCTTTTTTTCTTTTTTATATAAAGCGTAAGAATCTTTATTTCTGAACTCTAAGTGCATAAGTGTGTAAAGTGTGCATATTTCATCAAGGAAAAGATAAAGACTAAATTATTTTTTCAAATTTTCTTCCTAACGCTTGAAATCAAACAAGTCATCTTATTTTGACCAAGTATAACAAATCCTAATTTTGATTCTCCTATTCCTTAAAATTGACTTAATTTCTTATAAAAAAATTTGTTCTTTTTTCAATTTTTATTATATATATATATATATATATATATATATATATATATATTATATATATATATATATATATATATATATATATAAGCTTTCAAAGGTTAGGTCAATCAGAGGTTCTTGAATTATATTCTCACGTGATATATCATTGATTGACTCATTAAAAGTGAAGACTCTCAAATCAAATTTCTCTTTTTTAAAGGGGACTCTAAAATTAGGATCTCCAATATATGTCTTTTCATTAATATAATCACACTCATCCTTAAATAATTTATCAAGAAATAGAGACTCATCTCTGTACCTTCTCTTTATTCTTCACAATTGTTCTCAATGAAGTTTACCTTAAATGTTTTGTCTCTTATCTTATGAGGTTGTTTTTTTAGGTTGAAGACATTGACCTCTATGGTCATGTCTCTAAAATTCAACCTCATGGATCTGTTCCTACAGTTGGTGATCGCATTTGCAGGTGCAAGAAACGGACACCCTAAGATAACGGGAGTTTGAGACCTAAGATTGGATACAGGTTGTCTCAAGAACTATGAAATCAACGGGATAGATAAACTCCCTGACCCGGATAAGGACATCATTAATTTCTTCTTTGGAACTTTCACTAACCGGTCAGCTAGTTGGATGGTGACTCGGGTTGGACTAAGCTCACCCAACCCGAGTTGTTGATAACTGAGAAGGGAAGCAAATTGATACTTGCTCCCAAGTCAAATAGTGCACGACTAATTTCAGCTTGTCCTATTGTGCAAGCAATGGTAGGACAACCGAGATCCTTATACTTGACAGGGATTAGACCTGACAGTAGCTCACTAATATTAGTTGCTAAGAAGATCTTTTTGGGTACCGTTAGTCTTTTCTCTCTTGGTGCGCATGTCCTTAAGAAATTTGGCATATGTCAGGACTTGTTGAATTGCATTAAGAAGAGGCACGTTTATCTTAACTTGATTAAAAATTTCAATTATCTTATCCATGTGTGCATATTGCTTATTATTTGTTATCCTATTGAGAAATGGTACTATAAACTCGTGCACATGACTGGTTGACTTATCCTTTTCATATTCGTCAGATTTGGAAGAATTGGGACTAGAAAAGGTGGATGCTTGTGTGTGGTTGTGATGAGTGGGATTGGTTGGCGTTGACGCTTGATTATCAACTTTCTTTCCTGACCTCAATATATGAACAGTATTATATTGATTTAATGGTTGATCCTCAGCCAAATGGGCTTGTTGGGAATTCCTAAGATTCGTTACTGGCTGACTGGGCAAGGTACCCTTAACCTCTTATTTTGTGAATTGGCTAATTGGCTCATTTGAACCTCTAGCCTCGTTATGGCTTGTGTATGGCTGTTCTGTAATGTTTGAATGAGAGACTCTTGGTTCCATGTTCTTCTCAAAATCAGTCATTCTCTTCTCAAATGGAGGATTTTAGAAAGAAGATTGTGGATCTTGGTTGGAAAAGTTTTGTTGATAATTGAGAAAATTGGGTTGATGGTTGGAAGAATTGTGATGGTAATTTGAAAAGTTGGGTTGATGATTGGAAGAATTATGATTATGATTAGAATATCAGAAGTGGTTTGAAAGGTTTGACCGTGAGTGATCATTATTGTTTTGGCTCCATGAGAGATTCAGGTGATTTTTTCAGCCATGATTGTACGTTGGTGCGTAGAGATTATTATTGGACCTTGAACATATCGCATTCATCGGTTTAGGAAATTGTTGTTGAACTTGAAACACTGGACACTCCTCAAACACATTTTTTTATGGCTTGACAGTAAGTACAACCCAGAGTTGAAAATTAATTTGGGCTGACTTGGTTGACTAGAACTGGTTCCTTAGTTTCTAAAACTTCAGTCTTCTCGCTAGATTTTGATTCTAGCATCTGCAGTTATGGATGGTTCAATTGAATAGAGACCTCCTTTTGAAGAGTTGGAGTTTGAATACTTAGAGTTTTCATTAGTCGGTTCCCATTGGATGGTCTTTTCAGTTAGATTCTCATATAAATCTCATCCTTTATTTTCATCCTTTCACAAGAATCCCCTTTGGCACATAGTTTCTAAGAGGGTCTTGGTTGAGTAGTATAAACCGTTATAAAAAATTTGGTATTGTCGCCATTTCTTTATTCCATGATGAGGACATGGACAAGAAGTCTTTGAAAAAGTACCTCCAAAACGGTTCACTAGGTTCTTATTTGAACTGCATGATGTTCTTCCTAACGAAAGCGGTCTTATAGATTGAATAGAATTGCTTCAAGAAGACCTTGATGAAATCATCTCACGATATAATAGAGCTGACCCCTAAGCTGTAAAGCCATTTCTTGGCTTAGTCCTTAAGAGCAAATGGGACAAATCTTAACCTAATAGTATCGTCTTCAAGGTGTGAGATTTTCTTCATTAAGCATACTTCATAAAATTCTCTTATGAAGAAATACGCATCTTCAGACTCCAAGTCATGAAACTTAGGAGTGTGTTGATGAACTGAGGCTTGAGCTCAAAGTTGTGTTCACCAACCGATGGAAGTTGGATGCAAGATGAAAGTGAAAAATACCTATAGGGGTGAATAGGTGTTAATGCTAATCTAATGATCTTTTTAAACAAGTATGTATGTATGATGCAACCGGTCACTCAAAACAAGAAATTGAAGCCAAATTCCCCGTGAAGGGCTCTAGAACTTCTCCCCTTTGATTCCTCTAGATTATGAGTTGAGGCGCGTAATTGCTTTCTTTTTGAGATGAGTAAAGACCGAAAAATGCAAGTAAATGAAATGGGTGCAATAAAGAAGTGCAAGCAAGAGGTATTTTTCTCACAAGATAGAAATGTAAAGTAATGAAAAGCAATAAGGAAACCAATCGCAAACACAAGGAATTTGTTTCGAGATTCGAGCTACTGCTCTACGTCCTCGCCTCCACCACCGTGAAGGATTTTTACTAAATCCGCAAAGGGAATTTTCACATCTGACCCTTTACACCCAAGGGGATTACAATTGGTCTACACAAGACCGGAGTACCCAACTCCCACCAATCCAACCTCTACACAAGAGGGTTCTCAACACAAGGAAATACAAGTAGCTAGGTGATCAAAGATCACAAATTTCTCTCTTAAAACTTCTTATAGAGTGGGGATGATTTTTGGCTCAAGAAGTGAAGTGAGAAAATTTAGTTGTAAAGAAAGTAAAAAGAGCTTTGAAAAAAACTAAAAAACTTTAACCAAGAAAGCACTTTAGAAAGTGAGCTTGAAAACTTTTTCTTTTCTTTAGAAACTTCAAAACAATAGGGATTTTTCTTGAATTCAACAAGGACCAATGGCATCTATTTATAGGGATTAGATAAGGGCATTTCATCATTTAATCTAGGTTAATAGGTCAGGTAATAGGCACAAGAAAATCAATAATAGCTGAAAGAACCATCACAATCAAAACAAAAAATAGATTTCAAGAAACTAGCCGTTGGGGGCTACTGGCGGCTGTCGGTCGACCGGCAGTCTATCTGGCAAAAGAGCCGTTGGACTTGGTCGACTGGTCGGTCGACCACAGGTTTAAACAAAAAGAATAGTTTGTTCTGTCGGTCGACTGGCCCAGTCGACCGACAAAACCCGAGAGCAAGGGTCTGTCAGTCGGTCGACCGGTCCGGTCGACCGGCAGACATGCACAAACATGCACGCCAAAGCCACAAGGCCCGGTCGACCGGTCCGGTCGACCGATCAGGCCTGAAATAGATTCGGTCGACTGCCCGGTTGACCCTAAGGCCTGAAATAGTTTTATTTTGGGAAAATTTTTGAACTTTGAAGAATTTTTAAATATTTTTAAATGGCTTGATGTTTAAGTAGCATGCTATAAGGGATGATATACATGTGTTGACTGATATTTCCTGCACACAAAATATTATATGTTAGTTTTAAGAATAGATGTGCAAGTCTCAGTTCTAATCCGCGGTAGCAGGGCTATGCGGGTCGTGATCCTCAAGGAGGGACTGCGATGGAAGCGTTAAGCAAGTTTCTCTAAAAATTTATCTTTTTTAGTTATTTTGTTAGTCACGATGGTATTTACAATGGGTGGTATTTACAGTGAAGTGGAAGAGAAGAATTTAGGAAGATGTGGATCTAAACTAAAGGAAGAAAAGAAAGAAAGATTACCTCTTCAGTCTGCTTACCGTTTGAACCGTTGCGATGATTTACCTTTTCTTAGAAGGCGTACAAGCATGGCGTATAGGATCGTCCGCCTTCCTAACTATGAAATAAAAGCAACTATGAAGACCTGTTCATCGCCATAGGCCATCAAGGTTCCTTCTTTGGCTAGGTAGTCTCGAAGCGATTGGTTCTCATGGAGAGCAAGACGTTAGAGAAAGAAACAATGTAGAGAACAAAAACAGAGAGAACAAGAACACAACATTAAATAGAAGAGATGAACAAATAAACATAACAAAAACAAACCTTTGAATGGATTTCATTAACAATTGAAGAAGAGTTGGCTTACACCGCTGTCACCTCAGTAAAAGCATGGACTCTTTCCTCCATGAAAGCTTCCTCCACTCTCAGAATTTACAAAAGATAAACAAAAAGAAAACCTAACCTAGAAGAAAGAGGAAAAACCCTAAAAATCTGAACTTTGGCCCTTTGCTGGACGCTGGACGCTCTGTACGTTGCACTGCAGGGGATATTTATAGGTGCAGAAAGCCGAGGAGTCCTGGATGAACTTGCCCACGAAATCTGGGATTCTGGATCATCTACTTTGCCGCGGAAACGCCGCGGAAACGCGGCACTTTAGTGGCTTCTGGCCACGTGCTTTGGCGCGTGGCCTCTCCTGGTCCGTCCCTGTGGGTTTCTGCTTCTGGAAGTTTGATCCTAGCCTTTTAATCTGGATTTTCGAGATAACTTGGTAATCAAGTTACTCTTAATCCAGATTTCTTCAAATCTTCTTCCCACGAATTTTCTTCTTATCTTGGCCATTTATCCTCATCCTGCATGAGTTTAGGGTTGGGTAGAATTCTATCCTTCCCTCAACTTTAATAATTGCAACTTTTAGCCCTTGTATTTGCATTTTGACTCTTTGTATTTGCGCTTTTTCACCTGGGCTTCAAACATGGGCTTGGATCTGGGCTTTTGGGCTCTTTAGGCTTTATTTATTGCTAAAATAACAATTCGAGGCCTGCACACAATAAATTACAAATTATTAATAAATGTGCAGAATTAAATGAATAAATATGAAAATGTGATGGTAAATATGATGAAAAAAATGCACTTTTGACTACCAATCACACCCCCACACTTATCTTTTTGCTCGTCCTCGAGTAAAAACAAAGAAAAAGAAAAGAAAAGAAAAGTTAATCTAACCTAACTCACTTTCGTAGGAATCACGGTTGCACTTAGCATGTGCAACAAGCCGTTAAACCTCTAGGTTACCCTAGAGGACGAGTGTTGTCTCGTGAGGGTTTTCAGCGGATTGCACCCACAAAATCCATAAAAAGGAAAATATTTGAATTATTATTGAAGAGACTAAGTAGTCTATAAGTTTTAGGATCCTCATTTTTATTCATTCTTCAAACTTAGTCTTTATAAAGTCAATTGTTATTCATTTTAGGTAAAGATTAAATTGAATTTCTAATATAGTCTTTTTCGTTACCAAAAGTCATACGCACCCTTGTGAATCTAGGAATTCCTTAACTTGGACTCTCATGCCTCTTTATTATTTTTATAACATCATCTAATTTTCTTTCGTGTAAGTATCAAGGCTTCTTGAGGCCCTCATACCTAACTAATTGACTATTAGATGTGTTAATATATTTTTTTTTTTTGGCATGTATAGCTCATCTAATTTTCTTTCGTATAAGTATCAAGGCTTCTTAAGGCCCTCATACCTAACTAATTGATTATTAGATGTGTTAATACGTATATTATATTTCTTAGTTTTCTTAGGCTTTCTAATCCACCCATGTAGCGAACTTAAAGTCGATGACTCCCAAACCGGTTGGCTTTAGGGCACCAGGTGAGAAAACACCCCGCGGACTCAAATTCGAGTGAACTAGGCCCCAAAACTAAGGACTTTATTTTATTTACTCACCTTTAGGCATGAATACTTATGCTTCTTGAGGCACATGTATCAGCTTAATTGGTGATTTTTTTCTTCTTCCTTTTTTTTTTCTTTTTTTTTTTTTATGAGGCACAAGGTCTTTGTCTTAGAATCCTAGATATGCATTTGGTATGCACATTTCATTAAGGTAAAAATCAAGACCAATTATTTATTCAATTTCTCTCCTATACCTAAAATTTGAACAATTTATTTATTTTGACCAAGTTTTTAGAAATCCTAATCATGATTTTCCTAATCCTTAAAACTAACTTAGATTTCTTTCAAAAAATAAGTCAAAATATTTCCTTTTTATAACATTTTTTTTAATTTTTTTTTAGATTTTTTTTTTTTTTTTAGCAAATTTTTTTTTATTTCTACCTATGTTAGTATGTTAGTAAAGCCCACCCCCACACTTATCTCATGCATTGTCCTCAATGTATGAATGAATGCATATATGCATGAAATAGAATAAGGGAAGGCGGAAGTTACCTTAGGGTGGTGGTTCCGGAGGTGGTCTAATTGGGCCAAGCGTTGCTACCCAATCAAGATAACAGATAATTTGGTGGAACCCACCAGAAACTTTCCTTACATAACCCACTAAAATATATGTATAATTATTTTTTAGTATTTCCACCCCATCAAATTTCCAAATTTCATAATAAATTTCAGAGTTAATTGTCTCAACCTCCTTGTCCCAAAATGGAATATGAAAAGATGGAATTATTGACTTGGACATTATAGGTGCTGGAACGAATACCGACTCAGGGAAGAAGCTCAAATCAAGTAAGGGCTCAGGAGTCGGGCTAAGTTCGAGAAGTGGGTCCAAGTCAAAAAATTTAAACTCAAGTCCACAATCATCTTCCCACAATGGAATGTGACTCAATGGTGGTGATTCAAGTTCAGGAATGATAGATGTGGGGATCAAAACTGACTCTAAAATATTACCTAAGTCGGGTAGCAAAACAGGAGTCAATAATGATTCAGGAATTTGAACTTGATCATAGATTTGAGAATCTAGGTCACATTCGAGTTCTAATTCGGGAAAGGAAAAACTTGCCAAATTATCAGAATTTGAAGTTTCGGCAAGTTCACAAGATGGTACTGAATTAGAAACTTGTTGTTCCAAGCAACTTGGTTCGTCGGCTCTAATCAAGTGGTCATCGATATCAGAATCAGCCGGCCGGTGTAAGCATTCCACCATCAAATCTATGTCATGATCACGGGCTAATTTAGCCTCAGTCATGGCAGCTAGCATCCCTTCATAGTCGATAGGTGGATCATATTCTGATTGGACTTGAAAATAGGACGGGTAATCGTGATAAATTTGTGAGTCGGTGGACTCACGTATCATCATGTCTAAAATTGATGGTGATTTTTGCTTGGACTCATTCCTACTCATCATTTCCAAGATAGATGGATTTCTATTCTGAATGGGTGGATCTGAGTATGAATTTGGGAAGAATGTGGACTAGATGGATATGAAGGACAATTAGGTTGAGAATTAGACTCGGGGGACTCGAAACCCCATGAACTCTGTGACGAGTTGAAATTATTATGAAGATTATAGTCATAAGATGGAGTGTGTGGGTTATATTCATTCGATAAGACCATTCCGGCACACTAGATTGGTCAAAGTTAGGGTATGCCGGGTTGGTAATATCCGAATAATAGTTAGGGGTGTAATATGGATTAAAATTGGAATTATTATTATATGCCATATCACACCAACACAAACAAAACAAATAAACAAACAAAAGAAAAATTCTAATCTAAGTTAGGGTAGACCTATGACCTAGACGACTCCTAACTGGTTAGACTGTCCACGGGAGGTCGGGTGCAGACTTTGACCACAAGTTAATCAGCCAGGTCAGGGCAAGAATGGTGGGAGGTTTTCCGTCAAAGACGTTCCTTAATTAAATAACCACCAATCTTCGGGCTTTCGGCCCTCAATCCCCTTCCTAGACACTGATTTGGCAAGAGTCAACTTCCAACACTGTTCCCCCTTAGGATAATCTCCTATTGAGTCCGAGATGTCCCTAGGGCCAATGTCTACTCAGTTTTAGTTAGGCTTGGGTTAGTGAGTGCTTGGGATATGATTTTTGGGCTAAGGAAGGGTGATGAAATCCCCACCTTATCTTGTTAATGGGTTATGCCCTTAAGATGAATTAGTGCAAGTGTACAAGATAAATAGATAAGAATCACTCAAAGCAGAAAATCAACCAAGAGATGAATCCTATTCTACATGCAATGCGTACGTACCTTGCTTCTCCAGCACTCTTCAACAGTAAAAATAAAGGAATTGAAAAGACACGTGCCTAATATGCAAACGTCTAATCAATTTTATCTTTAACAACAAATAATTTACTGTTGAATTAATTAGCAGTATACAGGTTTATCACAGAACAAAACAGAATATATCAATAAGCAGTATTTTAATTTACAGAGACCTGCAAAAAAAATTCAGTGAGTAATTCACTGCAATTGCCGCGGATCCGCGGCTCTGGCCGCGTTTCCGCGGCAAAGTTGCAGGTCCTTGTGCTCTGCCTTCGAGGGCAGAGGCACAGGATAGCTATATATCCACTGCTGCGATAAGTTTCTGTTTCCTGTTCTCCAAACCTGCAAACAGAAAAGAATAAAGAATTAGTTAAAAATTAAATTTTTTTTATTTTAGAGATAACTTACCGTCCCTCCCCGGCAACGGCGCCAATTTGTTGACTGATATTTCCTGCACACAAAATATTATATGTTAGTTTTAAGAATAGATGTGCAAGTCTCAGTTCTAATCCGCGGTAGCAGGGCTATGCGGGTCGTGATCCTCAAGGAGGGACTGCGATGGAAGCGTTAAGCAAGTTTCTCTAAAAATTTATCTTTTTTAGTTATTTTGTTAGTCACGATGGTATTTACAATGGGTGGTATTTACAGTGAAGTGGAAGAGAAGAATTGAGGAAGATGTGGATCTAAACTAAAGGAAGAAAAGAAAGAAAGATTACCTCTTCAGTCTGCTTACCGTTTGAACCGTTGCGATGATTTACCTTTTCTTAGAAGGCGTACAAGCATGGCGTATAGGATCGTCCGCCTTCCTAACTATGAAATAAAAGCAACTATGAAGACCTGTTCATCGCCATTGGCCATCAAGGTTCCTTCTTTGGCTAGGTAGTCTCGAAGCGATTGGTTCTCATGGAGAGCAAGACGTTAGAGAAAGAAACAATGTAGAGAACAAAACAGAGAGAACAAGAACACAACATTAAATAGAAGAGATGAACAAATAAACATAACAAAAACAAACCTTTGAATGGATTTCATTAACAATTGAAGAAGAGTTGGCTTACACCGCTGTCACCTCAGTAAAAGCATGGACTCTTTCCTCATGAAAGCTTCCTCCACTCTCAGAATTTACAAAAGATAAACAAAAAGAAAACCTAACCTAGAAGAAAGAGGAAAAACCCTAAAAATCTGAACTTTGGCCCTTTGCTGGACGCTGGACGCTCTGTACGTTGCACTGCAGGGGATATTTATAGGTGCAGAAAGCCGAGGAGTCCTGGATGAACTTGCCCACGAAATCTGGGATTCTGGATCATCTACTTTGCCGCGGAAACGCCGCGGAAACGCGGCACTTTAGTGGCTTCTGGCCACGTGCTTTAGCGCGTGGCCTCTCCTGGTCCGTCCCTGTGGGTTTCTGCTTCTGGAAGTTTGATCCTGGCCTTTAATCTGGATTTTCGAGATAACTTGGTAATCAAGTTACTCTTAATCCAGATTTCTTCAAATCTTCTTCCCACGAATTTTTCTTATCTTGGTCTTTTATCCTCATCCTGCATGAGTTTAGGGTTGGGTAGAATTCTATCCTTCCCTCAACTTTAATAATTGCAACTTTTAGCCCTTGTATTTGCATTTTGACTCTTTGTATTTGCGCTTTTTCACCTGGGCTTCAAACATGGGCTTGGATCTGGGCTTTTGGGCTCTTTAGGCTTTATTTATTGCTAAAATAACAATTCAAGGCCTGCACACAATAAATTACAAATTATTAATAAATGTGCAGAATTAAATGAATAAATATGAAAATGTGATGGTAAATATGATGATAAAAATGCACTTTTGACTACCAATCAACATGATTTTAACTAGATGTAAAAATATGAAATATTTTGAGACATGTATATCAATCAAGACATGCACCTAATCCAACTAACCAAAACAAAAACCGTATTTTGAAAAATGAAAGTGTGTGTGTGTTTTCTTGAGCCAACTTATCATAACCTTACTCTTTAACAAACTAAATCTTACAAGGTTCTTAGGTGACTACAAGATCTTCAAATTTAGGCTTCTTCATATGCAATGTTGAATAGCTTGAATTCATGATCCCGAATTGAGTCAACTTGAGTCAAAAATACCTTCCTTTAGGGAAGAAGACATCTTGAATGCTTAGAACCCTGAAACACACTTAAACACTAAAATATGATTAGTAAAAATAACTATATATATTTTGTAATTATCAAAACTCAAAAACGGGTGATTGTAACCATGGACCAACAATCTCCCCCTTTTTGATGATGACAAAACATATGAGTTATTTAACAAAAAAAAGGGAAAAAATGGGAAAGGAGCTTGGAGCTTGCTCCTCAAATCATGCTATATATATGAAAGGCTATATACATGAATGAAAAGTAAAAATAAGAACTTGGCATAAGAATTCAAAACATATAGCTCAATAAATAATAACTCAAAACATAAAACACATAACTCAAAACTCAAAACTCAAAACTTAAAACTCAAAATACATAACTTAAAACTCATAACTCAGAAACTCAAAACTCAAAATAATAAACTAACTTTTTCTCCCCCTTTTTATCATACATCAAAAAGGGTAAACATTGTTAAAAAAAAATTCGTGATTCCATAACACAAACATTCAATTCCCCACAAATAAAAGAAAATTTAGTATAGTCTAGTGGTTTTGTAAATATATCGGCAAGTTGAAAATCGGTAGAAATATAATCAATGTCAATATCACCTTTCTCATACTGATCTCGAAGAAAGTGATACCGAATGTCAATGTGCTTAGTCGTACTATGTTGATTTGTATTTCTAGTCATATGAATAGTACTAGTATTATCACAAAATATTTTAATATGGTCATAATGCAAATCATAGTCAAGGCGAGTATGTTTCATCCAAAGGACTTATGCACAACAAGCCCCCGCCGTAACATACTCCCCTCGGCGGTTGAGAGGGCTACCGAATTTTGTTTCTTGGAAGACCATGAAACAAGACAATTACCGAGAAATTGACATGTTCCACTTGTACTCTTCCTACTCTACAACCCGCATAGTTGGCATCCGAAAAACTCGTCATTGAAAATTGTCCGGTCTTCGGATACCACAAACCCATTTCAATTGTGCCCTTAAGGTATCTAATATGCGTTTTACCGCAATCAAATGGGACTATTTAGGACACAATTGAAATCGAGTACAAAGACATACACAAAACATAATTCCGGCCTACTAGCCGTTAAATACAACAAGCTACCAATCATACTACGGTAGAGTTTAATGTCTACATTTGTACTTTGTTCATCCTTGTCAAGCTTTGCGGTAGTAGCCATGTGAGTTTTGCTTGTCTTAGCCCCTTCAAACCCAAATTTCTTGATAAGTTCTTTCGTATACTTGGCTTGATTGATGAAAATCCCATCCTTTCTTTGCTTGATTTGGAGACCAAGGAAGTAGTTAATCTCGCCCATCATAGACATCTCAAATTCCTCCTTCATGCATGATTCAAAAGCTTTGTAAAGATTTTCATTAGTAGAATCAAATATGATATCATCAACATATATTTGAACTATAAGTATATCATTTTCAACATGTTTGGTAAACAAAGTAGTATCTATTTTTTCTTTATTAAAACCATTAGAAATAAGAAATGAAGAAAGTCTTTCATACCGAGCCCTAGGGGCTTGTTTTAAACCATAAAGAGCTTTGTCTAGTTTGAAAATAAAATCCGGATGTGTAGGATCAACAAGCCCGGGGGGGTGTTCAACATACACCTCCTCTTCAATAAATCCATTTAAGAAAGCACTTTTTACATCCATTTGAAAAAGTTTAAAATCTTTATATGAAGCAAATGCAAGTGTCATCCGTATAGCTTCAAGCCGTGCTATGGATGCAAAAGTTTCCTCAAAATCGATACCTTCGACTTGAGTGTAACCTTGGGCCACTAACCTAGCTTTATTCCTAACAACATTTTCCTACTCATCCAACTTGTTCTTAAAGATCCACTTAGTACCAATTGATTGTTGGTCTATCGTGGGGCCTAGGAACAAGATGCCAAACCTGGTTGCGCTCGAATTGATTGAGCTCCTCTTTCATGGCAAGTAACCAATATGAGTTGCCCTCGGCTTCGAGATTATTCTTTAGTTCAAAATGAGAAATAAATGCATAGTGCCCACAAAGATCATGAAGTTTAGAACGAGTAGTTACCCCTTTTGATACTTCACCTATAATAAGATCCTTGAGATGATGTGGATTGAATCTCCAATCTTTTGAAAGTGGTTGAGTTGTCTCCACTTTAACTTCTTGAACTTCATTTTCTTCATCACCCTTTGGCATGTCTTCAAGAATAGGTGAGTCCTTTAAAGTAATTTTCTCCATGTCTTCATTTAGCGAATCTATTTCTATAATATTCTCAACAAACACATTAGATTCCTCAAACTTCACATGTATAGATTCTTCAATAGTCAAGGATGATTTATTGAAAACTCTATAAGCTTTACTAGTGTTAGAGTAACCAATAAAGATTGCTTCATAAGATTTTGCATCAAATTTACTTAAATTATCTTTAGTATTCAAAACAAAACATTTACAACCAAAAATTTTAAAGTATGAAACATTTGGTTTTCTTGAAAAATAAATATCAAAAGATGTTTTAGAAGTGTTTTTGCATAAGAAAACCCTATTTGATATGTAGCAAGATGTGTTAACGGCCTCGGCCCATAGATAATGAGGGAGACTATACTCATTTATCATTATTCTAGCCATCTCTTGTAATGTACGATTTTTCCTCTCAACGACTCCATTTTGTTGTGGAGTTCCAGGACAAGATAGTTCATGCTTAATTCCATGTTCTTCGTAAAAAGTGGTAAAGGGTTGGTTATTGAATTCACCACCTCTATCACTTCTTATTCTTAAAATAGAAGAATCTTTTTCCTTTTCAACTCTTTTCTTAAAGGCTTGAAAATATAAAAAGGCTTGATTTTTGTGTTCTAAAAAGAAAACTCAAGTAAAATGAAGAAATTATCAACTAAAACGAAAGCAAAACGATTCCCACTTAAACTTTTGGTTTGTGTAGGACCAAACAAATCCATATGGATCAACTCCAAAGGTCGTGATGTTATGATATCCTTCATTGATTTGAAAGAGGACTTGGTTAGTTTCCCAAGTTGGCACGCATCGCAAATGCGGTCCTTTTCAAATTTCAAGTAATAAATACCTTTCACCATTTCCTTATTGTTTAATCTAGATAGATGGTCAAAAGAAATGTGGCATAATCTCCTATGCCACAACCAAGAGTCATCATCGAGGGCATTTAAACAAGTAGCATTGCATAGCATTTTAGACATATCAATCATGTATACATTGTTTTCACGAAATCCGAAAAATATACATGTATTGGATTGTCTATCAATAACACTACATGCTAGGTCATCAAAAACAACATTAAAACCTTTGTCACAAAGTTGACTAACACTCAAGAGATTATGCTTGAGGCCATCAACTAAAATAACATTTTCTATTAAAGGAGATGTACCAAGATTAACATTACCAATACCAATGATTTTTCCTTTGGTGTCATCTCGGAAGGTGACGGTGCCACCTTAATGGTATCTTGATAGGGCTGTGAAGTTGTTGATATCCCAAGTCATGTGCCTTGAGCAACCACTATCAAGATACCACCACTCCCTACGTCGTTGGGTTTTAGAATGTACCTACATCATTTAACAAATTTGTTGACTTTGGTACCCAAACTTTCTTGGGTCCTTGAATGTTAGTATTCCGAACCCAAACATGATTATGCGATGCATTAATCCTATCATAGCAAAATTTAACCAAATGACTTTTACGGCCACAATATGTGCATGCATAAACTTTACTATACTTGAACGCATGATGAGTGTGTGGAGTGTGGGCATGTTTAGGGTGCTTAGCATGATGTAAAGGTTGTGATTTATGAACATGAGTATGAGTAGCATGTGAATGTTTCTTTGGGACATGTTTCTTAGGAAACATAGCCTCTAGTCTAGTTTTATCAAATTTACATTTTTTTTAAAACTACTCCTAATGAATCAATTTTCTTCTTTAGCAAGGAAATCTCGTTTTCATCAATTTGTGAAAATTACCTTTGTGAGAAATTTTATAGTCATCAAAATCCTTTTGAGTAGAAGAGAGAGTTGAAAATAATTCATCTTTTTCTTTTGTGAGAATTAAAACTTTGTGGTTGAGTGATTCATTTCCCTTTTTCATTTTCAAGTATTTCTTTTTGAGAAAATCATAGTTATGAGATAGTTCTTCAAAAGCTTCTCCTAGTTCATCTATAGATAGTTCATAATCAATGGATGTATCGGAAGTTACCTTGCTTGTGCTTTCATTTGCCATGAAGCACATGTTGGCGGTGTCGACTTCCTCATCAGATTCACTCTCTGAGTCCCAAGTAGCCTTTAAAGCTTTCTCTTTGTATGGCTTCTTGGAGGTGGTGGGTTTGCCTTTGTTTTCCGGACATTCCGCAACAATGTGACCCGGCTTCCGGCAATTGAAACAAATGATTTTCTTCTCTTCTTTACCTTGCCATCTCCTTTTATTTTGGAACTTGCCTTGTTGTACATTCTCCGAACGTTTTTTACAAGAAGAAAAAGATCTTCATCATCCTCTTCTTCATCATCCTCGTCGGAGTAGGTGGAAGAGCTCTTGAAGGCAATTGCTTTCTTCTTGGGAGGAGTCATCTCTTCTCTTGCTTTTCTTTCCATCTCATGGGTCTTGAGATTCCCAATGAGACCGATAAGCTCCATTTCTTTCTTGTCATTGAGCTCCTTCAAAGTTGTGGCTTTGACTTCCCAAGATGGAGGGAGTGCACGGATGATCTTCCTCACCTTTTGGTCATTGTTAATACCGTCACCTAAAGAAGAAAGTCCATTAGTAATCTTTGTAAACTTAGTAACCATATATTTATGGTTTCATTCTCTTGCATAGAAAAGTTTTCATATTGGGAACGAAAAAAGTCGATTTTTGCCCTCTTTACTTGTGAAGTTCGCTCATGAGTGACAAGTAGGTGAGTCCAAATCTCATGAACAAATTTGCAATGAATGACTCTAGAAATTTCATCGTCATTAAGAGCTTGAAGCAAGGCATAATGTGCCCTAGCATTAGCGTCAAACTCTTTCGTGGCAATATCGGACCAAGTGTCCTCATCACCAAGGGGTGCACTAAAAGGTTTGGTCACCGCCTTTGCAACCCGACTCCCTAAGGATTATAAAAACATGGTCATCTTAACCTTTCATATGAGAAAAGTTAAGGCCATCAAACTTGGGTGGGGTCTTAATTCCTTCGGCCATTTTTACTAAGTGTATGAGGATTGAAAAATGAATAGAGTGATTAGCAATATAGGATCCCTCTAAGGTTGTTAAGCCAAGAACTTAGAGACCAAAGCTCTAATACCAATTGAAAAACACCTAGAGGGGGGGTGAATAGGTGTTAATGCTAATCTAATGATCTTTTTAAACAAGTATGTATGTATGATGCAACCGGTCACTCAAAACAAGAAATTGAAGCCGAATCCCCGTGAAGGGCTCTAGAACTTCTCCTCTTTGATTCCTCTAGATTATGAGTTAAGGCGCGTAATTGCTTTCTTGTTGAGATGAGTAAAGACCAAAAATGCAAGTAAATGAAATGGGTGCAATAAAGATGTGCAAGCAAGAGGTATCACAAGATAGAAATGTAAAGCAATGAAAAGCAATAAGGAAACCAATCGCAAACACAAGGAATTTATTTTGAGGTTCGAGCTACTGCTCTGCGTCCTCGCCTCCACCATCGTGAAGGATTTTCACTAAATCCGTAAAGAGAATTTTCACACCGGAACCTTTACACCCAAGGGGAGTACAATTGGTTTACACAAGACCGGAGTACCCAACTCCCACCAATTCAACCTCTACACAAGAGGGATCTCAACATAAGGAAATACAAGTGGCTAGGTGATCAAAAGATCACAAACTTCTCTCTTACAACTTCTTATAGAGTGGGGATGATTTTTGGCTCAAGAAGTGAAGTGAGAAAATTCAGTTGTAAAGAAAGTAAAAAGAGCTTTGAAAACAACTGAAAAACTTTAACCAAGAAAGCACTTTAGAAAGTGAGAGCTTGAAAACTTTTTCTTTTCTTTAGAAACTTCAAAACAATAGAGATTTTCTTGAATTCAACAATGGACCAATGGCATCTATTTATAGGGATTAGATAAGGGCATTTCATCATTTAATCTAGGCTAATAGGTCAGGTAATAGGCACAAGAAAATCAGAAATAGCTGAAAGAACCATCACAATCAAAACCAGAAAACAGATTTCAAGAAACTAGCCGTTGGGGGCTGCTGTCGGTCGACCGGCCCGGTCGACCGGTGGTCATCTGGCAAAAGAGCCGTTGGACTCGGTCAACCGGTCGGTCAACCGCAGGTTTAAACAAAAAGAATAGTTTGTTCTATCGGTCGACTGGCCTGGTCGACAACAAAACCTGAGAGTAAGGGTCTGTTAGTCTATCGACCAGTCCGGTCGACCGGAAGACGTGCACAAACGTGCACGCCAAAGCCACAAGGCCCGGCCGACCAGTCCGGTCGACCGATCAGGCCTGAAATAGATTCGGTCGACCGCCCGGTTGACCGTAAGGCCTGAAACAGTTTTATTTTGGGAAAATTTTTGAACTTAGAAGAATTTTTAAAATATTTTCAAATGGCTTGATGTTTAAGTAGCATGCTATAAGGGATAAGATACATGATTTAAACTAGATGTATAAATATGAAATATTTTGAGACATGTATATCAATCAAGACATGCACCTAATCCAATTAACCAAAACAAAAACCATATTTTGAAAAATGAAAGTGTGTGTGTGTTTTCTTGAGCCAACTTATCATAACCTTACTCTTTAACAAATTAAATCTTACAAAGGTTCTTAGGTGACTACAAGATCTTCAAATTTAGGCTTCTCCATATGTAATGTTGAATAGCTTGAATCCATGATCCCGAATTGAGTCAACTTGAGTCAAAAATACCTTCTTTTAGGGAAGAAGACATCTTGAATCCTTAGAACCTTGAAACACACTTAAACACTAAAATATGATTAGTACAAATAACTATATATGTTTTGTAATCATCAAAACTCAAAAACCGGGTGATTGTAACCTTGGGCCAACAGAAAGTGAGGTTCCCATGAGGTAGAACCTATCCTGTAATGATATCAGTTGTAATATCCCCAGTTTAAAATACTGTAGCTTTATTTCTAAATATTTAATTTTTATTTTACTTAGAAGATCATGATTATTTATTAATTAAATTTATATCTCAAAATTTTCATTTTTGTACATATATATATATATCATAGTCATTATTAGTAATAACTACTAATTTTATTATCTTTAAATTGTTGTTCTTATTATTAATTTTTATTTACTAAATTTGTATTGGAGATTAAATTATTATTTCATAAGATTGTTATTAGTAATTGTTATTTTCTTGATATTACTACTAATTATTTAATTCTTGGTATTAGTTTCTAAATTATTACTAGACTAATTAGTATTATTAGTGATAGTTGTTATTATTATTTTTATCATTTCATTGTGTTTACATTACTATTATTATTATCTATTATTATATCATGTATCCTAAGTTTTGTCGTTGTTAATTATTATTATTGATATATTTCTGTTGTTGTTAGTGTTATTATAGTTATTAATACTATTATTAGTGGTATTGTTATTTTATATTCCTCCTTCCCTTCTCAATCCTATTCTTAAACCCTTGTACTTGTTAACACTTTTAGCCCATGATCCAAACTCGAATCCCATTCCCAGATCCAGTTCTTTTTTTGTTGTTGATAATCATAATCATAGGAATGTGTTTATTTACTAGTATTTGTGCATTTTTATGTTGTGATTTAATTACCTTGCCAGTGCTTGTTTGTGGTTTAAATTCAATGTGTTTGGTTTAATCCCTGTTTGGTAATAATGTATTATTTGGCTAGTTGTAGTTTGAAACTATTGCAGTTTTCCAGAATATGGTTTCTATCACTTTTGTGTTTGTTGGTTTGTATGATTAAGTTATATCCAATTTCATCTTTTCCAGAATAAAGGTTCTTTGTCATAAACTAAATATTGTTACTTTGGTCCCTTCTTAGTTGAAATTGTCAAAAGAAAATGCTAAGTTGATTCTTGAACAAAATCATTATATTTTGAAGGTTTCAACAATGATCACAAATAGCTCAGGAAAAAAATAATAATTTAACAACAACAAAAATAAAAAAAAAATGAAAAAATAAATTTCACCCTGGCTCCTCTCGGCCTTTGGCCCCGAGAGCAGCCTTGCTGCACAGACCCATCCGGATGCAGACCCACACCCGGATGGCCAGGCCTAGTGGGCCAGGCAACAGTAGAAAAAAAAAGTGGATGACTTTAAGATGCAAACCAAGTGCTCTTAGTTTGTAATCTGTAACAAATCAGAACTGATTACAACTCTTAATTTTAACCTCATTTATAGGCTTTGCATAAAGAAGATAAGAGTTAAGGAAATACTGATTTTTCTTCCTACCTAAACCCTGCATCAATATCTTCGGGAGTTTTTCATGCTTCTCCTTTGTGGGCCCGAATGAAACTACCCTGCCAATAGGTAATATGTGGTTTCGGATGTGTGTTTTCTACTAGGAAACAATTTGGCAGTATTTTTTTTTTATGTGAAAATTCTTCTACATCAACTAACCAGTTCCAGTTACATTTTTCCCAGCTATGCATCAAATCAACATCCTGACTCTTACTTGAAATAGAACTCTCAGTTTTAAAACAAATTATTCAAACAACTAAAGACTCTTTCTCTGTTATAAAATGAATTTGTCAACTAAAACCCTTTTATCAACTGCAATAAAAGAAGTTTATTGGTTTCTTAATATTACGCAAAGCATATTAGTACACCTGATTCAAATTGAAGCAAAAAATGGAGTATATGCATGTATTTTGTATTGATTATTATTTCTTATCTATAATTTATGAATATGAATTGTTATTAATATATGTGTGTGTGTGCATGAATTAGAGTATGTTGTATATGTGTACATGTATGTATGTAGTATGTATGTGTACAGTGTACGTTGTGTGAGTTCATGTGTATGCTTGCCTGGTACAGCGATATGAATCCGTTTGTTAAGATTCAGACCCGTTATAGGAGATTTGGATCCGTACTCCCTGCGGAGCCGATGCTCTGACAATTTGAAAACCGGCACATGAAATGATCCAGAAATCCGTATTGATTTGTGCCGTGAAGATCAGATGGCGATTCGGTTCCAAACCGTGTCATTTCATGTGAGTGTTTACTCTTGTATCATTTCTTTATTTCTCGTTGTTAATATTAGTTATATATTAACTGTATGATTTCTTTTGACCATCTGATATATTTGACTGGTATGATTATCATACCATTTCATTACATCAGTAACCGTACACCTTATGTATCTAGTTGATATGAACATTTATTGACGTTATTTCATGTGTTAGTAATTTTTCATTGTTTAACCTAGGCCTAGTATTAATATACCATAGATTAGACTTGATCTTATAGCTGATCTAATTATGATAAATCTTAGAATGTTACTGAAAGTTACTAGGAAAGTATCGTTAGGCCGTAACGCTAGGTACAACTCTATTCATCGTATACACGGTTACTGTTACTGTTCACTATTCTTATTATTGTTCACCGTGTATATGATTACTGTACTATTACTGTACTGTTACTGTCACTGTATCATCCCAGTGTTCTACGTAACATGATATTGATTACTCTAATTGAATTAAATAATAATGTAAATAGACAACTTACATTGGGATTAAGAAAATTGATGGAGGAGACAGCGTCCATATTTGGGTGGACCTGGGATACAGGTTGCGTAGCCCACTTACAGTTCTACTATAGGGTTCCGGGGGATGACTTACATCCTATTTGTTTATTGCTCCACAGTATTACTATGAGTATTGTTCCACAATGATACTGTAAGTACTGTTACTGTTACTGACTACCTGACGGTAGGGCCTGGTTCAGCGCCAGGCATCTGGGCCGTGATCTCTGGTATGTATGGGACTCACTTAAAGTATGGATAATGTCTCCAACTGATCAGTTTCAATAAATTTAGGACTTTGATTGACACGTGTGATAGGCGTAGTATGGAATGCGTCTATTACAGGTAACAGTTGGTGTTCACTGACATAATTAATATGATAAACTGTTATAATATATTGTGACTGACCGTAATCACCTAACTGTACATATATATACTATGATAAACATATGATTGTACACATGACTGGATTGCATACTAGATAGTGACATATGCTAGATTACACATCTTGACATTAGTTGTTCATTCTTATCATGATAACAGTTATATATCGTTTATAGCTTTGTCTTGATATTGATTATTCTGTTATCTTTATTTCAGTTTATCATGTTGTTATTGCTTACATTGTATTATGCACGAGCACCTTTCTCTTTACACACACACACACACATTAGGTCGCTTCTGACGACCCTGGATTTGCACGTCTAGAATTTTGGAACCTTCTTATATTGTTCAAGTATCCGTTGAGCTCGCACGCTTCGCGAGGAGCTGGAGTCTCTCTTTTGATTATAAGTATTCCTACTCTTTTATTCATGTTATTTCTTGATTCTATCTATCGTATCCAGTTGTCATTTCTTTCCTTCATTCATCTATTATCATTGTGTTAGATATTTATATGTTATATTGTAGTGATACTGATTTATTATGGTTTAGATTTATAGATTATTCAGGTTACTTTAGGCTTAGCGTGCATACGTAGGGTATTTACCTCGCGCATATACGTCGCCGACTCTCATCGTGACTCCATTTTCACGTATTTTAGAAAGCAGGGTGTGACATCGGTTCAGCCATAACCGGATCTGGTTTTGGTTCAAGTTTAGGTGGTGATGTGTTTCTAGTTAATCTGGATGAATTTGGGTCTCTCGACCACACTTGCATACACAAACACTACCACAAACAAGTTTACCAATAGTCAACGAGAAAAAGTAATCAAGCCTAATCTAAGTAAACCTTGGATCTAGACAACACCTAACTGGTTGGTTGTCCACAGGAGGTATAATGCAGACTCCGGCCACAAGCTAATCAGCCAGGTCAGGGCAAGATTGGTGAGAGATATCCGCGTAAAAGCGACGAGCCTAATTAAGCCAAACCACCAGCCTTAAGGGTTTTGTCCCTCAATCCCTGTCCTTCGATATTGATTTGGCAGGAGTCAAATTCTAACACCTTCCCCCTTAGGATAATCCTCTAATGAGTTCGAGATGTTCTTAAGGTCAAAGTCTATTAGATTTTGAGTTAGGTTTAGGCTGTACGTGCTTGGAGATGGTTTGTGGGTTAAGGAAGGGTAATGACTCCCCCACCTTATCTTGTATTGGGTTTTGCCCTTAAGATTGATTGTACAAGTGTGTAAGTATAAAACAAGTAACAATTAAAAAGCAAATAAATCACCCAGAATCTTAGTGTGCTAGATGCTATGCAAACGTACATTGTCTCCAGCTTTCCTCAACAGTAATTGAAAAGAAAACGTAATTAGACAAATGCCTAGAATACAAGTCTAAACGTTTTTTTTTAAGCAATTGGCAATCAATTAGATTACTGTTTGGATTAAAAATAGGGTTATGCAAATATCAGAAATAGCAGAAATAATACTTGCAGAAACTGTATTTTTGCAAAGCAATATGTCCTACAAAAAGAGTTTTTAGTAGTCCAAAAAGAAAGCTTTTGCGATGTAATCTCTTGAAATTCTGTTTCCTATTTTTTAGAGTAGGGGCACAGAATAGCAAGTCTTTTTCTGCAATGTTTGAACACTAAATCTGATTGCTTTCACCTTGAAACAGAATACCAAAATTGTTAAAAAAACAATTACACCGTTCCCTCCCGGCAACGGCGCTAAAAATTGATTGCAGAAAATGTGAGAAATTTACCGTGTAGCTTAGGGCTAACGGGTCATTTCCTCGAGAAGAGATGCGATGAAAGCGTTTTGATGTATTATTTTAAAAACAAAGATTGGTGTTGGTATTTTTTAATTAAAAAGAAAATGGAAAGTAGAGAAGTGCTTTAAAGAAAACTTAAAAACTTGGAAAAGGTTTTGTAGAAGATGATCTTTAAAAAGCTATGAGAGTGATTGTGTTTATTCGTTCTTTTGAAAACTTAAAATGCCTCAATGAGATCATAGGCAAATATTAGTTTTTTAGAAGGGATCAAGTAAAACACATAAGATGAGTTTTGAAAAAAATTACTTCTTTTTTAAACAGTCCTTAAAATAAATGTTAAATCATCAAGATTTTCTCAAGTATGAAATAAAAACTAGTTTAGAAATTATTTTCAAGATTGAAGTTTAAGATAAATCCAATCCCATCCTCATGTGCCTTCAAGAACACTCGTCAATATGCAAGGCTTAGTTTAGGCATTCTTATGATTCATTGGGTCCTTTTTATAGAAATCAATCAAGAAAAATACTTATAGAAGAAGAAGAATAGTGAGCTCAGAAAATCGATTTAGCTATTTATAACGATGGAAAAGTAAACAAATGAATGAAATGAAAATATAGACATACTGGTAAAGTTTGAGCAGAGATAAAGAAATGGTGAATCTCCTTTGATTGTCATTTCAACGGTCAATTACACACTCTTTTCCTCTCTTTCACTTATTTTTAGGCTAAACTATAAAAATAAAATTAAGATTCAACTTCTCATAAACTATCTAATAATGATCCTAAATCCTAAAAATAAAGAAACTTAAACTAGTCTTTGGTCCCTTCTTATCTTTAGAATACAATATTTATAGGCAAAAATCTGAGGGGAAAGAGTATGAGTAGATAAGGGGTTTCTTCTCTTTCCATTTGCCTTAAAATATTTGATGTTTTGACCTTCTGATTTTGACGATTCTTCGTTGATCTTCGGTTAACAAACTGGATTTTATGAAAATCTGAATTAATTGATTTTCAATTGGTTTTATCTTCTTTGATTTCCACAGATATTCAGCTGGAATCGTCTTTATCCTCCTGAATATTTGTCTTTTCTTTAATTTAGATTTAAATCAGAATTAAAGCGGGCTTTTGGGCTCAATTTTCTTCCACCTTCATTATAAATCGGCCTGCATTTTATTAAAAAAATATAAGACTAAATACATGATTTATTAGACAATAATTATGGGAATGTGACATTATATATGCAATATAGGTGACTAATCACTATGTCATGATGAGGGCATAGAAAGGCGCTTTACAGGAAGAGAAATACCGCAACAAAATAGGGTGGCTGAAAGGATGAACATGACCTTACTAAAGAAGGTCTGTTGCATGTTATCCAACGTTGGCGTATCGAAATCTTTTTGAGCTGTGGGATTGATGTATGCTTATCATCTCATTAACAGGTTGCCTTCATCTGCAATAGGAGGTAAACACATCTAGAGATTTGGTCAGAGAAAGTTGCTCAGGATTATGATTTGCTTTAGGTATTTGGGGGTTGGGCTACTATCATGTCTAGGAAGACAAGTTGAACCCAAAGGAGAAAAAAAGTGTGTTCGTAAGATTCAAGAAAGGAGTAAAATGCTACAAAATTTGGGATCCAAAGGATAGGAAATTTATCTTGAGTAGAGTATCACGTTTGATGAGGCTTCAATAGTGAAGCCTACAAACTCTTAGCAAGTGGAGTCAGATGGCCAACAGGATATTGCAGCAGGTGAAAGTGATGCTACTTCACCGTCTCTAGAAAGATCGGTATCATTTGAGATCACACCCTCAGTGACACATGGAGATGATCAGGTAGCCAAACAGGATGCTGATAATGATGAGGATTAAGGACAAGCTATGGGAAATGTCCAAGAATCTATTGCAGTTGAAAGAACTCAGAGAAATTCACGTAAGCCTAGTTGGCTCACTACTAACATGATTGTGGCCTATGCTCTCCTAGTCATTAAGGAGGCAGTCCTTCTACTTACAGGGAAGCTGAAATCAGTTCAGAGTTTAAGATGTGAAAGGATGCCATGATGGAAGAGATGAGTTCTCTATATGAAAATGACACTCGAAAACTGTCAGAGTTGCCCAAGGGAAAGAATGCAATCGTTTGTAAGTGGGTATTTGCAGAAAAACAAAGATCTTCAGATGGTGATAATGTATGCTACAAAGTCAGATTGGTAGCTAAAGGTTACGCTCAACGAGAAGGCATTGACTACTTGTTTATTCAGATTTTGTTGGCACTGGTAGCACAGTATGAGTTAGAACTTGATCGGCTCGATGTGAAGATCGCCTTTCTCTATGGTGATCTTGAAAAGGAGATCTACATGTCTCAGCCGATGGGATTTAAAACTGAAGGAAAAGAAAATATGGTATGCAAACTGAAGATATCATTATATGGATTAAAGCAATCTCCAAGGCAGTGGTACACGTGTTTTGACAATTTCATAAGGGAGAAGAGGTACACACGAAGCCATTATGACCTATGTGTATATTACAATAAGCTACCTGGAAGAGAGTACATCTATCTACTCTTATATGTGAATGATATGCTTATTGCTTCTAAAAGCAAATCTGCTATTGATAAATTGAAAAAAAGACTTGTCTTTTGAATTCAAGATGAAAGATCTGGGTTAAGTAAAGAAGGTGCTAGGCATGAAATTGAGAGAGACTAGAAGAGTGGTAAGATTAGCTTGATATAGAAGGGGTATTTGAAGAAGGTACTTCAGAAGTTCAACATCAACGATGATACAAAATCTGTAAGTACACCATTGCCTCCTCATTTCAAGTTAAAAGCTATTATGTCTCGTGTTAATGTTGAAGAGCATGAGTGCATGACTCACGTGCCCTATACTAGCGTGGTTTGTAGTTTAATATATGCACTAGTATGTACAAGATCTGACTTGTCACAAGCTGTCTCAATGGTTAGCAGATATATGCACGATCCCGAGAGGGGTCATTGGAATGTAGTGAAGTGGATTCTACAGTACATTAAAGGTACCATAGACATTGATTTGGTATTCAAGAAGGATGTTACTGGTAAGCATGAGTGTATCGGATATGTTGATTCCAACTACGCAAGAGACCTCGACAAATATCGATCCACAACGGGATATGTGTTTACATTGTCCCAAGCACGGTCAGCTGGCGCTCTACTCTACAGTCTACTTTCGCATTGTCTACTATGGAGGTCAAGTATATGGACATGACAGAGACTATAAAGGAGGCAATTTGGATTCAAGGGTTGCTTGACGACTTAGAGATTGATCAGGATCTGTTGAAGATCATTGTGATAACATGAGTGCTATCTATTTGGCAAAGAACCTGGTATATCATGCAAGCACGAAGCACATTGATGTCAGGTTTCAGTTTATTCGGGAGATTCTTGATGGAGGTTGTTAACACACTAAAAAAGACAAACTCCTGCATAGCTTTTCAACTGGTCAGAATGATATTCAACTTGTCGACATCTACAAAAGATAAGCTGCGAATAAGTTGATGAGCAACTCAACACATCCCGAGAGATAAAGTAGAAGCTCAGACTCCACTGATCTAGTGAAAGAGATAGCAGGCCAAATACTGCTTTTTGAGGCTAAGTCAGCTCAATACTTAGCCTCGCGCGAGCCCGAGGTGCTAACCTCACTCCAGAGACTAAATTATCTAGTTTTGCCTTGAAGCCCTTCAAAGCTCAGTAAGGAACCAAGTGCTAGCTTCACCTGAAGCTCAACAAAGCCGCACAGGGCTAATTTCTTAGCTTCGCTGAAGCCATGACAGCTCTAATTAAGAGCTTTTAGCCTCGCATGCAGAGCTAAACCTAACCCCGCGTGAGGCTACATCCAGCCCCCGCCCGAGGCTTTCTACACCTCTATGAGAGGGCTGGCAAGGTTAAACTTTTGACCTAGTATTTAGTGGCTAACCCCACTATATTAGTGGGGTTAATGCCACTTTAAGTGGGCGGTTACACCCACCCACTTCGCCTCACGTTCAGTGGAACGGCGGGTCAATAGGCCACTTTTCAGGCTCAGCGAGCCTGTCTAGCCTTGCATACTACTCACATCTAGCCTATTATTTCGAAGTCTATTAAATGGCCAGGTCAATAGGCCATTTTTTAGCCTCGCATACAGCTCACATTTAGCCTCTTATTTTGAAGTCTATTAAATGGTCGGGTCAATAGGCCAGCTTTAGGCTCATGCGAGCCTGTCTAGCCTTATATGCGGCTCACATTTAGTCTAGCGCGGGCGTTATAGCCTCGCGCGAAGCTCAAAACAGCTTTTGACGCGAGACTAACTGACTGTTATCAGTCATGACTGATTTCCAGAGGAGGTTACACCCCTTCAGAGCCTATAAATAGCTCATCTGAGAATGAGCTTAGGCATCAAGAGAGCAGGCGAAGCATCAGAGCTAAAAGCTGAAGGTATCGAGAGAGATAGTACTGCTAACTTTTTCTTTTTTCCCAAAAGCTCTAGAGAATTATTTCTCTAAGTTCAGGGTGTTAATACCCTAAGATCTTCCTCTTTAAGAAATCTCTGGAACCAGTTGAAAAAGAATTCCCAGGCAATAGTATTCAAAGACTGATCGATCATATTGTTAACGGGATAAAGTGGTCACGCACTGATTAGACTCTCACCGGCATACTTCCTCAGAATCTCAGTAGAAGATTCTTGTAATTTTTTCTTTTTACTTGTAATTTTCTACAACTCTTTTTATAAGTTTTCCCGCATTATCAATGGAAAATAGAGGTGACATCGAGTTACAGAAAATTCACACGAAGGAGGATCCCGCTGATATGCTTACCACGATTGTTTCAAAAGAAAAGTTTACACATTGCAAAGAATTACTCCGTATCCTTCTAGTTGTGTGAGATCAATAAAGCTCGATTGAATGAACTACGTGTGGCTTGATTCCGTTAGGTATGGGTACTAGACAATCATAATGGTGCATCCAATTGGAGTCGATATGATGCTATGTTATGTTTGGCTTAGATTTGAGAAATCTTCACCGAGGTGGAGAATTATGGGAAGAGAGGGTAAAATCTCATTGATAGAATTTTTTAAACTCTGTTGAAGGTTAGCTAAAGATCGATGTAATCAATGGTGTCGAATACGAGAGCGTGTCAGACGTATCAAAATTGAATTGCATAGGAGGGACCAAAGCTAGTAGACTAATGATACAAATAGAGAGTTGAAAAATCTGTTTCACTACAGATTAGTCGATTAGGCCAAATACCTAGTCGACTAATAGAAGCAATTAGTCACTAAGGTATTGACCTAGTCGACTAATACAACTATAGCAGCACAGTTTTCAAATTTGATTCTGAATTCGTTTCTGATTCGAATTAGGTATTTTTAGTTTTCTTTTCTTCATGGTTTCTTTGGTTATAAAACCAGGGGTAGTGTTCCCAATATTTGTAACCTGTAATTGATTGATTCAATAAGAACTTTCTCCCTTTACCCTAAGGATGTAGGCAAATTGCCGAACCTCGTTAAATCTTGTGTTCTTTATTTCTTTTCTTTGTTTAATTGTTCGTGTGATTGATTGGCTATTCTCTGGAGGCCACCTTCTCTGTTGTGTGGAATCCCCAACATTCTGGGCAATACATTCTAATATCAAGGCCATGGTTGGTTCAAGAAGATTATATTGAGTTTAAAAGAAGATTCTCAAGGTAACCATTCATTCTACTTTTGAGATTGAAGAGGAATTTCTTGTCATTTATAGGTACCCAAAAGAGACCAAGATGGTGCTTCTCAATCTTAGGACCATCCCTATTGGAAAAGCAATTAGACACTTACCTCCCATAACAATCATAACAATGATATGCGATAAAAGGATTCTTCAAACTTCTGAAGTAGGATTCACCAACAGGCTAACGTACGTAAATTCACACACACACAACACACATACACACAAATTATCTGATTCTCTCTTCCTAATTTGTATCAATTTATTGATGAGAATATTATAAAAGCAATTAAAAAACTTACAGGGAATTATATGACTCCATGGTTCTTAAGGACAGAAGAAGGTAAAGATTGAAGAAAAATCACGCAACAAATTGTTAGCAGAAAGATGTTATGTTACAAACATAATCAATCCATCAAAAATTTCAACCAAGGCTAATTGTTAGCCACGTATGTTTAGCGCTCGATAAATAAAACTGCAAAGATATGATGTATTGCATGCTGAAAAGAAATATGGTATTTGACTCATGAAACTCCCTTTTAGGATTCATGAGTTCTATCCAAAATAGCAGATTCTTCATTTAGATGATTGATCACACACGTGCGTTGCATATTTTCATATCATATGTGTCACATTTCTGCATTTTATTTAAATAAAACTCTGCTATTAATGTATTTTCATATTTAATGACGTGTAGGATAATTAAGGAAGAAAAAAAGATAGAAGATTTATCAATTAAATTCAAAAGTTCAAAAGAAAGGGGATCGATTAAAATTCAAAGGTTCTAAATGCCATCTTATCTGAAGACCGGGTATATCAGATAAGATAATATCATTCAAACTCAAAAGAAAAATGGAGTAGAAGAAGATCTTATCGGTTTCACTAAGAATAAAGAGATAGATCATCAAATCTTAAGCTGAAATTCAAAATCCAAAGGGATAAATGGATAGAGAGAAGATCAATGGAAGAGATGAAGCAATTTAAACTCGGATTTAGACTGGATGCATTCTAATATTTGAATCATAACTATCTCTACCGAAACTCAAATCTAATGATTCAAGATGATCCAAAAAGAAGACTTAAAGGATAACAACGCTTACATTGATCACTATTTCTAATTCTATTATTTGATAAGTTATATTTAGCAATCAATACGCTAATAAGTTATAGATCAGAATTGAATATCCACATCAAATCAAGTTTGGAGAGAAGAGGAGGATTCAAATTCAGAAATAACCAGCTCCCCTTATCTTTAAACTCATTTTCTTATCTATTTCTATCTTATAAATACCCCACACATCAGAGGCAGAGGAACGATCAAGCAGAGATAAATTCTTAGACCGGTTTTTCATTCTTTTAGTGTAGATTTTTATTTTCATTTTATGTAATTTTAATTTCTTTGTAACCATAGATTAGACTAAGATTCATGTAAGTAAGAGAGAGAGATTTATGTTGAGAGTGACACCAATGTAACCTCCTCCTTTCTTCCATCATTTCTGCAAGAAATAAAAAGGTAACTTTTTTATATTTTTCTTTATTTTTGTTTTCTTCTTCTTTCTATTCTTTTTCTTTTGGTTTTGATAATAGTCTAAGTGAGTCAAATAGCATCAGTATTGTCTTACCTTAGCAAGTGCCATCGATAGCTCATGATGATGGATTCTTTTCTATGTTTGTATCATTTCATACTTGCTTGAAGAAACCTTGATGATGTAATGTGAATTGGGACCGAGCTAATCTTATGAGCTATGCGCTGATCGCCTCCAGATCAAGGTAAACATGCAAGGATTCCAGGTAAGTCATCAACCGAAAAAAGGTAAGTATTTCTTTTAGGTTTTCTTTCTTTTCTTTTAATCTTTAGTTTAGATCACCTCCATCACCAGATCTCTATTATTTTTCACTTTCTTTATACAAAATCATTTTCTATTTTTCTCCATTTTCTCAATATACCACTTTCATAATTTAACATAACCTATTTTCTTTTTCTTTTCAAGAATTAAAAGAAGAACTTTAACCATTTTTGTAACTTAAAAGAGAAGTTGCCAAAAGCTTCCATCGCTGGTCCCTCCTTGAGGATCACGACCGCGTAGCCACTTGCTATTGCGATAGCATTGAGTACCTTACACTACCATTATAAAGTTCTAAAATTCTGTATTTTCTGTGTACAATTTCTAACTTGATCAAATTTTGACGCCGTTGCCGGGGAGGAATGATAAGTAATTCTCTTTTTAAATTTATATTTTTGGTTAACTTTCTTCTTTGTTCTTGGTGTGTAGTGATAGATATCAAGAAAAGTTTTACTGCAGTAGACATATAAGTGGCCCTGGACTCTACTCAAGAAAGCAGAGCCCATAAGTCCTCAGATTTGCTACATTCTAGTGACAATCTGAGTGAACTACTAACTTGTATTTCTTTTGCAGGTTGGTTGAATTGTAAAGTTTAAATATCTGTAACTATTTATTCTCTTGTTTGACTCACTGTACATATATTTCTAATTCAACAGTAAAATGTTGATTGTAAATGCTAAAAATGGTTTAGACTTTGCATTTAGGTACGTGTCTATTTCGTTATATTTTTTATTTACTGTTGAAGAGTGCTGGAGCCAAGGTATGTGTGCATAACATTTAGTATAAGGTTCATTTTTGTATGAAATATTGATTGAGTGTTACTTTTTCTATATACTTGCACATTATACTAAACTGAATTAAGGCTTGTCCTATAAACAAGATAAGGTGGGAGAAGTCATTACCCTCTCTTAGCCCACAAACAATCTCCTCACTCACTAACCCAAGCCTAACTAAAACTGAGTACATGTTGGCCCTAGGGACATCTCAGACTCAATAGGAGACTGACCTAAGGGGGAGGTTTATTAGAATTTGACTCTTACCAAATCGGTGTCAAAGGTTGAAAATTGAAGGGCAAAACCCCGAAGGCTGGTGGTCTGGCTTAATTAGGCCTGTTGCTTTTAAGCACGGATACCTCCCACCAATTTTGCCCCTACTTAGCCAATTAAAATTTGCAGTCAGATTCGGCAATATACCCCCGTGGACAGGCTAACTAGTTAAGAGTCGTCTAGGTCTAAGGTCTATCCTAACTTAAACTAGATTTTTCTTTTTATTTGTTTATTTGTTTATTTTTGTTTGTTTTTGATATTTCTTGTGTGATGTGGCTTATAACAACAAAAATTTCAATTTTAATGGTAATCCATGTTACACCCTGACCTTTTTTTCGGATATTATCAACCCGACATATCATAACTTTAACCAACCTAGTATGCTGGATTGGTTTTATCTGAATCAATACATGTCCCAGTCCCAATACTTGAACATGATTATAATAATCATCACTACTCTTCACAGAGCCAACGGGGATACAACTCCCCCGAGTCATATTGTCAACCACCTTACCAACACCAACTTCTTATACTCCTTCTCCTGAGAAACCATTAGATTAATCAATTGACTAGGAAAAAGGATGGAAGCCTTAGAAGAGTTTGAGCGACGAATTCAAATTCTAGAAGACTCAAAATCCCATCAAAAATTTCAAATCACAGATCTTTACTTTATTTTTCAAGAAGAACATACCGACTTAGAAAAGAGTATGAAATCCATGATTCAAATCCAAAGTGATCCACTCGATATAATAGAAGCAAGACTTAGTCAATTGAAAAATATGCGTAGGAATAAGGAAACTCTCCATACCTAATCTTTGACTATTCCCGACACTTCTAATCATATTGATGAAAATCAAGAATCATGGTACCTTGAAGACTTTGACCAAGATTCAATTTCACCACAAAACCTTGAACTTGACTAATATCAATCCATTGATGAATTGGCAAGTTTTCATTTTAATGAGATTGAATTTGATATGAATGTGAACCCATCCCCAACTTTGTGATTCAGTTCCCATCTTCGAATCTATGTGGATTTCTGTGTTCTTACCCAATTTGGACCAATTTCTGAGCCAACATTTATTCCTATACCCATAAATTTAGAAATTAAATCACCAATTTTAGATAGTCACATTCCATTGATGATAAACGAATGTGAATTTCAATTCTTGGATTTGGACTCAACTCTTGAATCAAAACCGACTCTCGAACCCAAAGTTAATTTTCTCGAGTTAGTATTGATTCCTGAACCTATCATTCTTGAGCCCAAGTCAACCATTCCACCAAGTCACATTCTTTTGTTGGATATAGGTATAGACCATGATGACTCCGTGATGATTTTTTAAGACTGGTCATGTAAAGGGAATAAGTTCATGATAAGATCTTTCATGATCTTATTCATATTGGGGACTGTAAATATATAAATAGAAAAGAGGTCAATAAAGGTGGGTTCCGTGAACCACTATATTATCTTGATTGGGTAGTAACGCTTGACCCAATCCGACCACCATCGGAACCACCACCTTAAGGTAATATTTTCCTTCCCTTTCTTCTTTTTCATGCATCTATGCATTCATTCATACATTGAGGACAATACATGAGATAGCTTTGGGGAGGAATCTAACATAACATAGGTTTTCTTTTTATTAAAATAAAAAATTAACATTTTCTTTCTTTAAAAAAATTAATTTCTTTTTTTGAAAAGAGAGCAATATTTTGACACTTGCCGAACTTCACATATAGCTGATGCTCCCTCAATGTCTATAATGCAAGTCAAAGATGCTACTCGTTCTCTAACTCTGAGCGAGAATAAATAAGAATACCGTCTATAAAGACAATCACAAATTAGTTCAGATATAAACGGAAGATCTGGTTCATCATATCCATGAACACAGTTGGAGCATAAGTCAGCCCAAATGGCATGACTAGGATCTCGAAAGACACATATCGAGTCAGAAAGCTGTCTTATGAATTTTAATATCTTTAACACGCAGTTGATGATAACCCGAACGAAGATCAATCTTCGAAAGCCACTGTGCTCCCTGCAGTTGATCAAATAAGACATTGATCCACGGTGATGGATACTAATTTCGAATTGTAACTTTGTTTAATTCAAGAGTATCATCTTTCTTCTTCACGAATAGAATCGGTGTCCCTTAGGAGAATGACTTTGACGAATAAAACCCTGAGCTCAAGCTCCTCGAGTTGTGTTTGTAGCTCCCTCATCTTAATAGGTGACAATATGATAGGGTGCACGGGATATCGGTGTTATATCAGGCTGCAACTCTATGCAGAATCAACCTCTCTTATCAGAGGTAAACTAGGAATATCCTGAAAGATATCCTCAAACTCAGAGACCACACGTATCTCTCTAAGAGTATCACTTTGGTCCTACTACAACACCTCCTTGATATGCGCCAGAAAAGTTTCTGCTAATGGATTCCTCCCTGAGGTTGCTACGACCAACTCAACTCTACCAGGAACTTTCAATAGACCGTTTTGGAAAAATAGTCAATCTTCACATGGTAGAATGATAACCAATCCATACCCAGAATCACATCAAACTCAGACATAAGAAGAACAATAAGGTTATCCCTAAACTGTACATCGTCTAGGCTGATAATACATTACCTACAAACGAACTCTAGAATAGAAGTCACCTAAAGGTGTCGCTACTGATAAGGGAATGTTCAAGGAATCATATATCAAACTCAATTTGCATGAAAGACTGAGAAATGAAGGAGTGTAATGCTCCAGAATTAAATAATATCCTGACTGGAAAGAAATTCACAAGGAATGTACCTTTCACCACTGCTCTATTCGCTCCGTGATCCCTTGGAATGATAACAAAGATCATCCCTGAGATGGTGCCTGCCGAACTGACTATGCAGATGGGATTAGTCTGTGATCAATATCTTATTATAGCTTATATAATGTGTGCATCTGACCCTCTAGTCGTGGAGGTGGCACTGGTGCATGAATCCTTGGTTATTGACGCTGCTGATATTGCTGGTACTAGTGCTACTGAGAATACTGCTATTGCTGCGTACGTTGCTGTGGATATTGTTGTCTTTTCTGAGGCTGTCGATATTCTTGCTTGGATTGACCACGACCCTGCCCAAAACTCCTTCCCCTTGCCTACCATATCCTCCTCTGCCTAGAACAACTTCTAGCCATATGACCCAGTTGCATGCAACTAGTATGTAGGTTTCCCTGTCTGCCAGGTCCTCCCTGCCCCAAATACAAAAGGCCTCTTACCTTTCCCCTTCTCCTTTGTCAAAATAACAAACCTAGAAGTCGTTTCTCGGCTCTTCTGTGAACTCCAGTATCCTCACTAAATTCACAACTTCACCTAAAGTGTGAAGTCTCTGCAAAATAACTAACATCTTGAACTGAGACCGGAGTCCCCTCTTGAACATTTGTGCCTTTTGTTTCTCTGTCTGGAACATGTTTTCAGCAAAATGAGACAAGTTGATGAACCTGTCCTCATATGCTGACACATTATATCGCCTTACTCTAAAGCAAGTAACTTTGGTTCCTTCTGGCCCATGCTGCGGAAGAAATGAAATGCGGGTCAAATCTCTTGAGAAACTCTCCCCGGGTGGTGATAAGGCGCTCCTTCTCATAGAACTGTGTCTTATACCACTTTCTGACATCATCCTTCAAACTGAAGGCTGCTAACCTCTGCCTCTGTGTGGGGTTTATACCCATAAGATCGAGTATGTTCTCCATATCCTCTTTCCACCTTTCCGCTACAAGTGAATCCGATCCTCCATAGAATTCTAGTACCGAAGCTTCTAAAATCTCTCGATCATTTGCACCCAGGTCTCTCGCTCCTCAATTGGTGCAACAACTATCGCCATAAGAACAACTAGTAGCTCTGGTGGTGTGGAGTTGGATGACCTCCATTTGCCAAGAAATCCTCGATTGCCCCCATTCTCGCCATCAGCGGCGTTAGGAGGTCAATCAGATACCGTGGATCATGCCCCCTGTATTCTAATCATCAGCTGTCCCGAACCTCGTGGTCCGTCTCCTATTACATTCAGACATCTGAGATCATGCAGAAATAGTGGGTCAACAACCATAAAGAGATGTTCTCATAAGCCAACCCCAAAATTATACCATTAAGTTAAAATAAAAATATTTCTATGCAATATGAATCATGAGTATATATAAAAAAATATCCATAGAAATTTACATACTCGTTCCTCACACATACTAAGATTTCGTATCACATCCTATACGTGAGTCCAAAGAAACTCTAGACTTGCTCCATATCCTAACAAATTTAACCTCTAGAACACTTGAACTTATAACTCTGATACCAATTTTCACACCCCAAATTTTCACGCACCAACTACAGTCTGGGAGGAAACTTTAAAGCCATTATAATGTGATACATAACTTAAGAAAACATATAAATAAGAAAATCAGACATATACACTTCTGGTATAATGGCTATGCAACTCAGGCAGTATACAGAAGGATAACTAACAAACAAATATACGAGTATATGGAAGGGACACTAAATATGTATCATTGATATGGGCACATACAGAGAGACTATTACACATAAAGTAGGACTTCTCACATGGGATGACAGTACATGTCCCGTATACATAGGATTCCAACGTAATGAAACAAAGTCCAAGTTTGAAACAAAGAAGTCTTACATATGGACACACAGTCTAAGCCCAAAATATATACCCATGACTATTAGATGGGTTCTCGGGCACAAAGTGAAGTATTACATGCAATAT